>GG745329.1:1364050-1528552 GCA_000151295.1 Allomyces macrogynus ATCC 38327
AGCTGGCGCGAGTCCACTGGGTGGACAAGGAGCCGAACTTGCGCCCGAGACCGGCCAGCTATCGTCGGTGCTGCTGATGGCGCTCAAGGCGGCAAGGGAGGACCGCGCCCGCGAGTCGACTGGTTCTTGATTTGCACAATTCGCTCGATTTGCATTTTATAACCACCATCTGTCGACGACTTGGAATCCATTTTACATATATTCGCCATTGCTCACTGCTTCCGCGTTTATTCGTCGGGAATCAGCTTGCGAAAGGTAATTGACGACCGCGGCCGGCGCGGCACCAGGCGCCATTCGCCCGACAGCATCGGCCACCAGTCCTCGGTCGCGAACCGGATCCCGTGCGCCCACCGCCACCGCGCGTCGCCCTCGAGCACGAGCAGCGACCCGGGCACGAGCAGCACGCGTGCCCAGTCGTGTGTGACCCAGTGAGTCCACGGCCCCGCCGCGACCAGCTCGGCAATCTCATCGTCCGTCGCGACTGGCGGCACATCGTCGGTCTTGGTTCCAAACAACTCGACCGAATCGACCGGCCCCAACCGCTCGCCCGCGTACGCCCGTTCCGCCTGCTGGTCTCCGGGCGGCACGCGCGTCACGTCCATGACGAGCGGCGCGTCGAGGCTCAGGACGGCGACGCCGTCAGCGAACCGCACGAGGTCGACGTGCGGCACGATCCCGTCGCCGGGAGCGTACCCGTTCATGATGAGCTGGTCGAACAGGTGCGCGGGATCGCGCGGCGGGTCGAGCGACTGGAAGTGCGCGTGTATCGACGCGGCAATGTCGGCGATCCATGGCGGTAGTGGGAGGCCAAAGTGCATCGACTGGTTCCGCACACCCGCGGTCAGGCTGCCACCAACATGCTCGTGTAGGCCGAAGGAGACGCGCGCTTGGTCGGTGGGTGAGATGAAGTGTGGGAGGAGCGCTAAGCCAGGGACGGATGGGTCGCGCAGGACAAGCGCGTCTGAGCTCGGCGCGGCGGGGATGTTGTCTCTGCTGCCGCCATTATCGAAAAGATCGTCATTGTCGCTGTTGTCGTCGTCGTCGTCGTCGTCGCCAAACAGCTCGCGGTACTCGTCGCGGTCCATGGTGGTTCTTGCGGGGCGTGAAGAGTCGGCCTGCAACCAAAGGAGCAAAGGCAAGCATCACGAAACGATTGTGCGCTCATAGTGCGTCAGACGCACGCCGCCATCGACGTGCTTACCTGCCGGATCTGTCGCGTCGCGGTGCGATCAAAGCGGCATTGCAGATCTCGCCGACAGTTCGACGACGACGACCGGCCGCACCGCCCCATCTCCCCACCGAGCACCGATGCGCGCGCACTGGCCGCACTGCATGCGCCGATGTCGCACCTGCCGCAAGCCCTGCTCGACGACCTGCCCAAGCTCGATGACCTCGACCTGGCCACGGCCTCGTCGCGCCGCCGCCGTCCCAACAACGGCAAGGATAAGTCGCGCGCCAAGCCACCATTTCACCAACTCGCGCCAATCCTTGAAGCGCTTGATCCGGACCCTTCCTCGGGCTATGCCGACGCCAATGCGCCCGGCACGGGTGGCCTCGTTGCCGCACACCATGTACCCGACGCTGCCGGCCGGTCGTCGTTCGACCTGTCCGACCCGTCGGGCATGCTAACGGCCACCGGCGTCAATTTCGCAGGTCGCGTCTCGCCGAGCCCGCCGGGCACGGGCGGGTCGATGCACGGGAGCCACCTGCACTTACCCGCGGCCGCGTCCTCTCTCATGCCGGCCGCCGCGCAAGTGCAGGCATCGCGCAAGGAAGTCGTGGCGTTGCGCGACAGCATGCACGCGATGCTCGCCAAGCTCGGTGCCTCGGACGTGCACCACGAGTACCCGACCGAGATTCGCGCGCTCTTACGGCTCGCCGAGGACGAGCACGTCATCTACGACACGGTCTTCAAGGAAATGGTGCGGCAGGTGACGCTGCACATGATTGAGCGCGGCGAAATCCTCGGCGACTTGCGCGCGCGGTACGCCAACATGTTTGCCCAGATCCCGAAAACCGTGAAGAATGTGTACTCCGACCTGGTCGCACAGCGCACCATCAATAAGCGGCTCGCGGCCGAGATTTTACGGACACGCGACGCCATGCATGTGCTCGCCGACCACTTGACCGCGATCAAGCGGTCGGACGCGATGATTGCCGAGCAAGGGCCCGACGCGGAACGGTCTCTGCTCGAAATTCTCGCGCACACGGAGCACGTCGACGAAACGCTCGCGGAGTACCATAACCTCTACCGGCTGCAGCGGCAGCGGCTCGAGCAGTCGTTGCGGCATGTCGAGGCCGAGAAGAAGGTCTGGGTCGATGCGGCGACACATCTCGCATTACGCATCGGGTCAGAGCACGGTTTACCGGACGTGGCCATTTTGCAAAAGTACGAGTACGGCCGCGTGCGCGCCGTCAACCACATTATTTCCATCATGGCCGACCAGTTCCGCGCCGACGTGGCAGCCATGGAGGCCATGATCGAGGACTGGATGGCAAAGTTGATTGCGCGCGCGCGCGACGTTGAGCGCGAAGACGCCAAGTGCCTGAACGTGCTCGCCAAGACGATGCGCGAAGTACGCATGCTGCATAGCTCGCTCGATCTCGATGCCGACGTGGGCGCCAACGACGAGCATTTCAACGGCGGTGCCGGTGGCGCGGCGGGAATGGGACGAAGGCCATCGGCCGTGCCGCACGGGCGCGGCAAGGGCGGTGCAGCTGCGGCTGCGGCGGCAGCAGCGAACGCGAATCATGGAACCACGGCCGTGCAGTGGGACGACCCTATACTGCAACCCGCCGACCCGGCCGAGGTCAAGACGGTGGAAAAGGCGCGGCTGCTCAGTCTCTACGAGGCGAAGTCGATCAAGGACTCGCTCAAGAAATGGCTCGACCACGTCAACACGGTCAGCGTGCGGTACACGTCGGACCGCGACGAGCACATCATGAACGACTTATCGACGCTGCAAAAGTCGCTCGACGGGTGGATCAGTGCGGCGAGCACGATCTTGCGCAAGAACGAAAAGTCGACGTCGGGCGACCTTTACGTGCAGTTGCAGGAAAAGCTCGCCGAAATCAAGTCCGACTTGGAGTCGTGGATCATGCGGCTCAAGGGCAAAGCCTCGGGCGACGACGGCGTGGCCGGCCAGGTGATCTCGTTGCAGAACCAGCTCGAGGACAAGTACTCGGTGTATTCGTCGCGCGACAACTCCAAGCCGCTCAACGGCAACGAGCGCGTCATGCTGTCCGAGGCCCTTGTTGCGTGGAATGACCAGCTCTCGCTGCTGACGGGTGCGTTTGCTCTGTCTTTTTGGCGCGTGAGTGGCGCGACGTGCAACTCATGGCTGCTGGTGCACACATAGCGATTCTAGCATCGAATGCCAACGGCGAGGAAAAGCGCTTGCCCATGGTCGTCGAGTCGTGGCTTGGCAAGCTCGTCGACCAGCTCGCAACCGACTCGGAGCTGCGCAGTGACCGTTCGTACTTCATGCATTTCGTTGGATCAGGTTTCTCCACGAGCGCTCACCACTTCCTCGTGCTTCAGAAAACGTCAAGCTGCACAACACGATGGTCCGCTGGATGGTGCACTTACTCATCAAGACGGGCCGGCAAGTGCCCGACGAGTCGTGGGACCGCGAGCTCGACGAGATCGAGATTGAAGTAAATGCCGTCAACGAGCGCTTGATCCAAGACTGCGGCGACGCCGAACTGCTCAGCGACGACCGCAAGGACCTGCGGCTCGTGACACGATCTTACTGCGACGCATGGTTTGGACCCTTCCCCCCTCGCTGCGACACCTATCCGTTCGATGAACTAACAGCTATTTCTGCATTCAGGATGTACACGGCCAAGCGACTCCTCGAGACCGAAAAGCAAGCTGGCATGATCCAAATCCAGCGGCGGCAATCGCAGCTCGGCGGCCTCGGATCCAACCCAGCGACTCCCGGCACCGCGCCGATGCGTCCGGGTACGACCATGTCCGAGCTCGCGCCTATCCGCGACGATGTGGTCCCCGACGACCGCGACCCGGACGCCGACACCAAAGAGGACCTTCGCGCGTCGCGGCGCGCGTCCTTCCACGCACACTCCACCGTCCCGCTCAGCCTGTCCGTCATTGCCAACTCGCCGGCACTGCAGGATATGATGACGTCGCGCGAGCTTGACGTTCTCACGGGCTCGGCGTCGGCGGGGAGAGGCGCGAGTCGGCCGTCACTCGCCGCGACCCCGTCACCGGCGCGCGGGATGACCGCGCCGAGACGGTTGGCGGAGATGGAGGATGCGCGCGATGTGGGCAGCGACGAGATTCTCGAGTTCGACTCGTTTTATCTCGACGCGGGGCGCGAGGGCCACGGGAGTTACCCGGACTTGATGAACGTGCCGACGGTCCCGCGAAGTGAGGAGAGCCCGATGTTTGCGTCAGGGAATGGCGGCAGCGGCAGCGGTGGGGGTATGCCAGGGGCAGGGTCGGGCAAGCCCGCGCTTGCGCCGGCATCAACGTCGTCGCGAATCGCGTCGCGCAGATCGTCGGTGATGTGACTTGCGATGCCAGGCATACAGAACTGGAGTGGCCCTGTACAGTTGAAGACACTTGTTTTGGCCCAGACGCTGTCGAAATTCAAGTGTCGCTGGCTCGCCGTCCTTGGCGTGCGGTTTCAGTCTGAGGCATTTGATGGCACGGCTCGTCACAACAGATTCAACGAATGTTTTGATCCAAGACCTGCCCCGTCCACAGTGCCCGGAGCATCAGCGCGGCGGCACCTTTCCGCACCTGGCCTCCCCTCTTCGGCGCCATCCGCGACGCGACTCACCATGGCCAAGAACCTGAAAAAGCGTGAGCGCGACGACGGCATGACAGCCGCGACACGGCCGAAGAAGCAGAAGGTCGAGTGGCCCTCCGAAGACCAAACGGGCCCCCATCAGCTCCTACTTCACGACTCACTTCAGCCCCAAAGTCCCAAAGTTTCGGCGCTCCGTCGGTCGGTCGCGACGGTCTCCAAGGAACCTCTCCGTCTAATGACCCGGCCGTCAGCTCCTCGTGTGCTCGTGTCCTCTTCACTGCCCGAACTCGCGTCCAAGACCGGCCAACCTGCCGATTCACCAGCACCATAAACCACCTACCCACGACGGCCGCCACGACAGCGTCGATCCGCACTCTCCACGACGAGTTTCCGGTTGGTCGACCACCGGCTGCGCGCGCGGCCGACCTGGTCCCGATGAAGCAGCCGTTCCCAGTCCCAATGCGCACCAGGCACGGCCGCGGCGAGCCCAGCGCACGGAGACTGGCATGCAACACGCGCACCGTTTGGGACCTGGCAGTTTGCGATGCCAGGTCCGCGGTCCAAGCTCTTCGGTCGTGTCGAGCCCAATGGCGACCCGACCAAGTACGTTTGCATCAAGTGCGGCTACAGTACGTTCTCTCTGCGGTATTTGGCGTCGGCCGTGAGTGCTATGTCGCAGGTCGACACCGACCTGCTCGTTCCGGTAGCGCGGTCCTCGTCGCACATGTACCTCCACTACGCGAGCGGCGAGTGTCCTGAAGGGGCAACGCAGCGCGGACATGAGACCGCCGCCACCCACCACCATCATTACCAAGCCGTGCACAACAACGTGCCTCTCTGGTCCTGGCACGACGTGATGTTCCTCATCAACGACTGCATTCTTGTCGCGGGACTGCCGCTCGAGACCTTCGAGAACCCGTGGTTTCAGGCGATGATGGCTGGAATTCAGGTATGGCTGTGCGTGCAGCATAGCGAAGAGACTGTACTGAATCAAACCAACGTCGCGTCCATGGTTCGATACAGATATTTTCCGCGCAGCACCCGGAGATCAGCTTGGATTTGGCCCTTCTTGCTGCGCGGGGCGAACTCGTGTTGGATCCGGCCGAGTTCGCTGAGTGATGTGGAACTGGTACCGCGCGCCTGCATGCCATTGGACGACCTCTCCGCCAAGGGGGTATCGAAGTAAGAAGATCTGTTTGTGAATTGACCGTGTCTTTTGATAAATTATGCCTCGGTGGATCGTGGGGGCCGTGGCAGGCCGTCCCCGGTCGCGGGCTGTGGTGTTAAATTAGCTGGCCGAGCAAAGCGCGGTGGGCTCAAGTTGCGGCCTTTTGCGCTGTCATGTCCATCAGTGCCGGTATCACGACTCGTCGCACTTATCTCACTCCCACCTGCTCGTTCGCCACTTGAACCTCACTTCCTGACTGCCCGGATCGGCGCGAACCGAGCCACCGGTGCACATCCCCTCCCCCCTCATTCGCAACAGGTCGCCAATGGATCCCACCCAGCGCCATATCCAAATTCAATCGTTTACGATGCAGCAGTCTTCCCCTCATCCCCGGCCCCCTCCGGCGCCGTCCCGCACAACGGGCACCCCTTGTGCAGGACCGTCAAGTACTCAAAGTCCTCAGCGTAAAACACGCGGCGGCACCCTCTGCACGCCGTGACCATCACGTCCGGGAGGACGCTGTAGTAGTAGAGCGGCGGCACACACGCGTGCGGCGGCTGCACCGCCATGACCTGCGCCTTGGGCAGTCGCGACACCGTGCCGCGGTCAACGACCACGGGCCGTACGGCGTTTGCGCCACCCTGTACGGCCACGAGCTGCAGCATCAGGTCGTCGTCGGCGGCAAACGCCTTGGCAGTCCCGAGCAACGCGTCGATTTCGGTGACGGGAGGGTCGCCGACGACGTGGAACGCGATCAGCGGCAGGGCGTCGAACGCGTGGAACGCCGACACGAAAGGCTCGCGGCACGACACGCAACGCGCGTCGCGCGCGACCAGCGGGTTGGTCGCCGAGCACGCGGAACAGACCGGGTGCAGGTCGTCCTCGGCGTCGGTTGCGGGGGCAGAGCCGACCATACCGCCGTTCTTGCCGTCAGCGGTGGCCTTGGCCGCGCGCAGCTGCTTGCCGCGCGCCTGCAGCGTCAGCACATCGAGTGTGCCGTGCCACGCGACGGGCACGCGGTACTGCGCGAGTTGCTCGCTCACCTGGAGCGCTAGCTTGGGCGCGCCAACGGCGTGCGCGAGCTTGACGAGCGCAAACAGCACGCACGCGCGCGACAGACTCGGCGACCATGCGTCCACGTCCGCGTCGGCGACCCCGCTACCGCTTCCACTGGACCCAGCTTGCATTCGCGTCGCGAGAAACCGCGCCATATTGAACAGCGTCAAGTGCGCGAGCGACGTGAACGGCTCCTCGACGTACCGCACCACATGGTCGTACGCGTACAGCACGTCGGCATGCGCATTGTAGTACTTGAACGACTCGAAATGCGCAACATGCACGTCCGTGAACTGTGCGCGCGGCACATCGGTCGGAATCGCCTGCAGGTGCACGTGTGCGAGCCGGAACGAATGCCGCGCAGCATCGCCGTACCGCTCCTGCGCGACCGAATTGTCGAGCAGTTGCCTCAACAACCGAATCGAGAGGTCCATTCGACCCGCGAGCCCAAAGTACTTTTGTGCGCCCGCGAAATCATCAGCGACGAGCAGGTGCTGCGCGTACGGCAGGTAGACGAGATGCTCGAGGTGCCGTTCGCGCGCCACGGTAAAGGCGTCGTCGAACCGGTCTTGCTGGACGAGCATGGCCACGAGTCCGGGGTAGTCGCCCGCGAGTTTGAGCACGGCGGCCACTTGGTCCCACTTTTTGTGTGTGCGGAAAAACTGGCCGCATTGCGCGAGGAGCGGTGGATCCATCTTGTCGCCGTACGACTGCACGAGCAGCATCACGCGCTCAATCGCGCCGTGCTGCATCAACAGTCGCGCTGCCTGCGTCACGTCGCCGACTTGAAGGTACGTGTCGGCAGCAGCCTCGTAGTCGTTCTTGTCGCGCAGCAGCTCGGCCTTGTGTTTGAGAATCGCGTCGGTCGGCAGGTTGAGCTGCTTGGCGAGCTTGAGCGCGTATTCGTACATCATCAGGTCCGTGTACATGGTCACGGCGCGGGACCCTTGGTCCTTGGCCACGTATAGGTCGGCTGCGGCCGCGAAATTACCCCGGATCGCGAACACGTCGGCTTGCAACAAGCTTGACGCCGCATCGGGCACGTTCGCCGACGCCGACGGCGACATTGGCTCCGCAGCGCGCGCAAGGGCATTGCCACTGGCCGCCCCTGGCGCCGATGACGACTGGAGCATGTCAATGTAGGTCAGCATGCGATAGTCCTTGAGGTGCGCAAAACACATTTGCGCCACGTCGAACCTCAGCGCCACGAGCGCCTCCTGCCCGAGTGCTTCCCAGTCGCGGTCAGTAATGGCGCCGAGGTGCGCGACCTGGAGTGCGCGCGTCCAGTCACGCCGCTCGAGGTACTGGTAGAGACACGTGGCCAGCGGCACGTCGACAACCGTCATCGTGTAGGTGTGCAGGCTAAAGAGCTTGGTGCCCTTGAACCCGACCACAAATCCTTGGTGCGGTTGCTGCAGCGTCGGGAACGTGCTGGCCTTGACCGTGATCTGGTTCTTGCCCGAAAAGCACAGCATGTCGTCGTGGTCGCTGTTCCAGGCCACGCTCGTCGCGTTCGGCTCCTGGTAGAGCAGGTCGCCGACGGTACCCACATGTCGGAGCTGGTAGACAAAGCACGTCTCGGTATCGTCGATAACGGCGAGCTTGGTGCGCGACCGGTTGATGTCGATGCACCGCACGGGGCTGCTCTGCTTGACGAGCGGGACCGGGAACGGGTTGTCGAGGAACACCTGGTACGTCCAGCCGTTGCGCAAACCGACGAGGACGAGTTCGCGGCCAACGGGGCCACCCACAACCTTGATATACCGAATCGGTGCATCGAGTTTCCACTGCCGCTCGTGCTTGCCCGAGAAATCGTACATTTCGAGACACATGTCCTGGCAAAACAGCACGTGGCGGCCCGTCATGACCATGAGGTTGCAGTCGATGGCCATGGGAATGCGGTCGCGGATGCGGTACTCGAGCGGGTGCTGCGATTTTGTCGGGCTCGCGTCGCGCGCGAGAATGGTGGCCGCGGCGCCACCCACACCGACCGCCGCCAGCGCCGCCGTGACGACGGTCGGGTCTTGGACCATTTCGTAAATGATAATCCGTGACGGCAGCTGCACAGCGACCTTATCGAGGTAGATGGCCACCTTTTTCACGTGGTCACGGAACGGAATGCGGCACGACTGCGCGAGCCCAAAGTGCTGGACAATCACATCTGTGACGCCGGCGCGGTAGACGTAGCGGTCGTGGTGAAGGGCGTGGACAGTCTGGAAGTCGACCTGGTGCATGGCGAGCAGGCCGTTGTCGGTCGCGACGGCCAGCATGTTGTTGATCGGGCTCATGCTGCACGACCAGAGCCACGAGTGCGGGCGGTCGACCAGCGTGCCGACGCGCGTGCCGTCAGAAGTCCACAACGAGATGGTGCCGGACGTGCCTGCGACCACGGCAAACTCGCCGTGGTGGAAGTGCGAGACGCTCAGCACGTCGCCCTCGGCCGTGGTCGTGCGCTCGCGGCCCAGCATCTTGCCCGATGCGTGGTAGAAGGCCAGCGTCTGGTTCCAGTCGGTGACGAGCAAGGCATCGGCCAAGGTCACGTCGCCACCGCCGCCATCTTTTCGCTTGCTCGCGTCGTTGGGACTTGCATGCGGCTTGATGACGCCTGGATTCCATTGCAGCGCCCAGATCGGCACGTCGGACCCGCGCTCAATCACGGCGCGCTCCTCGCCGACCTTGTTGCGAATCGAGACGGTGCCCGCGACCGATCCGAGCGCCAGGTACTGGCCGTCGCACGACCACGCGCAGCACACGAGCTTGGCAGGTACCTTGAATTTGGTCACGGCCTTGGTCTCCGGGTTCCACAGCCCAAAATCGACGGCGGTCGCTGAACACACGGCACCCGAGACGGGGCTGAAGGCGAGCGCCTGGACCGAGGCTGTGTGCGTGTACTTGACAAACGCCGTGAACAGCGACGCAGGCCCGCCGTCGGCATTGTCGGCCTTGGATCCTTTTTTCGCAGTTGCTACAGCATCGGTTGAAGGCTCGGCCGCGACTTTCCATACGATCACGGTCTTGTCGGCGCCGCCCGACGCAGCGCGAAGGCCTGCGCCGGCAGCCGAGACGGCAACGGCATAGATGACGTCGCGGTGCGTGCGCAGCGTGTCGAGTAGGCGGCCGTCGTTAGCGGCATAAACGAGTAGGTGTGGTCCCACTGCGGCCAATAGTCGAGTGCCGTCGGGTGTCCAGGCGACGGCGTGCACGGGCTGCTCGGCGCCGTCGCGGTCGAGCAGGCGGTCGGCCCAGACCTCGGTCGTGCGCATACTTGCGGCAAGGTTGCGTGGGCTGGTCGTGGATGGTGGTGGAGTGCAGCGACGAAGATCAGCATGTTTTTTTACCATCGCAACTAAGCACGACGCGAAGTGATCAGCGTCATGCAAGAGTCACGACGTCTCGCACAGAGCATCTCGCAACGACAAGGCATTTTGGCACTCAACCCACGTTCACGCCGCAAATATCAGCGCTTTGGTTCGGCGCTCCCTTCAACAACGCTTCCGAGGCGGCTATGCACGGGACGAAATTCGAGGGCGTGCCCTGTTTCGACGCCGCCAGCGTATGTCTGGTGGGCCAGCGGCATTTGTTAGCATCAAGCATCAAGAAGACTGGCCTGTGTGTGCTATGAAGGGTGGACTGCAGAGCTGCGCAAAAATTAAATTCCAGGAATACGTTTCCAGCCAAGAGGCAGTCAGTGCTTGTCTGTCCCTCGAAAGCACCCTTCTCCTATTTCTCGTCCTCTACAATTGCTTTTCCGGTTCCAGCCCTCGTACTAGTGTCACGATGTCCCCAGCACACCCGAAGTACCAGTCGAAGACTCGCTCCCCCAAGAAGGCGACAGGAAAAGGGAAAAGGAGCAAATCAAGACGCCGCCGGCGTGGTCGCAGGCCGGCTGGGTTCAAGCGCCCTTCCGCATGGAAACCATTTGTATGTCTCGCTTTGACTTGAGCCGAGAGTGCACGTCATCAAATGGCAACTGTCTCGCCGCCGCTGTCCTAGAGACCGACCTCTCGACTTCTTTGGGCAGCCCTCTGTTCCGGCTCACGCCGCTGCACTGCTCGTCCACACCAGGCTCTGTCAATGGCTCTTGACATAATTGAATGGGAGGACGAACGAAGCGTGCTTGTCAGACGCCTTGATGAAATGAAGGAAAATAAGGGCTCTCCTCCCAATCATTTTGTTGACTCGGGCGGGATCGTCGTGAGCTCGGCGGCCGTGGGTTTCATGTCGAGTCTTGGCGGCAGTGGGATTGTCAGAGTCTTGCAATCGATTGCTGCAACGGGTGCCACCATGTCCAGTGCTGCGACGGCCGCGACGGCCGCAGCTTCTGCTGTGAGCGCAACCGTCGGAGCCGTAATTACAAGCGTCACAACTGCCGTCGGGAGCGTGAGTGTCGGAGCCGGAATCGCAAGTGTCGCAACTGCCGCGCCAATTGGCGCTGCAGCATCAACGTTCAGCGCAAGCACCGTTGCACTGGCGGTGGCTGGCGGTGTTGCCACGGGTGCAACGGCCGTGATTTTACTGAAGAAGCATCGCGACGAGCAAAGCATGGACGACGGGGAGGATGGCGCCGAGACCAGCGAACTGGACGAGGGCAAGGCAATTGACGAGTATGTCATGCTCAGCAAGCCATGAAAGAAGTTTGCAGTAACAGCGACTTGCATTCATGTCGCTCTCCTCTTCTCACGATTGATAAAATGACAATTTTTCCGGCACAAATGAGCCTGACACAACGTTCACGTCAACGTCAAACTGGCCCGCGACAGGATTGTTAGCTTGTTTCTGGAATTCGTCATTTGACAGCAACGTTTCTGTCCCATACAGGAACGCAACGTGACAGACAACGAAGGCTAACATGGCAACTGAGGGCCCTGGGGCAACCATCGATGCTCGATGAGACTTCGTGAGGCAAATCCCGTGTCGTGGAAGCAAAGG
Organism: Allomyces macrogynus ATCC 38327; assembly: GCA_000151295.1. Classification (NCBI taxonomy): domain Eukaryota; kingdom Fungi; phylum Blastocladiomycota; class Blastocladiomycetes; order Blastocladiales; family Blastocladiaceae; genus Allomyces; species Allomyces macrogynus. The sequence continues at coordinate 1,375,979 of GG745329.1, forward strand.
GCGTCTCGACGGACGTTTTTCGGACAGGTTCCGCCTCATTGTGGACTGAACAGGTCGCACTTGTGCCCAGAGCAAGAGCGTACGCTCTCAGACATCCTCGCGGCCGACGACATCAAGAGGTGAGAAGCATCGACTGTGGAAGCACGGTTGACTGCAACTGATCTGTTGTGTTTGGTTTCGTTCCATGCGACCAGGGCACCCTCACGAGCAAACGACGAGCCGACGTCAAGACGACACGATCCGGTCCAGCACAAAATGTCCTCGTACCGCGGCGCCATCTTTGGCGCGATTAGCGCGCCCGTCATTGCAGCGATCGCTGTCCCCGCCGCCGTCACAGCCATTGGTTTTGGTGCTGGCGGCATTGCTGCGGGCTCAACGGCGGCCTGGCTCATGAGTCTGGGCGGCGGCACGACCGCGGCCGGTGGGGCCGTCGCGACCATGCAAGCGATTGGCGCTACGGGCACGCTGGCCATGGCTGGGACCACTGCCGCTGCGACTGCTGCCGCGGGCGCCGCGATTGGCGCCGCGCTGGCGGGTCCCGCATCGGCCGTCGCAAATGCCGCTTCGTCTGCCGCGTCTGCCGTGGCTGCTGCCGCTGATGCGACCATAAAAGTCGGTTCGGTCGCTGTGGCAGCCGCGGCTGCTGCCACGGCCGGAAAGGCGACAGGAGCGACGACCAAGAAGCAAGCTGACGGTCAAGCTGCAGCCGATGATGAAGAGGCCCAGGACGAAGAGAAATAGGACGATTTGGAAGAGCGCAATCAGGAAGGCAAGGAGCAGGGGAAGCAATCGTTTTTTATTGTAGACGGCGACAACAGATGCATGGGCTGATGTGATGGCAAAATGTGGAACCTGGCATGATGGAGACAAACAAACAGCGATGTGGCCTGTATTTCAGAATGCCTTGCAAATACGTTTGCTCGAGGATCACAATCCGAGGGGATGGCGGCAGCACAGGGACTAGTTCGTCGCTTCGTCGGCTCGCCGAACGATGTCAGCCAAGATGCAAATGGCGACCAGCAAGGCCGCGTCGACACCTGGCACGACTGCAAGAGACATGGTATCCTTCGAGGTCAAGTTGCGCTCTGCATCCATGCGTCCGATCAAGACGCCGTTGTCCGAGGGGCGGCCCAAAAAGAAGTACATGTCGACAAACCCGGCCTTGACAATCAGTGGCGGCAAATTGCGGGCCGTATCGCACACAAACGTGCCCTCGAGCGTGTAGTGCGTGAGGTGGCGGCGCCCATTGACATTGACGAGTACGTCGCCGCCCTCGCTCGATGGGCGGCAAATGATAAAGTTGAAGCCCTTGGATCGCACAGTGACAACTGGCACGCCTGTGTTCGCGTCGACCAGCTCTACCTGCTTGGTTGAGAAGACGCGGCCCGACGTCCGGTATACAGCCTGCTGCGTGTTGGCGTCGATGACTTCGTGGTCGCCACCCGACCAGGACGCTTGTTGACGGATGAGCAACGTGCGGCGGTGCTGGTCGTATGGCACAACGTGGTCCTCGCCAACGACGAGCACGCGCTTGTAGTTGGTGTTGCGGAGCGCATCGTCGGCAATGAAATTCGTGTTGGCATACTTGGTCAGCGGCTGGCCCATGGTGATCTGGTGCTTGGCTTGCTGGCAGCGAATCAGACCAGTGCACCGAGGCAAGAATCGTGGTTGCGGTGTCAATCGCGCAGCAATAGCTGCAGCTTGGACCACGGAGCGCACGAACTGCGAGTTCAATGATTCACGGACAGAGAGTGCGTGCAGAAAGTGCTGTGGCTAGCAAGTCGGCGGCCTAGTCGTCTGGTGACATCAAGGATGGCGGAGGGGACGGTAGGGGGGTGTTAGCGATTAGAACCTCTGGTGGCGACAGGGCGAGCTCGCCACTGTCCTCAACCAACCTCTCGACTTACCTATTTGGGCAGCCCTCTCTTCCGTCTCACGCCGCTGCACTGCTCGTCCAACCAGGCACTTTCAGTGGCTCTTGACATAATTGAATGAGAGGACGAACGAACCGACGCCTTGATGAATTGACGGAAAATAAGGGCTCTCCTCTAATTCATATTATCGACTCGACTTGATAACGCATTCCAAGGGCGCTCAAAAATGAAGACAGTTGCATGCTCATCATGATGCTCCTGCTTCTCCCGTCCCGCCCTTCTCCTCTTGAAGTCCTACCCACTCTTTTGTCAAGATGCCTCCGGAATCTCAACATAATCCGCCCCCGATTATCGAAGAAGGCGGATGGAAGCAACTGCGGCGACACCGTGGTGGTCGTCGTCGCCACAATGGTCCGACAACAAACGCTCATGCTCATAAGACTGGGCACAACGCTTTGGTCGCCAGCGTTGAAAGCCTGACCGTGCAGGAATTGCCGCTGTTGCATCCCGTGAAGCATCAACTACGGTCGACCTCGACCTGCACCGACTCCTCCGACAGCCGAAAAGGGCATGCAATCGTCGGTTCCGATGTAAATTTCATGTGCGGTTATAACTTCACCCAGGCCGATGATGTTGCCGCAACCTAACAGCGAATACCTCGCTTTCTCAGACCCAGCACTTGATAAAATTGAACACTCTTCCATCCCGGCACATGCGACCGCCTATTTGGAACGACCGCCCACGTTTGCTGCGTGCGATTGGCACTCGGGCCATTAATAGTTGACATTTGCGGCCACGCTCATCCTGTCGAATACTACGCCCATCACCTTACTGGTTTGACCTGGGCCTATTTGCGCGACTCGTTCCCAAACTTTCGCCCGTCTCCTTCCGGTTACTGGTTCCGTTTTGTTCAATTGGCCTACTTCTCTGGCCAGCCGCGTGACGTGCTGGATGCGCGTGCAGCCAAAGGCGAGGATGTATTCAAGCAGTCTCCACATCTCCGTTTCGAGCGCGCGTACCTCGGGCACGTTGGCGTGAAAATTGGTTTCTCGCACGAGTATTGGCGGATGGGTGGTACTTTCAAGATTCGCGCGCATTTGGAGGACCTTCACAAGCGCGTTGAAACGTATGGCATTTTCAAGTATCCGTATTGACCGTACTGGACAGACGAGTACAACGTGCCCGGAGCGATCCGAATCGCCATTCCCATCCTGGCGTTTGCGCAGCGACTGGCCATGGTCGAATATTCGCTGGTGTGCGTGTCTGAATGGATTGGGCACCTGTGGACTATATTCCCGCTCGAAGCGCCCGCGATTGTGCTCACGCATTCGGTCTCGTGGTGGGCGGCCCGCAATGAGTTCTCCGAGCACGCTTTTCAACAGCGGTTGGTCCAGGCGCACATGACGCCGCCCCAGCCACTCATCGACTCGTTATTGGGACTTCTTGCGGCATGAGGATTTGTTCAAAGGAAAGTTTGACGCGGAGCTCGTAACGTGCAAGTGCTCGCAGCTCCCGCCAATTGAACAGCAGGACCCACAGAAGCCCAAGGCGCCATGGGCCGTTTCGTGGGCCAAAGACAATCCGTCGCCCGATGGCTGGCTGATGTTTCCTCGCTGATTTGTCGCCTCTATGTGATTGCTGATGCAAATCCCTTGATTTTGCTCTCCTGCCCAGAGTTGTGGGCCAAATTCTAGCTGCTTGGAAGCGCTTTCGCCTTTGAGCCAACATTCTGACAACACGGCAAGCAAAAGTACCGTCGGTTGCTCTCCCCAAGACTCTCCACCGACAGGAGCGGGTATGAGGAACAGCGAGTGTCCTCCCAGCAGCTCTAGGCAATCTGCCTGAGAATAACCAATCAAAGCAGGTGAATGTTTGACAAGCGATTCGCTCAAAGAGCCGGTTGGTTCGCGGCCAAAGCCGCCCTGACGAGATCTGTTGTGGTATCGGCCACCAGGTTACTTGGTGTCTGACAGACGTGCGTGCAACAGCGCATCATAACGCCAACGATTTTGCATTCTTTTCTAGCTACATCAGATCCTTAAACACGACCGGCTTGCGCACCGCGTTCGAGTACCCTTCATTGAACTGGAACCGGATCTTGGGCAACACACGCGGCCTGTTTCTGGCCTCGACGTGCACGGTCCCGCCGGGCGTGCTGCTGATCTTGGGCTCGATCGGACGGCCAAAGAAATCCACGTCCACCTTGTTCTGCTGCGCCTGGATGCGCTGCTGAATGTCGCCCTCCACGGCGCGCCGGATCGCCTTGGCGTCCATCTACATGTGCGAGATGGGTCGGTTAGGCCTGATCTCCGCGCCATGGATTGAAGTGAGAGAATATGAGCAACGGACCTCGTGCGCAATGAGCTGCCGGACTGGAAAACTGGCGGGCAGCAGCGACTTGAGCTTACCGCGCGTGATGGCCATGTCGCACAGCAAGTCGATCGGCCTGCAATGTCCGCCGTTAGTCTCAATTCCCGCGAAATACAACCTTTTTCGAACTAATAATAACATACGGCTCCAACCGAAACGTGCGAATCCCATCGACCGTCTCTGGGACCAGCCGCACATTCAGTGCCGCCAGCACCGCAACAACCCCATCGAGCCGCGCACGCTCGGCCGATGGCATCAGGACCGGATTCGCGTGCCTCAAGTTGGGCGGCGTCACGATCCGTGCCAGCGGACTTACAACATCCAGCACCGTCCGTCGTGTCGACCCCGCCCACGCCGCAACTAATGCCGGACTCGCCGCGTGCGCGACCGCCGCGGCCACGCCACGCGCCGCCCGCTGCCGCAAAAATGCCTCGTAGTCGGCGCGCGGGTACTCGACACGGCTGCCCTTCCCCCCACCCATAAGCCCCACCGACATAGCGGCGAGCATCCCGCCGCGGAAATGCGTGTGGATCGCGGCAAGCACGTACGGCGCGTACTCTTGCGCGGCCGCTGACACGAGCGGCGCCTGCATTCGCATCCCGCGGTGCAAGATCGTGTCGAAGTCCACGAGCGAGGCCGACGCGGACGCGTATCGATCGAGCTCGTGCGTGCGCACGCGCAGGTAGTACTCGTGGCATCCGGTGGCGACGCGTTCGTACTCGCCGTTGGTTTCAATGGCACGCACGAGAGAGGCGAGGGGGGTCGTGGGGGTACCAGCGTGTCGCGCGAGGGCGTCGGCGGCGCGGGCGGAGAACACGGCGTCCCAGATCCCGAATAGCGACTGCGACTGGTCCTTGGTCCCGATGTGCGTCGCGACAAGAGCGTCTTTGGATACAACCACAGGTGCGCGCGTAATGTTGCCGCTGCCGCTGCGGCCGCCTCCGTTCGTGGATGCGGAGCGCGCCTTGGCAAACTGCAGTGTGTTGAGACACGCGCGCAGGTCGCCGTCCGTGTGCTCGGCAATCCAGTGCAGCGTCTTCTGGTCGACCTTGACGTGTTCGAGATCGCAAATGGCAGCGAGCCGCCGGACGAGCGGGATCGTGGAAGCGGGTTTGCGCATATGTACGACCTTGGCGACCTGCCGCAGCGGGCGCAGGACCGGCGCGTACAGGTCATTGCAGATGCAGATGATGGGGCGTCGCAGCAGGGCGCCGAGGTTTTTGGCCGCCGCGTTCTTGCTGCCACCGCCGCGCTTCGACTTGCCCGTAGCCCCGTCAATATCTGCCGACGACGTGCTGGACTTGGCGCCGTGCCGGTTGGCGGCCTCGACCAGTTGCACGAGCGTTTTGATAAAGCTCGCGTCCGACTGCGCGGCGGCGCCGTCAATCTCGTCAATCACAACGAGTTTCGGCTGACTGCTGACGGTGCCCTTGGTGAGTGACTTGGCGTCGAGCGCGTTGGAGAGCCGGTCCTGGACACTCCGCTGCGTGCGGTCGTCGGACGCGTTGATCTCGACCAAGTCGTACCCGGCCTGCCGCGCCACGACCGACGCGAGCGTCGTTTTCCCGAGTCCCGGTGGGCCCGTGAGCAGGAGCAGTTTCTTGAACGGGCGGTGCAGCGGATCGCGCTCGTCAATCGCCGACCCGGAATTGTACTCGTCGTTGGCAAACTTGGAAAACGGCAGCTTGCCGTCCTTAGCAGCAGCAGGACCTGATCCGGAACTAGGGCCGGCGCCGAATTGCTGCTGCGGCTGCGGATCGGGTTTCTTCGGTGGCAGCTTTTTCCCAAACACGCAATGGTCCCATGCGCGTACCCACGAGAGCACGTCGCGCGCGACCGTCTCGTCGCCGACCAGATCCTTGTACCGACTTGGCCGGTACCGGTCGACCCACAGCATTGTCTCGACGCGCTTCGACTTCCGTCGCGGCACCGCGCCATCCACCATGATCGGCTCGACGCGCGTCAAGTCGTGCGCCTCCTGCTCGGTGATTTCATTGAGCATTTCGTAAACGTCGCGCGAGAGCAGCTGCATGTTGGCGCGGCGCGGATTGATGTCGTTGGTGTTGGGCGTGCGGTTCGGGAAGAACAGGTAGGTGCCGTCGTCGAGAGTGGCCTGCGCGAATCCGCCGTCGGTGGGTGGAGAGCGGTAGTTGGCGACACGAGCCCATGATGGTATGTGCGCAGCCGGGTCCGGCTGGCTCGACGCCGGCGTCAGGTCGAGGTCGTAGTCGCCAATGTCAGGCACGAACGCGCCAGGAGTGCGAGCGGGTGGAGCGCGAGGTGGGGAAGATGCAAGAAGCCAGCTGGGAGGCTCGGCGGCGAGAGTGTCGGGCACGAGGTGCAACTGGAGGCCGTCGGGGTCGGATTCGTTCCGCGGGACGCTTCCCTGGCCAGGTGGGATCGTGAACGCGTCTTCCTGGTCCCAGTCAGGCAAGACCGAGTCGTCTGGGATCGCGCCCATATTCTGCGCCTGCGTTTCCTGCTCGAGCGCCATTTCGGCCTCCATGGCCAATTGGGCCTCGAGGTCGAGGTCGAGGCCGTCACCGTCGTCAAGATCAAAGAACGTGTCCTCGCCGTCAAACGGGTGCAGCATGCCGAGCGCCTGCGTGTCGTCGACGGGCGTATCAAATGCGTCGTGCGCTGCCGGAGGAATTGGTTGTGGTGCAGCCGCCGCCGCAGCGGCAGGCGCGGCCACCGCAGGCAGCAAGACGTCGTCGCCGTCGAGCAGGTCGCTGAACAGGCGGCGTGCCGTGTCGTTGGCGGGTCGGACACGGTCGCGCCCACCAAATGACGTCCATGGAGACGGTGCAGACGACGGGCTTACTGCAGCTTGATCGTCGGCCGCAGCATCGCCATCCATTCGCGGCCGCTTGAGGACTGACCCAAGCCCGGCGGGCACGTCGCGCGCAAGTATCGTGGAACCAGGCGTGAGCCCGAGTGGCCTCCTGGGCACGCTCCTTGGGCTACCCTCGTCGTCGGAGAGGAAGAACGCTGGCCGTTTGCGCGCGATGGGCGTGGTAGGAAAGGCCGGGTCGGTCATGGCGGCAGGGCGCGGCAGGTCCTCGCGTCGGTCGTGCAGGACGCTCAAACTAGTTGGGTTGCTCGAGGGGCGCACTACGGCTGCAGCAAGTTTTGGGGCGCTCCCGCTTGACGGAGCGTGAATAATTCGTCGTTGTCGTTGCCGCGTCGTCGGCGTGCTGGTGATCGGTCGTCGACGACATGCGGTGAGCGGCCAAGACGGGGTCGCGTGGGGCGCGTCAGACGGCTGTCGGCCCTGTCGTCAGCGTGGTGGCGAGTCTACCGCACGCTCACCGTCGACCCCTCGCCGTTCTGCTGCTGTCGTCGTCGACGCCGTCACCCCCACGGCGCTGATTTGCTCTGCACCGCGCGCCAACTGCCCGCACGCTCTTTCGATTTTCGATCGCGTCCTCCAGCACGCCGCCCGCGCTCGGCGCGCTCTCGACGCTGCCCACACCGCCACCATGCTGCTTTCGGTCGCGAGCCCGACAACCTACACGATTCGCCACGTCGGCGCCTTCAAGAGCGGCCATGCGCGCGAGTTCCAGGCGCAATCGCGTGGCGGGTGCACGGTCGCCGAGTGGTCGGCCGACGGCCGCTACTTGGCCACGGCCGGCGAGGACCGGCACATCAAGTTGTGGTCGACCGACCGCCTGATCTCGGGTGGGCGCTCGTCCTCGGCCAGCATGTCGTTTGACGTGGGACAGGGCGCGTGCATCATGGCGCTCGCCTGGCCGCAACCGCCCGCAGGAACGCTCGTATCTGTAGGACCCGCGTCTGCGCGCATCAACGCGGCCAGTCCTGCAGTGGCTCCAGGATCGCGCGGCAAGTCGATGGCGAGCCTCCCGGTAACTCTTGCCAAGGGCAGCAGGGCAGGATCTGCTGCAGCGGCGGCGGCAGCGGCTGCAGCAGCAAATACCGCGGGCATACCCGACGGGTTTGCAACCGGGTCGAATCTGGGCCGTCTCGACTTGTGGGACTTGCGCCAGGCCAAGCGTACGTCTGTCTTGTTGCCGTTTATTCGCACCTTTGTCCAGCAGTTCACCCAATTCCGATCGGATTGTAGCATCGACCTCGGTTTCCCTCGGCCACACACCCGTCTCCCTCTCCTACATCCCGCAACCCTCGAATATTTCGGCCACGGCGAGATCAATTCTCGTCTCGCTTGCCAACAACGTCGTGCAGATCATTGACCCACGCATGACCTCGCGCCCGCTCGCATCCTACACGAGTCCAATCCGTGTCAACGCTACTGCCGTCGACACAGCCCTGCCGGACCGTCCGCGCGTGCTCCTTGGGCTCGAGGACGGCACTATCCAGGTCAATGACTTGCGCGACCTCGGCACGGTCTGTGAGACCGTGGTCGCTCACCTCGGGCCATGCACGGCACTCGCGCTCGATCCGATGGGACGATACGTGGCCTCGGGCGGCCACGACTCGCTCGTCACGCTCTACGAGCGCGACACGCTGTTGCCTGCACGTGTGCTCAAGTACGACGAAGAGTGCGTCTTCGGTTCTTGCTTGCCGCTGATGGTGCACGAGTTGAATGACTGACTGGCCGGCCCCATTCACAGCCAATCGATTCGCAGCCTGTCATTTTCGCACGACGGCGAGTTTCTGTCGGCCGCTGCCGACACGACTTCTCTCCCCACGGTCCGTCACTGCAGCCTCCCATCTCGACAGGGCGCGCAAGACCATTCAACTGATGCCTCTCCACCCGATTTCCCACCAGTGGTCCGTCAACCAAGGCCTACCAGCCTTCACCATGCCGGTCCTCTCGTCATCCAGCACCTCGTCGCTGGAACGCGTCCGCTGGCACCCGATGCGGCCGATGGCCGTATGTACCGTGCGCCGCGACCGCTCGGGCAAAATTTATGTGATGACGCCGAGCGAACGCGAAAAGATTTTGTGAGAAATGCCAGTTTTTTTTTTTTTTTTTTTTTTTTTTTTTTTTTTTTTTTTTTAGGGCGGAACTTGGATCGTGTGCTGGTCGTGCTGCAGCGCTGTTCATCGTCGCCGACAGTCTCTTCACGCCGTCTGGCCACGCTCGCAGGGGCAGCTGGAGAAGGCGTTGCTTTGAATGCAAGTGATCATGATTGGATCGCATCACCAGCCGGAAAGCGGAAAGCGACATGCGCCTCCGTAACTGTATTCTGGAGCGCAATCGACCGCGCTACCTTTCGCTCCCCTCGACCATCTCGCGCATCACATGCACCACCGCATCCACCTCATCGTCGACCGCTTGATCTACAGCACTTGCAAGTGGCACCGCCGCGGCCAGTGTGCGCACGTGGCGGTCGCGGAACCGCGGCAGGTCGAGCTGCGCAAGCACGCGCGACAGCAGCACTGACTCGCTCGCCGACGATCCGGACCGCAGCAGCAAGCCGAGAATGTCATCGACGTCGCGCAAGACCGCGCGTCGTACGCTGTCGAGGTCGGCGTCAGGTGCACCCGCAGCAGCCACGGCCGCGTCAATCGCGGAATCTAGCCGCTGTCGCGCGGCAGTCGCGATTTGCATGGGGCGCGGCACGTCGGTTGCGAGAGCAGCGGCAATGGCTACGCGGTCCGGGTCGGGGCGCGCAGCAGCAGAGGATGATGCGGCCAAGTGACCGTCGGCAGCCCCGGCCGCGTAGTGGAGATCGTCGTGTTCGGTCTCCATGGGTGGGAGCGCCGCGGATACGGCGAGGGCGAGCGCGGCAACGTCGTCGTCGTCGAGGTCCATAGCATCGTCCAGGGTGGTGCTGTCGAAATGTGCAGGGACGGATGGCTCGGGCGCAGGGATATCGCTGACGGACCTCGGCGATGCTGCCGGGTACGAAATTGCGCTTGGAGTCGCTAGGGCACGGTCTTCGTCCATGGGTTCTGGGTCGGTCGATGCGTGACGATCCCGTAGATGCTCGCGCTCCTCGGAAACATCTGTGAGACCATTGGCAGTGGGCTTCGGTGCATTGGCCTCATTCATGGGATCGCCGTCGGGCCTTAACGGTGTGGGCGCTTGTGCAGGCGTCGGCACCGCGAGAAGCATGCTTGCGGGGAAGGTGGCCATGGCGAGTCTCGGACAGCAAACGGGGGACGAGAGCGCGAATTGGTTGGCGTGAAGTTTCGTTTGCAGCAAGTTATGGGCTGCTGGTGGCTGGCAGAAATATGTCGATCTGATGCAGTTCTCACCCTTCAATGCATCGCAACAACATCGCAGCTAATGGACAGACTTGGACTGACCAAAAGCAAGCATGACGGTGTTTGCTGAGTCACTCCATTTCTTGCAACACGCACATCGCCAACGCGGACGGTCCCGCAACACCATGAGCCCAAACCACACGGACAAGCAGTCGAAAATGAGCAGAGCATGCGGTCCAACAGCATGGTGGGGCCAACGGCGTGCTGGCGGCCGTCCAAACCGAGCGGGGCTCAAAATTGCGTTTGCGGGTCGCTTCCTCTCTCTCTCTCTCTCTCTCTCTCTCTCTCTCTCTCTCTCTCTCTCTCTCTCTCTCTCTCTCTCTCTCTCATCATGAGCGTTCGCCGCCAATACTCTAGCCCCGCTCATACTTCTCACCTCGGTAAGAGCAATTGGTCCTTGCCACCCCACCATCAGCCAACAAGCAACTCCCATCTACGACCCCACAAGGAACATCCATGGACCGCATCTCAGCACTCGCGCACCAAGCCACCGAGCACCCGACCGCCGTCGCGACCGCCATCGCGAGCGGGCTCGCTGCGCCGGCGATCGCGAGCACCGCGGTCTTTGCTATCGCGACGGCCATGGGCTTCCACGCGACGGGTATCGTGGCCGGATCATTTGCCGCCAAGCTTATGAGCTCGTACGCTGGCGCAACCGCGGCCGGTTCCGTGGTCGCGACGCTCCAAGCCGCGGGTGCCACAGGCCACGTCGCGTTTGCACTTGGCCCAACGCTCGCGATCAGCGGTGCTGGTGGGGCTGTCGGCGGCGCTGCCGCGACCAAGTGGCCGCCCCAAGTGTGGGCCGGGACGGTCTGGCGCAAGTGTCGCCGCGCCATGAGCACGTGCACGGGCGGGGATGGCATCGTCACGGGCGGTGATGAGCCGGTGGAGACGGAAGAAGAGGATGAGGGGGTGCATCCGAGTGCGACGACGACGGCGCGCGCCGACAGAACGGCGGCGCAGCGGCCAGGGAATGCGATGTCGGGTGCCAGTGATGGGCCCGCGGCCGGGAGCACTGACGTGCCTGTGGATGATTTGGATTGATGCGACCTGGCGGTGGATGTGTTCGTGGCCGACCCCGTCGGCATAGTGGAGCCCAGAAATCAACGTTATTCCATGAGCAATGAGCATGAACTGTGATGAATGTATGGTCCGGGTGGCCCCCAAGAGAGCCCGCCCGCCACCTAGGTATACATTCTCATGCCAAAGGACCGCCGTCATTACACTGCAAGGCTTTTGATTGCTTCTCATCTGCTGTTGCGCTCGCATGAATGAATGACGGTTTAGCACTAACATGCATGGATGTGGATTACCGTCCACATCGAGCACCCATGAACTTATCGTTGCGCGTGGTTCACAAATGCACCGACAAACTGCGCGTCAGTTGAGCACGACCAGAGCAATATCAAGTTATTTTCTGTGGTTGTAGACGCACGTCGACGGTCGTCATGACAACTACAATCTTCATTGCTATCGCCACTTATCTTGTGAGGAGCCTCCTCTTCGGTTGTAAAGCTGTGGAACAAGATCAGCTCGACACTGCGGTGCACGATCTGAGGGAAATGGCAAGGAACCTGAAAACGCGGACCAAAAGTCATCAAGGATCGACCGTGAGTCGGAAAGAATGACAATGTATTCCCCACGTTCAAGCTGCGCGCGCCTCGACCGTGTCCAAGTACAGATTGTCGATGCGCTTCTCACTCGACGTGGTAAACATGCGCAGCGACACTTTGCTCATACCCTTGCTCGACTGCACGTTGACCGGGCCCTCGGGGAACCGCCATTGAATGTAGAAGCCTTTGGTTGGAACCAGTTGCACGTCCTTGGCACGCGCGAGCGTGTTCGACGTCCACACGACCTGGTTGTCGGCACCGATGGCCGCCGTTTGGACATTGACCTCAATGTTGATCTTAGGGAGCGCGCTGTCGTCCAACTTGAACCGCAGGAGAAAGTCCCACATGCCGTTGCTGAGCTGAATGTTGGTGGTGAAAATCTGAGGGGCAAGAAAACATCATACCGGTCAATTTGCGTTCGCGCAAGCATGGAGAGAATAAGTAGAGAGCAAACGTACATCAAGCCTGTATTCCCGGATGCGCAGCACTTGGCCCTCGGAGCTCTTGTCGTCTTTCATGGCCCGGATCCAGTTCGGCTCGCCAACATTCTTGCCGCGGAACGCTTGCGCCGCCGAGAGCTTGACTGGAGTACATGGAGAACGTCGACATCAACGTCAGGTGGTCTGAAATGTCATCACGGCGAGCATCTGCAATGGCATCTGACGTACCTCGATCAGAAGCAGACCCGGAACCCCATGATGATGATGATGATGATGATTGCGACAGCGCACGTGTTTTGGAGTTCTCCGCGGCCGCGCGCTGCCGCTCCTCTTCCTCCTCGCGGTCGAGCGCGCTCGTGTCGATGCGGTCGTCTTGCCGGAGCATGGTCAAAATCAATTGGTGCTTGCCGTCCTTAGCGGCCTGCAGTACCTTGCCGTCGTTGCGCGACGGGTCCACGTTCGGATCCTGCAACAGGTTGAAAACTTCGTCCTCAGCCCCGGCACGCACCAGATCGGCGAGAATCTCCGAGTAGAGCGCGCCCTTGACTGCATTCGGAAGAAACAAGTGATCGCGAATCGCGCCGACCATCCACCGCGCCTCCTCGTGGTTCCTGATGAGCGGCGGCAATGCGCGGCAGATTTCGGCGAGCATGCGCTTGGTAACAGCGTCGCGCTGCTTTTTGGTGCGCCACGACATGTACGACAACGGCCACAGATCGAGCACGCACGGCTTGGTCCCACGGCCGTGCAAAAACGCCGAGATCCGCAACATATCCGAGAACATGACGATACCGCGGTTCGTGACCACGTCGCCGCAATACACTTCCTGCGACCGCGTCTGAATTGACTCGGGCTGCGGTTTCTCCTCTCCGGCCGCGTTGAGCGAATTGGCATAGTCGACGAGCGTCATGAGCATCGTGTGCACGTCGATGGGGAATTTCGTGATGCGCATCTCGTCAAGCGCATCAAGCAGCGCATAAATGTCTGCGTCGAGGTCGAGCCGCATTGCGCCGTCTTTGGCAGACGCGCATTCCGGCGTGACTTCACCGGCAGCTGCGGCATCGGCCTTGGCCTCGGCGACAGCCGCATGGTACCGGCGGTGCGGCCGCGACTTGCGCTCCTGCTCGGTGAGCTGGTCGCGGAGTGTACCGCGCGGGAGGCCGCCGACAAAGACACGCAGCGGGAACCGGTCGAGCAGTGGCGACTGTCCCGGGTCGAGAAACGTTTCATTCGACGCGGCAGCAGTAAAATGCAGCGGGACCGGTTCGTTGTTGGGTCCATTGGCAAAGACACGCTCGTTGAGCAGACCGAGCAAAATCGAGAGCACGTTGCGGTTGGCCTTGAAGATTTCGTCGAGAAAGACGAGTTCGGCGGTCGGCAGCATGCCCTTGGTGTTGACCATGATCTGCGACTCCTTTTTCAGCACGCTCAGGTCGACGGGCCCGACGAGCGTCTCGGTGGACATGGACGCGTGCAGCAGACTCTTGTAGCTGGTTGCGTTGACGCACGCAAACAGGTCGTGGACGGCCTTGGTCTTGGCGGTACCGGGCGGGCCGAGAATGAGCACGTTTTGGCCTGTGAGCAGGCCAAGCATGAGCACGCGTAGGCACTCGTCGCGGTCGACAAGGTCTTGGCTGATCTCTTTCAGGATCTTCTTGGCCTTGGCGTGTACGGCCGCCGCGATCGGGTGGTGGAGGCGGGCGCCAATCATGATGACGTGACGCTCGGGCAGCACAGAAAGACAGGACTTGGTGGCGGGCCCCGTACGGACACGGGCACGGGCACGGGCGCGTTCTTCAAGGCATCGGCAACCGCGCAGCGAATCCGCGTCAGTTGAGGAGTGCGGGCAGCGTCTGCTCGTTGTGCTGCGGCGGTTGGCGACCGGTTGGCGACTGGTGTGGTGAGCGACTGCGACTAGACTGGTCCTCCACGTCAGAGGCACTGGGCGACCGCGTCATGGCAGCCTTAACAGCAAGCTTGTCTGGCGCCGGCTGCACAACTCGCCGCAAACGCACCAGTGCACCGCCCAGTCGACCATGGCATTTGCTGCACCATGATGTGCACCACGCGCTTGGTCGGAGGTCGTTCTCGTCTCGAGGTGCTGCGCGAAGTGCCGAGCGACCTCATTCTGCGCCTCCTGGGGCCTATTCCGCCCCACCCACTTTCGTCACTCCACCTCGGCAATGATACGATTGACATGGTCGAATCCGCTCTCCCGCACGCACGACATGTCTTTCTGACCCTGACCGACGCGCACTTAGCACGCGCTATGCTCGGGGCGATTGAAGCCATTGGCGGACTGCCGCCCATTCTCGTCCAATGGACCCGGTCCAGGGCAAGGATTCGGTGCCCACTCTGCTCCAAGCGACTCATCTATTATTGACGCGCGGGCTGCCCGCGCGCGGCACTCTATCGTCGCTGACGCTCCACTAGCTCGACGTGGACTCTCTTCCGTATTCCGTGCCCGGCCATGCGCACCCGGTCCCACATCTAGCGCTGAACCCGGTCCCTCACCACGTACATCAAGTCCCGCACAATCCAGTTCCACACCACACTTTGGTCGAGTTGCCATGCATAACCCCATCCGCGTGGCCTTCGACCCTACGACGCTTCGAGCATGACCTTGGGTGTGTGGCCGCGACGCTCCTGTCTCCGATCCTCCCCTCGCTCCCACGGCACACGATCGCGCTCGAGTCGCTGCACCTCGCAACCATGGACCTGCCCACGATCGCGCCCGCCATCATCACGGCTCTCTCCGCATCAATGCGCGTGGTCCGACTGCACACGACCCCGTGCCCCGGGTCGTTCGCGTCGATCCACGCGCTCGTCGCCGCGCTCGCGCAAAAGTGCCCGCACTTGCACACGCTCGAGCTCGCCTTCTGGAACGCGCCGCACCACGCTGATGCCGAACTGCAGGCGTTTGCGCGCGACACAGTCCCGCTGCTGTGCGGTTTGCGCGGACTCCACAGTGTCGCGATGCGCTGTTCGGTCCTGCACGCCTACGAGGCGTGCCGCGCCGTACTGGACGCGCTCGCAGCCGCGGTGCCAGACTTGCGCCCACTCGATTTGGAGGGGCACGCGATGTTCGATGCGAGCGCCGTGGACGCGCTCGAACCCGTGCTCAATCAGACGCGGCTCAAGCGTTTGGATGTGAGGTGGACCAAAATGGACGAGGCGGTGCGTGAGACGCTGGTGACGATCAAACCGGGCCTCGAGGTGCTGGTGGAGCCCGTGTAACGGGCGCGTGGAGATGGCAGGGCATGCCGAGAAGTCGACGAGGACGTGTGCGGGACGCTGGTTGGGGTGAAGATGGGGCTCGAGGTGCTTGTGGAGCGCGAGGAGCCAGTGTACGTGCAGCCAGGAGCAGGGAGTGGAATGCGACGCACAAAGACACATTGGAGTGACAAGTGATATCGTTCTATGCAGTTTGAATTTTTATCCCATCCACCCACTCGCGCTCGGCAACGGGCTATAAACAAACAGCGGCATGACGGGCGGGTCGGACCGCACGAATCGCAGATCGATGCGATGGATCCGCTTTTCGGCGACGCTGCGCTAGGCTGGCAATGGCACGGCAGGTCATCCGTGAACCCGCCGAGAGCTTGTTCGACTCTTCGCGATCCACCACTCACTCGGTCGCTGCCACGTTATCGTCGTCATCCGATTCAGCACAGCAGCACACGAGCGCGGCGGCGAGGCACCCCCAGACATTACAAAACAGCTCGCAGAGCGTCCACGCAATCAAGCACTTGCAGCAGCACATGCAGCACCCGTCGCGATGGCTGCTGAGGTCGCTGCTCGAATCGGAAAAGTTATCGGCGGCCGGTGCAGGGCCCGCCGTGCCATAGTTTGGCGGCGGCATGTCGATGACCGTTTGCGATGCGACGTTCGGATACGAAATGGCCTTTTCGCTGATCACGGGCGGCGGTGGGGTTGTCGTTCGAGTCGTCGTGGATTGCGGATCAGCGGACATATTGGCGATGACAAGGCGAGGCGAGACTTGGGCGGGTGAATGCAGGCACCCTGTACTTGACGGGTCGGCAGTCCAATGCAGCAAGCTTGGCACGGTGCGAGGTGGCGGGGCGCTGCACGTCGAGACCTGGTCGGGAGGATACGAAGAACAAATTGTTCGTGCGGTGGCCGCGTCTTTATTTCCAGTTCGTTGTGGGCTGCAATGGTTTTTTGCACCGCCGATGTTGTGTTGCACGTCAAAGTTGGACGTTGCGCCACATGTCGGAACGAACGAAGTCGCAGCCCACCTGGCTGTAGTCCACGCCCGTCCCACATGACGTCCACGTCAGCGAGCCAACCTGTCCGTCCAACGTCCGCAGGATGTCTGCCGGCGCCAGCGGCCAGCACGTCGCACGGCCCCTAGCATCCACCACCATCGACGTTGGCGTTGCCAACGACTGTCCCTCTCTCTCACCGCCTTCCACTCCAGCCCTCCAACTTGCTGCAAGATGAGTGGATGGAGTTCTTTTTGGGTCTCGGCCGGCGAGCAGATCGCGCGCGCCGCGCAAGAAGCCAAAACGCACGTTCTCGACCCGGCCAGCGAACATATCTCGCGCGCTGTGCAAGACCCCGCGGCTGCAGGCGAGTGGATCACCAAGGTGGCCGCTGATACCAAGCAGCATGTGCTCGACCCGGCAGGCGAGCGCGTTGCCCGCGTCGTGCAAGATCCCGCGACGTATGTGGCCGCGAGCGCGTGGGTTGCCAAGGTCGCCGAGGATACCAAGGCACACATCATCGACCCGACCATGCCGCACATAACCAAGGCCGCCAACGACGTCAAGGTCTATGTTGTCGATCCCGCGGCTGAGCGCCTCACGCACGTCGCGCAAGACCCCAAGGGCTACATTTACGACCCGGCTGCGCACCATTTCGGCACCGCAGCTGCGCAAACGGCCGCCGTTTTTCAAGACCCGGCCATCCGGCCGTACGCGATTGCCGGCGCGGCCGTTGCGGGTGCCGTCGTGGCGCCACTGATTGTGAGCGTGGTCGCGCCGACTGTTGCCGGCGCGCTCGGGTTTCAGGCAGAAGGGATCGCCGCGAACTCGGCCGCGGCTGGGATGATGAGCTCCATGGGCGGTGCGGCGACCAAGGCTGGATCGTTTGTCGCGACGATGCAGTCAGCTGGCGCGACGGGTGCTGTGGTGTTGCCGCCCGCTACCGCGGCTGCGGTGGCTGCCGTGGGTGCATTAGTCGGAAGCGTTGTGGCGAAAGGGAGTATGCTGTCGTTTGATGCAGCGACCGCGGCAGAGCCCGACCAGGTGGAGCGCCATTGAAGACAAGGTGCCAGCAGTATATCGTGATAAGGTTGGCGACGTTGCGCATGCTCGGTTGACTTGCGCGCAATAACATGTCGTTTTTTAAATTGGCAAATGGCGATACCTTGGAAAATTGCGTTCATCCACTACTCCAGCTCCAAGCTGTCCGTGCAACGTCCGCATGGTGTCCGTCGGCGGACGGGCGAGCCAAGCATCTTGACCACCCACTTGCCTTGCCAGTGCCAGCGAAGTTTGACCCTCAAGCCATTTCTAGCGCTCACGACTCCTCAGTCTGCCGCAAAATGAATGAATTGAACTCGTTCCAGCCCTAGGCTGGCGAGCAGCTCACATGCGCCGCGCTGGACGCCAAGTCGCTTGTTCTCCACTCGGCGGGCGAGCAATTCGGGCACACCACCCATGGCCCGACGCGTGCGCGGCCGCGAGCGAGTTCATCACCACGGTCGCCGCCGGCACTAAACATCACGTTATGCGGGACCCGAAAGAGTACACGGCCGAGGGCGCGTGGATCGCTCAAGTCGCCGACGACACGACGCACGTCGTTGACTCGGCAATGCCGCACGACACCAAGGCCACACACGACACCAAGGCTGCGCACGACACTAAGGCCGTGCGCGACACCAAGATATCCATCCCCGACCATGCGACCAAGTATCGCGTGCACGACGCGCAACTACCAGGACTCCATGTATGGCGCGGCCTCGCGCCATCATCAATACGAAAGCACAGCAGCGCACGCGCCCGCGATTACTCGAAAATCGGCCTCCCGAATCTGTGAGATTGCCACAGCGGCTGTCGTCGGTGCTGTCGTGGCACCGCTGATGTTTGGCGCCGTCGCGCCGGCGGTCGCTGGCGCGCTCGGGTTTTCGGCCAAGGGTATTGTCGCGCATTCGGTCGCCGCCGGGATGATGAGCACTATGGGCGGCGCCGCGACCCAGGCCGGATCGATCGTCGCGACGATGCAGGCGATTGGTGTCACCGTTGCCGTCGCCTTGTCGCCTGCGGTCGCGGCTGCGGGGGCTATGGTGGGCGCGTCGGTCGCGAGCGCGGCGGCGAAAGGGAGCATTTTGGCAATCGACGCAGCGCCCACGGCAGGGCGTGATCGGGTGAAGGGTTGAAGGAGAAGCCCATGAATTGGTTTATGACGAGATGGGTGACGTCGTGCGATTGGTTGGTATCAGTTTTTGCCGTCAAGTTGCTCACTGCAACCAACACGATCACGCTTGCGACGCACGACAAAACCCGACGCTATCCCCACTGCAATATCACCATGGCCATTTTTCTCGGTGCTCTCGCCGGCGTGGTCGGCGCGCCGATCCTCGCGGTGGCTTCTGTCCCCGCCGCGGTTGCGACTATCGGCGCTGGCGGCATCGCTACGGGCTCGACGGACGCGTGGCTCATGAGCCTGAGCGGCGGCGCGACCGCGGCTGGTGGACTCAACGCCACGATGCAAATGATTGGCGCGACGGGCGCCCTGGCCATGTTCAGGACGGCCGCAGCCGCGACGGCGACTGCTGGTGCTGCTACTGGTGCCGCACTGGCGGGTCCGGCAGCGGCTGGTACGGCCGTAGCCGCGACAGCTGCGACAGCGGCAACAGCCGCCACGGCTACGACTATTGACATGGGCTCAGCTGCGGCGATTGCTGCGGCCAGTGCTGAGACGGGTGTGGTGGCCGCGACGGTGCGGCGCCCGCGACGTTGCTGAAGAAGGGCGAGGAGACCAAGGACGGCGAGGAGAGGACCAAGAATCAGGGCGAGGACGCCAAGAACAAGAGCGGGGACGACGGGAACAAGGACAAGGACGACGATGAGACGATGCCAGCGCAAGGCAAAAAGGCGAGCATGTTGATCGGTAATTACTAGTTGCTCTGATCTACAGCCAATGGCGCTGTGCTCATGTCGGCGCGCGGCTCCGACGACTGCGTGGAGGCCGTGCTAGCGCGCGAATCGGCGTGCACTGAGCGAAAGGACTTGGAGCCCAAGTTTCCTGACAAGGATGGGGGCCAGAGCCAGCACCCAAGACGGGCGTGATTTCCGGGGATGATCTCATTATTTTTGTTGGCGCAAAAGATGTGGTGCTCGTCATGGAGTACGAGGATGAGGACGAGGATGAGGACGAGGATGAGGATGACTAGGTCGTCAACGTGATGGGTGGGCAAGAAGAGCATGGAGTTTACCTGCACCACTTGTGTTGAATGATGCGGGTGTGACAGCCGGGAATGGCTGGAAGTATGTGCTGGATTTGATATGCATGAGTCAAGTATTTTGAGTCGTTTTGGAATATTCAGCGATGACAAGGGAGCAAAAGCCGAGCGGAACATGGGTCAGATAACGTTGCCAGCAAGTGCGTTTAGCAATCATCATGCTTGAACGCACCATAGCGCATCATGCTGAGTGTCTCTTAATTCTTTGCCCTGCGCTCACGAAATCGGACCGCGCAAAACAGAGGAAATATTAACGTAATCGTTGGCCAAGCGACGACTGATTGTGCGGGTTGCAGCACGTGCTTTGCATTCCCACATGGCTGACTGTGCCACCTTTGCTCACGCTCTATTGCGCAGTTTTACAACCCAGCCAGAAATCAGTCTCTCCTCTCATTTCCTCCGACTTTGCGTCAGGAACAGTAGCGATCATCACGCACAAGTCCACGACCGGAGCAAGACACGACACGCCACGACACGACACGATCCTGCCAGCATCTCACCATGATTCTCACCAGCACGGCCAGCGCACCTATCCTCGTGGCAGTTGCCATCCCAACCGCGGCAGCAATTGGGCTTAGCGCCAGCGGAATTTTCGTGGGCTCGGCGGCCACGGGTTTCATGTCGAGTGTTGGCGGTGGTGGGATCGTCGGAGTCTTGCAATCGTTTGGCGCAACTGGCATCACCATGTCTGGGACTGCTACGGCCGCGACTGCCGCGGCTTCTGCTGTGAGCGCAACCGTTGGAGCCGCCATTACAAGCGTAGCAAGCGCTGTCGGGAGCGCGACAGTCGGAGCTGGAATTGCAAGCGTAGCAACTGCTGCCCCAGTCGGCGCTGCCGCATCAACATTCAGTGTAAGCACGGTCGCACTTGCTGCGGCTGGTGGTGTTGCCACGGGTGCAACGGCCGTGATTTTACTGAAGAAGCATCGCGACGAGCAAAGCATGGACGACGGGGAGGATGGCGCCGAGACCAGCGAACTGGACGAGGGCAAGGCAATTGACGAGTATGTCATGCTCAGCAAGCCATGAAAGAAGTTTGCAGTAACAGCGACTTGCATTCATGTCGCTCTCCTCTTCTCACGATTGATGAAATGACAATTTATCCGGCACAAATGAGCCTGACACAACGTTCACGTCAACGTCAAACTGGCCCGCGACAGGATTGTTAGCTTGTTTCTGGAATTCGTCATTTGACAGTAACGTTTCTGTCCCATACAGGAACGCAACGTGACAGACAACGAAGGCTAACAGGGTAACTGAAGGCCCTGGGGCAACCGTCGATGCTCGATGAGACTTCGTGAGGCAAATCCCGTGTCGTGGAAGCAAAGGGCGTCTCGACGGACGTTTTTCGGACAGGTTCCGCCTCATTGTGGACTGAACAGGTCGCACTTGTGCCCAGAGCAAGAGCGTACGCTCTCAGACATCCTCGCGGCCGACGACATCAAGAGGTGAGAAGCATCGACTGTGGAAGCACGGTTGACTTCAACTGATCTGTTGTGTTTGGTTTCGTTCCATGCGACCAGGGCACCCTCACGAGCAAACGACGAGCCGACGTCAAGACGACACGATCCGGTCCAGCACAAAATGTCCTCGTACCGCGGCGCCATCTTTGGCGCGATTAGCGCGCCCGTCATTGCAGCGATCGCTGTCCCCGCCGCCGTCACAGCCATTGGTTTTGGTGCTGGCGGCATTGCTGCGGGCTCAACGGCGGCCTGGCTCATGAGTCTGGGCGGCGGCACGACCGCGGCCGGTGGGGCCGTCGCGACCATGCAAGCGATTGGCGCTACGGGCACGCTGGCCATGGCTGGGACCACTGCCGCTGCGACTGCTGCCGCGGGCGCCGCGATTGGCGCCGCGCTGGCGGGTCCCGCATCGGCCGTCGCAAATGCCGCTTCGTCTGCCGCGTCTGCCGTGGCTGCTGCCGCTGATGCGACCATAAAAGTCGGTTCGGTCGCTGTGGCAGCCGCGGCTGCTGCCACGGCCGGAAAGGCGACAGGAGCGACGACCAAGAAGCAAGCTGACGGTCAAGCTGCAGCCGATGATGAAGAGGCCCAGGACGAAGAGAAAGAGGACGGCTCAGAATCCGAGCGCGACCAGGAAGGCAAGGAGCAGGGAAAGCAATCGACACTGTGAAGCAGAAGGCAACAAGAGTGCTGGACGCGTGGAACCTGGCACCATGAATACAAACGGTGTTGCGGCGTTTACTTCAGCCGGTCTTGCAATATATCAACAGCAGCAACACAAGGGGACGGCAAGCCAGGACACGACATGGGGGCTAATCGCGAGCATCATCGGTTCGCCGCACCACATCGGCCAAGACGCAAATAGCGACCAGCAAGGCCGCGTCGACGCCTGGCACGACCGCAAGCGACATGGTATCCTTCGAGGTGAAATTGCGCTCCGCGTCCATGCGTCCGATCAAGACGCCGTTGTCCGAGGGGCGGCCCAAAAAGAAGAACATGTCGACAAACCCGGCCTTGACAATCAGCGGCGGCAAATTGCGGGCCGTATCGCACACAAACGTGCCCTCGAGCGTGTAGTGCGCGAGGTGGCGGCGCAAGTTGACCTTGACGAGCACGTCACCGCCCTCGCTCGACGGGCGGCAAATGTCAAAGTTGGAGTAGAGAAGCAAGTCCTTGGACCGCACAGCGACAATCGGCAGGCCTGTGCTTGCGTCGACCAGCTCCACCTCCTTGGACGAGAAGACGCGGCCCGACGTCCGGTATACGACCTGCTGCGTGTTGGCGTCGACGACTTCGTGGTCGCCACCCGACCAGGACGCTTGTTGGCGAATGAGCAGCGTGCGGCGATGCTGGTCGTATGGCACAACGTGGTCCTCGCCAACGACGAGCACGCGCTTGTAGTTGGTGTTGCGGAGCGCATCGTCGGTAATGAAGTTCGTGTTGGCGTACTTGGTCAGCGACTGGCCCATGGTGGTCTGGATTCCGGCAACGATGGGGCGGTGAACGAGGGCTAGTGTCGCGATGATGTGGTGCGAATCACGCGGCGACAGTTGCAGCTTGCGCCACGGGGCGCACGACCAACGAGTCCAAGAATCCAACGAAAGCGCCGAGTGCGAGCAGAAGACACTGTTGTGGGCAGCGAGAAATGGTGGAGATGAGGGAGATGGTGGCGGCGACAAAGTGGCGCGCTAGATGGCCATATCATCGGCAGGTCGCGACCAAGTCACCTCTTCCAGGCGTTCTCGCCGTTGTCCGTCAAAGAAAAGTTGCTGCTCACAATGCTGACAGCCGGTGGGCCGCCCGGTACCGCGCGGAGACGAGCGCTGCGAGTTCACTGCGAGAGCCAAATCAAGGTCAAGACTGAGCGAAGTGTGTCAACTTATCCCTGCGAGCGAATCACAAATCTATTGTGCCCTCTCTTTCCAACGTGGTTCGCGTTGCAACCATCACCACGTGGTGAGGTCGTCGGTGCGCTGCACAAAATCTGCCAAAACACAGATCGACACGAGCAGCGCCGCGTCGACGCCCGGAACGACGGTAAGCGACATGGTGTCGCTGCCACGCAAATGGCGCTCCGCGTCCATGCGCCCAATCAGCACACCGTGCTCAGCCGGATGGCCCAAAAAGAAGAACATGTCGACAAAACCGGCCTTGACGACAAGCGGTGGCAAATGGCGTGCCGACTCGCACACAAACGTGCCTTCGAGCGTGGAATGTTCGGCGTGGCGGCGCACCTTGATGCGCATGAGCAGCTCGCCACCCTCGTTGGCGGGACGGCAAATATCAAAACTGGCATAATCTCCAAGTGGGTCCTTGGAGCGAACGGTAACGATGGGCACGCCCGTGCGCGCGTCGAGTAGTTCGAGCTCCTTGCACGAGAAGACCTTGCCAGACGAACGATACAGTATCTGCTGCGTGTTGGCGTCGACGACTTCGTGGTCGCCACCCGACCAGGACGCTTGTTGGCGTATGAGCAGCGTGCGGCGGTACTGGTCATACGGCACAACGTGGTCCTCGCCAATGACGAGCACACGCTTGTAATTGGTGTTGCGCAACGCATCGTCGGTAATGAAGCTCGTATTGGCGTACTTGGTCAGCGACTGGCCCATGATGATATGATGGCTGCGATTCGAGAATGCGCGACGAGAGCAGCGTCGACAAGCGTCAGAATAGGGAGCACAAAACGACGCAATAACAATGGCATCGGCACAGGACGAGAATGGGGATAAGAGGGAGCGAAGTCTTGGCGCGCCCACTTGGCGCGCTGCTTATCTCCGTTACCAGGCCCGCGAAACAAGGCAAGTGCAAACGGTCGGATGCAGGCAAGAGCGCCAGAGACACAGGCGAGTGCGCTCGCGGTAAAATGCGTAGCTGCCGTTTGGTATCGACGAGATGCGGGGCCGTGATCAACGATGGTACATGATGGTTCGCACTATTGACCGCGAAATGGGACGGGCTGGGGTCATTTTGCCCTTGGCAGGCGACGTGATCGCGTGTGGACGCCTCGGCTGGCCCCCTTTGGGCCTTTCCACAACATCGTCGACTGCGCCGGCGATCATCCACGATCATGAATCGCCAACAACCGCCTCCTGCACCGCTTTGACTCATCCCGACTTCGTGCATAATGAAGCTCAAAGTCAGCTGCAACTCTTCCTGCCGTAAGCTCGCCTTGCATGCGATGTTGCTCATGCACCCGCGATGTTCGAGGACCTGACGGGCCATCACCACCACCAACTGTGTTCCTGATGACCAGACTCGGACGTCGTTGCTTGCCTCGGCTGGTCTTCAACAAACGAGCTCTTTTCCATTGGGTTGGTATACCCCCGCTGTTCCTGATATTGTTGCGCCATGACCACCCGGAAGTGACGCAAACGGCTGTTCCTGTCTCCCTAGCGAGGACCAGCGCCTTCTCCGATGGACACGCGAGGGCGACTGCCTCGGCCCCGTCGCCACCACGCTCTTCAACCCGGCCGGCGGGTTCCCGCCACGGGTAGCGGCGGCCACTGCCGCTGCTGCTGCAAGCGACGGAACTGCTGCGGCCGACGGACCGCCGCGCGTCTACGTCACGGCGCTATCGTGGCTGCCCGGGCGCACCGACATGTTTGCTGCCGGAACTAGCGACGGTAAGATCATGCTGTGCAGTAAAGGCGCGCGCGTCGACAAGATCATGGACGCGCATTGTGGCGCTGTTCTGTCGCTGCACTGGAGCGGGGACGGGTCGGCGCTCTTGTCGGGTATGGATGTTCAACGAACACATGAGGGTCGGGATTCTCAAGTTAAACCCCGTTTTGGGATTGCCGCAGGTGGAGAGGATGGTCAAGTCAAGATCTGGTCCAAGACGGGCATGCTCCGGTCGCTGCTTCTGACCCAAGGTCCGTGATTGACGAGCCATTACAGCTGTTATGCCGTCATGATCTCACGTTCTTTTGACTTAACCGCGTAGGAACGCCCACTTTCTCGTCGTCCTGGTCGCCTGATGGAACCCAAGTCCTACTCACGGCCAACCGATCGCTGTGCATCAAGCCGCTGCAAGCCGGATCAAAGCAAATCATGGTGTGGAATTCTCGTCCTTGACTCGCACAACATGCCGACGACTTTCTGACTGCATTTGCTCCCGCAAGTGGAAAGCCCACGATGGCTGCGTCATGAAGGTCGCCTGGAACGAGGCGTCGTCCCTAATCGTGTCGGGCGGCGAGGACAAGAGGTTCAAGGTGTGGGACGCGTATGGCCGGCTGTTGTATGCATCGCCCATTCTCGACCATGTCGTCACGTCGCTGGCTTGGTCGCCCAACGGCGACTGTTTTACTGTGGGCTCGTATAATTCGCTCCGCGTGTGCGACCGACTCGGGGTACGCTTTGCCTTGTTCCTCCACCCTCGCGATTTCCTCTTGGGGCGAAGGTGACGGTCAGCCTTCTACTCTAGTGGACGCTCGCCACCTCCACGATTGATTCCGGCAGCATCTACTCGACCTCGTGGACCGCCGACGGGACCATGTTCGCGTTCGCAACGGCACGCGGCCACGTCGGGTTCGCGCACCTGGTCCACCGGCGACTCGAGTGGCGGCACCTCGAAGTGGAGATTCTCGACGACAAGGTCGTGCAAGTGCGTGACACGAAAACGGGCCACGAGGACCAGCTCGACTTCAAGGACCGGCTCGTGCACGCGAGCGTCGCGTTTCACACGGTCGTGCTCATTACCAGCACGCAGTGCCATGTCGTCACGACCACGCTCGGCCAGCTGGCCGTGAATGCGTTTGACGTACCGGCGCAGCTCTCGGGCCGGCTCGGTGCCGTCAAGCAGGCGAAATCGTGTTTTGCCGTCGTCGACCACCAGAACGGGATCGTCGTCTTGGCCTACTCGGGCCGCGTCCTGTGCCACATCAAGCTCGCGCGGCCCGAAACCGTGACCGAGGCGCTCTTGGCGCTCAACGACGAGGTGCTCGTCGTGCGCAACCCCGTGCATGAGGACAAGCTGCTGCAGTTTGACCTGTCGACCGGCCGCCCGCTCGGCGAGATTCAGCACGCGCAAGAAATTCGTAAAGTCGACGTGGACCACGTCGGGCTCGCCAAGCACGTGGCCATTGTCGACAAGAACAATGACCTGTGGCTCGCGCAACTCGCGCGCGGGAACCTCGTTAAGCTCGGCGGCATGACCGAGTCGATTCGGTTCGACGAGGAGACGCCGCTGCTCGCCAGCACCATGGACGGGCGGCTCACGTTCTGGATGTTCCCGGCGGTCGGCTTTGTCGATGCCGATCTCGCCAAGGTCGCGGTCCGGACCAAGGAAGGGGTCAAGTCGGCGCGGATTCTGTGGTACGCCGGGTCGCAGTGCAGTTTGCGGAAGACCGACGGCAGCACCATGGTCGTTGGATGGACGTGCCCGTACACGCGCACATTGCACGAGCTCGCCGCGCGGAAAAAGTGGGATGCGTGCCTCAAGATTTGCCGCATGGCCAAGCAGCGCGACTTGTGGGCCGTGCTCGCCGGCTTGGCACTTACACACGGCAACGAGCTCAACACGGCCGAGATCGCCTACGCGGCCATGGACGAAGCGACCAAAGTGCAGTACATTTGCCACATTCGCGCGTTCAAGGCGGCCGAGCTGCGACAGGCCGAGGTGCTCGTGTTCAAGCGGCAGTTCAAGGAGGCTGAGGCCGTGCTGCTCGCGGCGGGCATGGCGTTTTGGGCCGTGCGCATGTGGGTGCTTGCGCACCAATGGGATCGGTACGTTCATCTCTTTGTGTTTCGCCGTTGGGAGGGCGCGACACTGACTTGCTGCACGAATAGTGCGCTGGATATCGTCCAGCGGTTCAAAGACCTGCTGCCCATGGTGCTCGTCAAGCGCAAGGAGTACCTGGCGCGGGTCGGACTGCCAGAAATGCACAAGCGGTTCCTGCAGCTTGAGCAAACGAGTGTGGATGCCGTCGCCGTCAATGGCATGATCACGGCCGAGGAACGCAAGGCGGGACTGCAAGCATAGTCGCTGGCATTTCGAGACTGGGACAGTTGGAGCGGATCGCACTTTTTGGACGGACGTCAATTGCATTCATATACGTCTTTGGTCAAAATCTATTGTTCTCGTTCCGCCCCAGTCAAGTCTCCAATCGTCCCGAATCTCATGCATGCCCTTCACGCATCGACGCCAATCCCAGCACACATATCCTCAATCGTCTGCAGCGTATTTTTGACCGAGTGGCAGTTGGACGGGACAGCTTGGTGGCAAGGCAAGTGGATGAGCGCGGCCACTTGGTCGTCGGCCATGGGGACTATCCGAGGCCAGGAATCCATGGAACGAACGTTAGAAACATTGCTAATCAATTAGCATGCGAGCCGCGCAGCGATCTGCCACCAACGCACCGGGATCCGAAAACGGCACGACGTTGACAGTCCACTTGGCGATCGCCTCGACCGTCGTGTCATAGGCCAGATACGACATGCCGAGCCCCGGCCCGGAAATCGCGACCGCCGGCACCTGCACGCGCGACCCCACGACCTGCGCGAGCCCGCCGCCCAGCGAGTGCCCTGTGACCAGCACCTTTTGCCCACTCTGCACGAGCGCGCGCGTATATGCCTCGACCTCGACCGAGTACAAGAACCTTGAAAAGGCCAGGTACTGCGCGACGACGCGGACGACAGCGGCCATCGCCGTGCGTGGCCACAGTACAAAAAACGTGCCGAAATAACTCGAGCCTTGCAGGAGCAGCGGCGTCGACCACAACCGCGCGTCCTCGAGCACGTCCTCGAGCGTCGACGTGCCGCGGATCGCCACGACGCTGAGCCCCGGCGCGGTGAACGGAAACCGGAAATCCCAGAACCGCACACCTGTTGTGTCGTTGAGATTGGCGTGTGCGACTTGCACGTCGGCGAGACGCGAGTTGCCGCGCAGGTAGGTGGTCGCGTCGTCGAGCGTGGATTTGTACGCGGCTGCGGATAATGCGACGAGATCGGCCAAGTTGAGTCGCGCGGTGCCCGCGCGATCGACGCCGTATGTGGCTGTGCACAGCGGGAACCGGCCCGTGCCAAGCGGCGTGTTGCGGAACGTGGTCGTGGTTGCCGTGCTCGTGCTCTGCGTGCCGACGGCAAACCCAATGGCCACTGACCCGACCACGGCCAAACTCACGAGTACGACCGTGATGATCGCGCTGCGGCGCGCGTGCCGCTTGACAAGACCGTTCCGCTGCAGCGTGAACTCGCCGACGGGAGCGCGCGGCCGGTGCGTCCACCACGTCCGCGCATCGCGCAGGTCGATCCCGAGGCACGCGAGCGCGACCATGGTCGAAGGCCCGAGCCCGACGGCGATTTGGCTGCACACGTAGCCCGCCACGGCCAGCTTGCCAACAATGGCGACAATCACCCCGGCAGCTGCGGCGAACGGTGGGAGCGTCAGAGCGAGCGCCAAGTCCTGCAAGACGAACAGCGTAAAGAACCCAATGTAGGCGCCGGCGAGAGGCCCCCACCGCGGCGCCCCAACCGTTGCGAGCAGCTCGGAAATCGAGCCGGTCGTTTTCGCATTGCCGTTAGCGACATTGGTCAGGTCAACGAGGGCGACTGTTGCGAGCCCAGCGCCAATGACGAGAATGCGGACAACGAGAACAATCCACACGACGCGTGGGTCGGTGCCGTCGTACTGCTGATCGGGGAGCGGGCGCGCAGATGCTGACACGGGACGACCGCGCAGCTGGTGCCAGACGCGGTGCCAGAATCGGTGTTGGCGAAGGATCAGGAGAGCAGCAAGAATGACCCCAAAAGACCACAAGATGACGGCGCGGCCCTAGGTGCAGAGTCCGCTAGGCATCGTCAGTGGTGGCAGTCGAAATTTGTGTGAGATGCAGCGCGGTTGGTACCGAGTGGACGAACAAGAGCCCAAAGAATAACGTCCAGAATGTGATGATCGTGGCCTGGCCGAGAAGGGCGTCGACAATGTGGTTCGGGTTGTCCTGGCCCGCCGAGGCCACGTAGAGGGCCCGACGCCGCTCCACGGAGAGGTATCCCTTGGCCAGCGCCGCGAGAAAGCCGAGGGTGCGCGCAGTGCGCCGGGTCGCGTTGAACACCACGATCACAAGCGTCGTGCCTGTCCAGATAAGATCGTGAGCAAGCGTCTCATTGATGCCATGCGATAATGACGACTTCATGGGTACCCAAGACGTAAAACGCTGTCAAAAACGACAAGATCCCATAGAAGCCAAACACGGCCGAGATCACGATGCTCGGAACCACGAACACAAGCACAATGACGACCGCATCGAGCACATGCTGCACGCGATGGGCCATGCGGTGCCGCTCCAGTTCAATCTGCCAGTGCACTTCGTCCTGGTCTCGCGGCGCGTTGCTGAGCGGGCTCTCGGGCACATCGAGCTCACCCGACAGCGGACCCGTCGCAACAACCAACGTTTTCCGCCACTGGCGATGCACGAGCCAGGTGGAGATGCGAAAAATAAGCCAGGCGCGCAACTTGGCGAGAAGCTGGCCTGGCGCGAGCACGATCAGCGTGATGGGCAGCGCCGGCATGGACTCGTCGCCTTCGGCCTCGTCCCCTCCTGGCGCCTGTGCCGCCTTTGCGCCCGCCGCTTCCATGTCGTGCGCATGCACGTCGTCGAGCGGCGACCAGACCCACATGCCGATGCGCACGGCCGTGCGCAGGAGCGTCGCCGTGCACCGCCACACGACCACAGCGTAGAACACGATACCCGCGGCCACGGGCGCCGTCAGGTCGGTCACGTTAACGCTGTAGAGAATGTAGGCGAGCGCAAGCTGCACGCATAGCATGAGCGCGAGGATCATGGACACGCCGCCAGCAAGCGCGAGCGTCGCGACAGCGTGTAGCGACCTTGTCCATGATTGCGCCTTGTGCAACTTGGTCGCCGAGTGTGGACCGATACGGCGCGTCGGGCGCACGGCGCGAATCGCAGGCAGCGCAGGCGGTAACGTGTGTAATGGATTGGGCCGGTCACGCTCGGAACTCGTTGTAATTGGCGGTGCAGGTTTGGACCGGGTCATGATCGGATTGAGAGCTGGCGGCTGGAAATTGGCCAATGACGAGCAGGAACGAGTGATGCTGGAGAATCAGTCTATTGCAGCGGGTTGCAGCGTGCTCTGGCACGTAAATGATTGCCGAGAGTACGGCAGTCTGCTGCCCAGGCTGGCTGCTGCATCGCGAAACCGTCCGTCTTGCATCAGTGCGAGGTACCAAACTCACGCTGCCACCTCATCTCTGTCAAGCCCGAAGCCTCCTGGAAAGAGAACGATCGTGTTGTAGAATGATGTATACTGGTGCGGGCCCGCCAGCCTGCGCACCGTTGGCCAGTGCAACGGCGGTGGTCAGGCGAGCCCTCCATCAGTTTTCTTTGAACTCATGGTTTGCAGCTCCGACGTTGTGTTCTATCGACGTGGTCGCAGTTTCCGGTCAACTTGTTGTCGATCCTCAGCCCTTGAGATGCCATCCCGCTCCATTGTTCTCGACGCAGAACGCGACTCCAAGCGACCTCAACCCTCCACCCACCATAAAGCCAGCAAACGGTCAACTCAGAACCCGACGTATCGTCACACTTGTTCCGACTTAGCATGGAATAATTTTATGTCTTGAGTCTCATCGTCGTCGACCCAATCTCATTCCCCTCCGCAGCGCCGAACATAAACCAGCAACAGAAACGCATGTCGCAAGCACGATCGTCCAGTGTGAATATAACCCATCACAGAGTGTTCAGGATTTGATAGTACCAATTTTTCAACTCCTTTCGTCCATGCGATGCCAGAGTGACCGGAAGGAATAACATAAGGTAGCAACAGAAAGGAGCGGAAAAATGACCTCGGTAGGCAATACTGGCTTGAACCCCACAGGCCCGAAGGCAAGTGGGCGATCAAAGAACACAGTCAGCAAGGGCGATCTGCAAGGGAAAGAAGGTAAACTTCTTCTTGAAATCGTCATTGGCCATTTCCGCTCCGGCGAGGGTGCGAGAATGGAGAGCGAGGGGTGGAGATCGTGGGGAGGGAGGATAAATCGAGCAATCGGGCCACTTGAGCGGGCAGCAGCAGCAGCAGCAACGACGTGCCTGGAGGTGGAGTTCAAGTGTGAGCAGGCGGTTCAAGAAAAAATACGCAACGTTGGAGAGCAGAGGGAGAGGGGTGCGAAGATGGCTTCTCGGACAAAGATGGGTAAAAACCTTGCGAATATCGACATCGAAAATCATTCCGCCTGGGGCGGCAAGTTGTCTCTTCCACGAAGCCAAGCGCGCAGGGAGGGGGGGGAGGGCAGCGAGCGCGAGTTGCGACGAGAAGACGGCATACGGACCGGTTGCGCAGGGGCTACTTGGCAGTGCAGTTGAGAAGGAGATCGAGGGAAGAGAACGACGCTCGGGTGCTTTGAGCGATGTCCTTTGTTGATCAAAGATCACGTGTTCCGTTGCAGCCAGCAATGATTTTTCCAGCCATGGGGCAGAAGCTGGCCAGAAGCTGCCAGGAGTGTTGGATTGGCGTCTTCAACTTGCAGGCTCAGCTGAAATATCGTACGCAAGTTGGAATTACGGTGGAAATGAGAACGGTGGTACATGGAGTGGAGGCAGTGAGACAAATGGTATTGGTGCCAGCGCGCAAGGACACTTGCCGCAGCACAAAATCTAAAGCTGACTACATTCAATACGACAAAAAGTAATTTGCGCTCCCCGCCGAAGCGCCCGCCGACGCCGCCGTCACGCTCGCAGCGTCTCCACCGTCGCGGCTCTGCTTGGCGCTCGTCAGCGACCCAAACGCGTTCTCGCCCGCCAGCGCACGGTCACTGCCCGACACCTTGATCCCGGCACACAAATCGATCATGGTCTGCAACGTGTTGAGCACCGAGTGGCACTTGGACGGCACCGACTGGTAGCAGGGCACGTGCGTGACCGACGCGATCTGCACGTCCGTCATGGGCACCGGGTCCGTGAACGGTACGATATTCACCGCCCAGCTCGCAACAGCCTCGACGGTGGTTCCGAAGTTGAGGTACGTGAGCCCGAGGCCGGGGCCCGACACACCAATGGCCGGCACTTCGAGCCGCGACCCGACGATTTGCGCGATGCCGGACCCGAGACTATGCCCGGCGACAAACACGGTGCGCGTGCCGCTCGACAGCAGCGCCTTGGTGTACCGCTCGACTTCCTGTGAGTAGATGAAATTGGAAAAGGCCACGTAGGACGAGACAAACTGGACGAGGCGCGCTACGACGGGACGCGGCCAGAGGTCGATCCAGGTGCCGAACATGCTCGAGCCTTGCAGAATCAGCGACGTGCTCCATAATTGCGCGTCCTATCAGGTGAAGAGAACGTCATGAGCGACTCGGACCCGGCAACTGTCACACGACAGGCAAGAAAGCGTACCTGCACAATATCCTCGACCGTTGACGTGCCACGCACCACGACCACGCTCACGTTCGGCGACTTTTCAAACCGCACTTCCCAGAAATTGACCCCTTGGGTCGTATTCGGTTTCGTGAAATACACATAGGCGTCCTGCAAGTTCGGGTTCCCGCGCAAGTAAGTGAGCGCGTCGTCGATCGACTCGCCGTAGGCCGCCGCGCTCATCGTCGTGAAATCGACGAGCGTGAACCGGTCGACATACTTCATCGTGCACATCGGGTACATGCGCGTCGCGTTATGGTACACCAATTCGCTCGCCGACGACGCCGACGACACGCCCGGCTGGTCGGACCCGACCAGGTACCCAATCACAACCGAGACGACAATCGACCCGAGAATCAGGACGACCGTGGCCATGGCGTTCACGTGGTCGGCCGATTTCCGCTTGCGCCGCGCGAGCGTCGCTGCGCCAAGCGGCTTCCCGTCGGCGCCGCGGCGCGTCCAAAACGCGCGGCCGTCGCGAATGTCGTAGGCGAGGTAGGTGAGCGTGACGAGCGCCGATGCTGAGAGGCCGACGTACCGGGTCACAGCCACGGCCGCGACCGCGACTTGGCCGACGAGCGAGACGGCCAGGACGAGCGACGCGATCCACCCGGGGATTTGCGTCACGAGCAGCGCCACTTCCTTGCCAAAGTAGGCGATCGCGTAGAGCGCGACGCAAACGATCAGAGTTTGCCGGTCGACGGTCGATGCGGCGCCACCGGACGACCGGGCCTTGCTCCTGCTGAAGAGGTCGGCAAGGGACGTGGCCGAGTCGACGCCCGGGTCGGTCACTTGCCCGAGATCAGTGATGACGAGCGCGCTCAGGCCTAGGGCCACGAGAGCGACGCGCGCGAGGAACACGATGATCGGCACTTTCCACCCCCGGCCGTCATAGTACTCGGACATGAGCTCGCTCGTCGACTTCCCGGCCTTGCGGCGCGACCGGCAGCAACAGCAGCAGCACAGCGAGAGCAGGTGGCGCGCGCGCAGGACGAGCAGGACAAAAATGGCCGTGAGCAGCGCGCCTGGAAGACTGTACGGTCCACTGAGTTTCTGAGGTAGTTTGCCAAGTCGTGTTGAGTGAGCAAGCGCCCAGGAACGGGCACGACGTCGAGTGGAGCAAGGTAGATAGGTACCGACTGGAACACCAAACCAAAGAACAGGAGCGCCGCGGCCAGGCGCAGCGCCTGGTCCAAGAGCTGGTCGACAATGTTCTGCTTGGTGTCGTAGCCCGAGGAGGCCACGTACATGGCGCGCCGGCGCTCCGGCGACGCGAGATCTTTCCACAACACGAGCAAAAACGAGAAGGTGCGGAACAGGCGGTTGATGGCGTTGACGAAAATGATCAAAATGGCCGAACCTACGCATTGCAACGTGAACGTGAATTTCTCTGCTCTTCGGCCAGCCGTCACAACAGGAGAGCACCCGTACCCGCAACATAGAGCACCGAAATCACCGACACGATCGCATAGTACCCGTACTTGAACGCAATCACGAGGCACGGCGCGGCGAACAGCACGAGCACGGCCACGATATAAAACACGATCCGCACGCGGTTCAGCATCGTCTCGCGCATCTCCTCGTGGTCCTCGACGTTCGCCGTGCCGTCGTGAGCCCCGGTCTCATCAACGTCCAATGCACTTGAATGCGAGGGCGCCGAGCGCTTGGTCCACCACAGCTGCACGTCCAACAACATGTCCGCGATCCTTTCGACCAACCGCTCACCCCACGCCACAATCACGCGCCCGGGCGTCGCAAGGAAAAACACAAACGTCGCGACCCAGTTGCGCTCGCGGCCGGGCACGAGCGTGCGCGCGAGCGTGATATTGCGTCCGTTGGCGTCCACCGTCGGCACGGTCCCGCTCTCGCCGACCGTCAGGGCCGGATCGACAGCGGGCCCCTGGCGCATGGCCCAGATCCACAGCACAATGCGGATAGCCGTGCGTAAGAACGTGCGCGTGAGTCCGGCAATCGCCATGCCGTAAAAGACCACACCGCAAACGACAATCGCCGTGTACTCTTGCACGTCCACTTGGTAGGCCAGGTATGAGAGGGCGACGCCCGTGCAGATCAAGATGCATATGAGCAGCACGATCCCGCCGACTAGCGACAGCGTCGCGAGCAGGTGCATCACGCGGCGCCACCCGCGCGCACGGTGGAACCGTTGGACCTCGGCAGGCCCAATTTGCTGGCCGAAATAGGCACCGAGAATGAGCGTCGCCGTCACGCGCCGGCGCCGGTGCAGCGTCTCGACGGGCTTGTGACCATCGGCCTGGGCACGCTGCGACCGGCGCCGCACGAGCGACGGGGACGGGAGCGCCGACAGGTGCGTGTCGTTGGCCGAGGGCGCCGGGCCGGTACTTGGCGCGAGAACGCTGCTTGGCGAGAGAATACTACTCGATGCGCGAATACTGCTCAAATCGGGGCCCTTGTCCGGGGACCATGGGAGCTCGAATCGACTCGAGGCTCGACGTGACGGGAAGGTCCGTCGTGAGCGACGCGTTCGTGGCCGACCGCCGCGGCGGCTGCGTATTCGCGCGCACGGGCGAGGCTATCCCGCTCGACGTCGGCATGGCGGCGTCGACGGGGGTCGAATTCATGGTCGTCGGCGCGGTCGCAAAGAGGAGCCCCTCGTCGCTTGCGGTCGAGACGACAGATTCGGGCCGCGACCGGGCCGAGAAGACCGGAATGGGGCTGGCCGGATTTGATGGCGAGTAGGATCTAACGCCAAGGGCGGTCGGGCCCGGGAATGGGTCCGGGTCGGGCGTCGACCCACCACCACCGCCTGGTTGCATTTTCCGTCTAGGGTAGCAGGCGCGTCTCGGGCGAATATGCGCGATTGCCGCTTGCTGGCCGCTGTCGCTTCGTGACCAAGTTGCAGGAGCGGGAACAAGGGATCAAACTGCAATCACGCCGCCGCCGCTTGTGACTCGGTGCAGCGTAAAATGACGCGGCGGTTTTTGTTGCAGCAAGTCGCGACGCGCCGTCGGCGCCTGGTAGGTTGGAAAGCAATGCAGCAAGTGATGGTCGCGAGAGCGTGGATCGCCGCCATGGTGCTCAAGCTGCACCGGATTTCCGGGTCCCCGGAGAGTGCCCACAGAGGCGGTGCCCACCAGTTTTTTGCGTGCAATCCAACCATGGACGATGACGCTCGACACCCGGTTCTCGTTACGAATGTGCCATGCCCTCTTTCGCCATTGGCCATGACAGCAAGCGAAATTACCATCAAAGGGCCGGCACCGGCGCGACAAGTCACAGGAGACCAACCAGCGCGCACAAGAGCAACAAGAGCGGCAAGGGACACGGTGGACAAGCACGAGAAAACATGTTGCTACGACACAGGGGGCACAAGTAACACAATAAAAACCAAAACGATACGCGCGCACCACAGCGGACGCCCCCCACCCGATCGCCCGACAACGTCGCGCCCGCCCCACGGGAAGCGTGGCGCGCCTTCGCTCCACCCACCACGGGTCCGACCCGCCCGTCTACTCCTGCCCGAACCCCATGGTCTCCTCGACGGCAAGCGACAGCTTCTGCACGAGCACGTCGTACGACTTGTAAGGCGGCAAGTCGATGCGGTTGAAGCACGTATGCGCCTTGG
Organism: Allomyces macrogynus ATCC 38327; assembly: GCA_000151295.1. Taxonomy (NCBI): domain Eukaryota; kingdom Fungi; phylum Blastocladiomycota; class Blastocladiomycetes; order Blastocladiales; family Blastocladiaceae; genus Allomyces; species Allomyces macrogynus. The sequence goes on from GG745329.1 coordinate 1,412,399, forward strand.
GCAGCGCCTGATCGTCTCCGGCGGCCTTTTCGATCGTGAACCGGCGTGGCCCGTCCGACCCTTGCAAGTCCTTGAACCCGTTGACCGGGATACGCGAGGTACCCGTCGCAAACTGCAGGAACCGCGCGCGCTTTTCGTTCTCCCAGGACCGAATGCACTTCCAGAACCAGAGCACGACCTCGTCTGACTCGGTGTACCCGCGGTAATCTGTGTGCTTGACCCAGTCGTCGACGTCGATCTCGGCGAGACCGCCAATCAGCAGCTCGAGCTCGCGCTCGTCAAAGACCGTGATCAGGTCCTCGGGCACAAAGTCGAACAGGCCTTGCCGGAACGCATTGCTCTGCTCCTCGACTCGCTTGACGATGCGCCACTCGGTGATTTTCTCAACGTACTCACGCTTGTTCTCTTCGGTCACGGGAATGTCGCGGCCGCCGGGCACGAGGTCGATGGTCACGACTTCGCCGAACCGGTTGTCCTCGGTCGACATGGTCAGGTCGAGAATGTCGGTGATGTCGTTGTTAAGCATCCACTCGAGCGACCGGTGGAAGTCAGCATCGACCGACTCCATGTCGGCCAGCGTGATCTTTTTCTTGAGAATCGTCTTGTAGAACGACACGACAAAGAAGGCGTCGAGGAACCGCCGGTGGAAAATGGCCAGCCCGACAATGCGGCCTAGAAAGAGATGCGCGGGACGACGCGGATTAGCCAACAGTCACCGCAGCAGTCGAGCCGAGTCAGGACCAAAGCGAGCGGACCAATGAACCGGAAGTAGTTGAGATGCTCGGCGTTGATCGACGAGTTTGGGTTGATCTGCAGCGTGTAATTGTCGTGCGCCGAGTACTCGAACAGGCAATAGAAGGGGTTGAACATTTCGTGCGAGAGCAAGAAAAAGAACTCGCGCGAGAGACCACCGTAATCGAGCCCATCTTCCTTGTCGAAGATGATGACGAGCTTTTTCTTGAGCTCGGCGACGGGCAGCCGCATAATCTCGTTGTAGGAATCCTCGAAAATCGCATTGCGCGAGACCTTGATCTTGCACTGGCCCTGCAACGGGCGCATCTGCGGCTGCGACCGGAAGTAGATGAGCTTGCGCCGGAAATCACGCTTGTACTGTGGCACACCCTCGTCGAGCGAACTCGGCAACCGCGGATCGTCCCAGGTCGTCGTCTTGGTGTTGTGGTCGACAAAGTAGACGCGGCCCGTGCTCGTAAGCCGCATTTCCCACCCGGACGGGAGCGGGCCGAGTTGCGAGACCGACTGCTGCTGGACAGTCGACGACGACGACGCGTTGTACATGCTACAGGACAGTGGGGGAAGATTGGTCAGTGGATCGACGAGCAGCGTGCACATCGGCCGATCAAGGACGCACCGAACGGTCTGCTGCCGACGCGGATCGACCCACGTCGTCGCGCGCGTGTTGTGGTCGACATAGTAGACGCGGCCCTCGGGCGTCATGCGCGACTCTGCCGTCACGGGCGGGTCAACTTGCAAGCGAAAAAACGAGCGAGATCGAGCGAATCAGAACGTACCCCAGCCTGGCGGCAACGGGCCTTGGCCCTCGGTTGTTTGCGTGGAAATGTGCAGGCCCGTCTGCGGCGTCTGTGCGGGGGACTGGTTACGCTGCTCGCCCGGAAGACTGCGCTCATTGTGGCGCTGGCGTTCCAACTCGACGTTGTTTGCCGTCGCGTTGACTCTGCAATTGTGACACGCAGAGATCCGTCAGTCGGGTGCGCAAATGTCGCGGACGGGATGGCGGGAATGCGTACGCCGGTCGGTTCCACGTCGTCGTTCGCGTGTTGTGGTCCACGTAGTACGTGCGGCCCAGGTGGTCGATGCGGCGCTCCCACCTACAAGTCGGGCGTGATATCCCTGCATCAGCTTCAACTCGATCCACTCGATCCCGACAAAGAAACACACCCTGGTGGCAACGACCCGAGGTGGTCGGATGTCGACGAGAAACTACCATGATTCGACGCGCCGTTCCCCTGAACCGACGCGCCCGGCGGCGCCGACGAAGGCGTCGACGACGCGGTCGATGCGGTCGCAGCCCCGGCGCCATTGGCCGCGGACGACGAGGCGGTGGCCACGGGCGCGGCGCGGTTCGCGCCCATGACCATGGTCGACAGGTTGATAATGACCTTGCCGCGCACGACGTCGACCGACTGCGATTTTTTCAGTTCGAGCGTGAGCATTTCGTCGGCGTCGGCCGAGTCGAGGTTGAGCACTTGGCCGACTTGCACGTTGACGACACCGAGAAAGCCTTGGTTGCCCGCGCGCTTGAACCGTTTTTGGTCAAAGATTTGCACGGCAATGACCGACGAAGCCGTGACTTCGCTGAACGCATTGGGAAAGAAGGGAAAAAGGTGAGTGACAGCATGGTCATGAATGGGAGGACGAAACGGTCCACGTACAGCTCGAAGGACTCGTTCCAGTACGGGTTGAGTGTCTTTTTGATGACGGCCGTGGTCTGCGTCTGCGCGCCATCGACAGTCACGACAGCAAACGGGTCGGGAAGACCTAGAACGGGCACAGAGAGCTGGTCAGCAGGATGCCATGGCAAGGACTCGATCCAGACCAGACGTACGGAAGACATCGCGCTTGTAGAGCCCGTCCGCGGCGATCACTGGAGCGAGAAGCGGATTGAGCGTCAGACTGGCGAGCGGCAGCACGGGCCTCGGGCGACGCACAGCGGGATCGTACCCGTTAGACGGATGGAACGCCTGGAAGGAAAAATTGGAACATTGGGGTTAGGCAATGACCGAGCAGGGCAGGCGCGATGAAAGAACAGGGTGGCCTCGCCAGGAGAGCACGTACGTGCGGTGCGAGTCGACTGACGCCATGATGGTACTGGGCACGCCTGGTCGGTCTCACTTGGCGCAAATCGGTACAAAGTCACTCGTCCCGGGGCCGGTCGTGGTGTCGAAGACTGACGTGGCGCTCGCGGGGTCGAGCAGCAGTGTTTTGGGCGCGCGCGACGACGGTGCGCTGCGTGTCTGCCAGCGGGCCACAGACAATCGCGAGAAAATGGAGAGGCCTTAACGCGCGCCGTCGGTGGGCGCAGACACGGTTGCTGAGGGGGTGGTTGGTGCCCGGTGCGTGCCGGGCAAGTGTCGGGGTCGGCCGGGTAGTTGAGGTTGCTGGCGGTTGGGCGCGTCGTGCTTTGTGCAGACTGACGGGCGCGAGGCAGCGAGGCGAATGCGCCAAGTGCGGCGGCCGGGCGCGCGCTCGACGGACGGGGATCGAGGCGTCGTCGTCGTTGAGGGCGGTGGAAGGCGTCGTGGCGATGGGGCGCGCTGCTGTGTAGCTGTGCTGCGGTGTGCACAGTGAGCGTTTTTGACTGGCTGGCCAGGGTTTCTCTGGTTTCTCGCCAGTCGTCGTGGCCAGCCCAGGGTTTGCAGTTGACTGACTTCAGCAAGGACGGCATTTTTGTAAATTTATTCGCCGTGATCTGTTGTTTCTCGCAGCTCACCACCCCATCCTCCCTGCTCTCTGCAAGTGCGCTGGCTTGGTGCGCGCGGGCGCACGCGCTAGATCTCGAGGACCGCCGCCGTGGGCTCCTCGTCTCGCGCACGACCGGCCCGTCCTTGCACTGCTCGGTCGCGCTTGGCCAAGCACCACAGCGCACGACATGCCGAGGGACAAAAAAATCGGCCGGATCAGTCTATACCAGACGCCCTTTCCACAAAACCGACGCGCTGTCCTATGCGGCCACGGCCGGCTCGCCAACCGGTCGTCGCGCCGCGTCCTGCTCCTCCTTGCTCGCCGTCGACCCTCGGCGCGACCCGGCGCCCCACACCGTCCACTTAAACAGCATCACAATAGGCAGCGTCAGTGCCGTCCAGGTGACGACGGCGCCCAACTCGAGCCAATACTTGTACCTGGTCCACGCCGTGACGGTGCCTCGCCCCGACCGCCACGTCTTGACGATCTGCGCGAGCGCATTCGTGTCGGTCGGCGCCAAAGGCCGCAAGGCGAGTTCCGCGGAATTATCGAGAATCGCGCTCTTCATGCGCGGATCCACTACCACGACCGACGGCAGCGTCATCTTCCCGAGCACGCGCAACGCCTGCCGGATCGCGTCACACCCGTCGACGAGCGCGCCCCACGGTAAGTGTTCTCGCAGCGCCGTCGGCAGCCGTCTTTCGTGCCGTTGTCGTCGGCGACGGCGATGCGAATGTCGGGTTCCGACAGCGACCGCGGCGTGGTGGGTGTTCTTGGTGTCCTTGGGACCGTGGGCGTGCGTGGTTGCGTTGGTGTCTTGAGTGTCATTGGGGTGGTGGGCGTCTTGAGTGTCCTTGATGTCTTCGGCGTGCGCGGCGTGCGCGGCGTCGTGGGCGTTGTGGGCGACCCGTGCGGGCTTGATGGCGGGTTGCGCGGGACGTGAATCGATAATTTCGGTGCGCGCGGCGACATCAGTGCTGAGCTCGCCGTGGTCGAGCGTGTCGGCGGTGGCCTCTCGGGGGTAGTCGTGCGTTCTGGATCCATCTTCGTGGTGAAGCAGGCAGATAAGGCTACTTCAAGGCCGTCGAGGGCAATTTGAAAAGAATGGAGGGAGGAGACTGAAGAGCACAAGGGATCGTCGCTTGTCGCCGCCCACTTTGCCGCCAGCAACTTCCCCCTAACATAGTCACAACCGAGCGAGAACGTTTGTTGTCCTGTTCTTACCCGTTTTCTCTACCACCCCAGCACGACCGCAAAATCAGCACGTTCTCCTGCAGCGCGCCTGAAGTTGCGCAAACGTCACTCTCAACAGGAGCGAGTTTGAGCCGAAGTCTGTGCGTTGTTGCATGGATCATGGATCGTGTTCGACCCTGGCCCATCGGGCGTCCTGTCGCACCCACCAGGACATCACGCACGGTCCTATGTGCCCCGACAAACAGGTTGCGGCAAGTTGCGTTGGACGGACATGTGCGGCGACACAGCCATGGTCTCGCGGCGCGCTGCTGCACTGCGGCAGTGCTACCAGCGCTGCCTCGTCTTGGCGGGGCCACAGCCGCCGGATTTCGTACAAGCGCGCTCCCCGTACCGCTTGCAGTCAGTTGGGTAAGTTTGTGCCGTCTGTCAGGGCGTCCGCGGCGGCGGCCTGTCCAGACGCGGCCAGCGATGATTGGTGGCGGGCGTCTCACGGCACACCGTCGCGTCTCGCACCGTCACTGTCACCCTCATCATCGTTGCGGGCCGCGCGGTCCACCACCATCGCGGCAGGGGTTGATCGCAACGTCACGGAGCTCCTTGCACTCAGGGCGCCATGCCGCGCCATGCCGCTTGTCTCAAACTTGTCCGCGTTCTGCCAAAATGCCTGACCCAGGCCTCGAGCTGAAACCCGGTTCTGAAACATGCCACGACCAAGACGCACCGTTTCAGGCTGCGCAGCTCCAAAACCACCCACCAGGGCGCGCCCAGCTCCACTTTTTGGACCTCCAAGACGAAAGCCGAGCGCCCGAGCGCCCAAATGCAACAAAACGAAGACGACGGCGACAGGATTCGAACCTGTGCGGGATCAACCCAGCCGATGGCAAGTCGGCCCCCTTGACCGCTCGGGCACACCGCCCCCCAAAACAATGTGTGCGAGTATGGTGGCGGTCGGTGGGCTCGGGCGATGGGCGATGGTGATGTTGGCAGTGTAAGCCGTGCCCGGCAACGCGTGGGTTCGAACATCCAACCTCTCTCGTGTGTTAGTGGGCAGGGCGGCTCTGGCGTGACAAACACCGCGACGCGTCACGCCGCCGCACCTGATGCGGTCAACAACCGCTACGTTGGCCTCGCGCTGCACCGCGTTCGACCTTGTGGCAGCAAGAGACACACGCGACACAGCAACACCAATCCGTCCGACTGAACTGACTGCAAGCCAGACTGACGGTCCGCAATTTGATCACGTCACCACTGCGAGAAAGCACCTGGTTGCAACACCCGCTTCCGCCGCCGACACCGTTCAACCCGACCTTCCGGCAACCGCGTCGACCGTATCCACCATGTCCACCAACGCGCGCGTACTCTCGGCCGCTCGCACTATCTTGAACCGCCAACCGGACCTGATCAACGACGAGTACACGCTGCTCGGCAAGGTCCAGCAGGCCACAAGGCTGCGCAAGTCCAAGACGCTCGACCAGGCCTTTTCCGCTGGTCCGTCGCGGCCGGCGTAACCTGTCTCGTAATGTGATCAATGGTATTGATCACGCGCGCGCCGCCAACGTAGCGATGCAGACGCTGCGGTCGGAACTGATCCCAGACGCCGGCGAGTCCGACGAGGCCGCGGCCTCGGACAGTGGCGCCGAGCAGGACGTCGCATACTCGGAAGTGGGTGTAGGTGTCGTTGTTACTCTCGCTGTACTCTTGATAAATTCTCCAGTTTTTTGACAGCGTCTGTTTTGTCGTGCTCAGAAAAACCGGCTCAACCAGCGCATGCAAGCTATGTACAGCCGCAATAAGGCTGCGATTCGCGACGCGGTGCTCGCCGAAGTCAACTCGACCACGCCCGCGAGCACACCGATCCCGTGCGCCGACGGCGCAGATGCACCCGGGACTACGACGGCGGCAGGCGATGTGCCGTCGACGCCTAAGAGGAAAGCGCGTGACTCGATGACGGCTACGAACCCAAAGGAAAAGCGCCGGCGCACCGACAAGGCGGCAAAGTCGTCGGCTGCGGTCACGCCCACGATCACCTTGGCCAATCTCGGCGGCGTCGCCGCGATCAGCGAGGCCCTGCTTGAACTCGTCGCGCTCCCGCTCATGAAGCCCGAGGCCTACCAGCACCTCGGCATCTCGCCACCACGGTGCGCTTTTTTACCTGTAATGCATTGTATCCGGACTCTCCACCATTTTCTGACCTCAATGGCCCCATTCAGAGGCATCCTCCTCCACGGCCCGCCGGGATGCGGCAAGACCTCGCTCGCGCACGCCATGGCCGCGCACTGCGGCGTTCCGTTTTTCAACATTTCCGCGCCGTCCGTCGTGTCGGGCATGTCGGGCGAGTCGGAGCAAAAGATCCGCGACATTTTCCAGGAGGCCAAGGAGGCGGCACCATGTTTGCTCTTCATTGACGAGATTGACGCGATCACGAGCAAGCGCGAGTCGGCGCAGCGCGCCATGGAGGGCCGGATCGTATCGCAGCTCTTGACGTGCATGGACGGTACGACGGACTGTTCTCGCCCGCGGACTCTTTGGACGGATATTGACCCGAGAGCGTTTTGTCAGACGTCTCGTTTGATAAGACGGGCCACCGCGCCGTGATCATCATGGGCGCAACCAACCGGCCCGACGCGATTGACCCGGCTCTCCGCCGTGCTGGACGGTTCGATCGCGAGATTTTGATGGGCGTCCCTGACCAAGCTGCTCGAGCCCAGTACGTGATCTCTCCACGTCTTTCTTTCGATTTCAAAGAATTGACACGCTTCTTTTTCCCGTTCTATTCAGAATTCTCAAGGTCCTCGCCTCCAACCTCAAGCTCGCGGGCGACTTTGACTTCGTCGCACTTGCCAAGGTTACGCCTGGCTACGTCGGTGCCGACTTGACGGCCCTGGTCGCCGAGGCCGGCCTCATTGCTGTCAAGCGCGCGTTCGAGCACGGGTTCGACGAGCCTAGCGCCGAGACCCCGACCGACGCGGCCATGGATGTGGATATGGTCGACGTCGCCATGGCTTCAACGACCATTGCATCCGCACCCGTGACACCGACTAAGACGGCAGCAGCAACATCAGTAGCCATAGACACCGAAGACGCGCCCGACCGCACTGGCCCACCGGCGCTCCCGCCGCAACTGCTCGAGACGCCGATTGGCCGGTTCCTGCACCGCAATCCGGGTCCGCTGAGCGAAGTACTCCTTTCGCGCATGTGCATTACGAACGACGACTTCCTCGCGGCCTTGCCCAAGGTGCAGCCGAGCAGCAAGCGGGAAGGGTTTGCGACGGTGCCCGGCGTGACCTGGGACGAGATCGGCGCGCTGTCGAAGGTGCGCAAGGAGTTGCGCATGGCGATTGTCGAGCCCGTCGCACGGCCAGAGTACTTTGCCAAGATCGGGATCAAGGCGCCCGCGGGCGTCCTGCTGTGGGGTCCGCCGGGTTGCGGTAAGACACTGCTCGCGAAAGCCGTCGCCAACGAGGCGCATTCCAACTTCCTCTCGGTCAAGGGGCCCGAACTGCTCAACAAGTACGTGGGCGAGTCGGAGCGTGCCGTGCGACAAGTGTTTGCGCGCGCGCGGGCCTCGGCGCCGTGCGTGATTTTCTTTGACGAGATCGACGCGATTGCGCCACGCCGCGACGACGCCAAGTCGGAGGTCGCTGCGCGCGTCGTCAACACGTTCCTCACGGAACTCGACGGTATGGAGTCCAGGCGCAACGTGTACGTGATTGCCGCGACCAACCGCCCGGACACGGTCGATCCGGCCATGTTGCGTCCCGGCCGGCTCGATAAGCTGTTGTACGTCGAGCTGCCAACGCCCGAAGAACGCGGCGAGATTTTGAATACGGTCGCCCGCGCGCGAAAGACGCCGCTCGACGAGAGTATTGATTTGCCCGCACTTGCGCTGCGCCCGGAGTGCGATGGGTTCACTGGTGCGGATTTGTCGTCGCTGATCACCGAGGCGTCGAATGTCGCGATTGACAAGGCGTTTGAGGTCGATTTGCCCGTCGACGAGCTGGTCGTCAAGCCCGAGCACTTTGAGATGGCGCTCAAGAAGATGCGGCCGTCGGTCAATGCCATGGATCGTGCGTCGTATGCGCTGATTCACGAGAAGCTGTTTTCGGGTGGGTCGGGGACAGCTTGATTAGAGGTTTTGCGATTAGTTGGTGTGCTTTGATAGACTGGCCGGTTCTGGTCAGCAACAACCATGGATGTGTCTATTCTTCTTCCATCTTGTGCCAAAGTCGCGCCCACCCCCCACAGAGTCTACCCAAGCCGTTCCAGAGTCTCCAACGTCTTGCTAATGGACGACGTCAACGAGGCCGTTGACGACATGGCCAATTGCGGCACGACTGTTGTCCTGCCCCTTCCCGTCGTTGCCCGGGCCAATCGCTCCAGTACCGGCGCCCGGTCCCGTTCGGCTGCGTAATGGCGCGACAAGCTCAGGCCAAACGACGACCTCGGCGCCGTCGAACTCGATAACGAGTGGCTCCCCGTCGCCGCAACCGACTCGCCCAGCGACACTGCGTCTGGTCCCACCGCCGCAGCAACGCACCGGCACTCATGCATCTTGCGCTGAAGCTTCTCGTGCGCACGCAACGCCTCCTTGCGGAAATGCCGCACCTGGTCGTTCTTCTCGGCAATCAACTGGTCCTTGAGCCGGATCATTTCCGCGAGCCGCTGCTCCCACGCGTGGTCGGCACGGTCCACTTGCCGCTGGTGGTCCGCGACCAAGTCGGCCGTCGCAGCCTTGGTCTCCATCTCGACCTGGATCAGGAGCCGCTGCGTCTTGGCGAGGGCCTCGCGCAGGTGCTGTGCGTCCTTGCGTACGCGGGACTTTTCGGTGAAAAGCATGTCTAGCGCGGCCTGGTCGAGCTCGGTCGCCTTGGTGACGGCCGTGCCGAGGTCGCGGATCTGTGCCGCGAGCGTGTGCCATGCGGCCGCGTCGGCGATTTGGTACTTACTGCGGTATTCTTGGAAACTCGTGACCTGCTCTTGGAGCTGCCGGCGCAACCGGTCGCGCTCAACACAGCACCGTGGAAGCTGTGCGGACGGCGAGACCGAGTTGCACTCGGCATGGTCGACGCACTCATCGAGTGCCGCACGCGCCTCGCGCAGATCTTGGACGACGCGCGCATAATCGTCCGATGTTTGCCGGTGCGCGCGCTGCGCGTCTTGGTGCGCCCTCGAAAAGTGCTGCTGCCGCTCGTACACGTCCTGCACGGCGACCTTGGTCTGGCCAAATTCGGCGCTGGCGCTGACGTACTGCTTCTCGATTCGATGCGCAAATGCGATTAATTTTTCGAACTCGGTTGATTGCCGCTGCATCTGGTTCTCGATTTGTGCGAGCCGCATCCAGCTCGACTGGCAGTCGCGGCACGAGACTGGGGACTGGTTGTCGGGGCTCTTAACGCGGCCCGACCGCGACAGAACGGGCGACATGGATTCGGCCAAGAGGTCGAACCGCGCCTCGAGCGTGCGGTTGAACACTTCCGTCTCCGACTCGTCGTCGCGGATTGGTGCCGCGAGGTCGTGGCGGGCACGCTGCGCCAGTTGAATCACGGCGGTCGTTAGGTCGTCGGTCTCGAGGTCGGGGAAGTCGGCGAGAAGTTGCCGGATCGCGGCCCTGTGCTTGACGGCGTCCCGAATAAACTGCTCAAGCCCAGTCAGGAACACTGGAATGTCGCCGTCTTGCGCGGGCTTGTTTGGCAGCGTGCCATTGGCAGCGACCCGCGTGGACTGGTAGCATGCGCGAATCCGCTCCTGGACGTGCCGAGCCGAGACGAGCGCATCGTGAACCGCTTGCACAATGGCGAGCGGGTCCGACGCGGCAGAGTCGACCATCGGAACGAGACGAGCCATTTCGCGGTGCCAAGCCTGGCCTGCCGCGGCAAGCTCCTCATCCTGCGACCCACGGTCGTCTTGGTGGCTACGAAGAGCGTCGAGCACCGCAACCACAATCTTGACGGGGTCCGCGTCGCGCGGCCTGCTCAATCCAGGGATCTGCGCCATGCCGTCGACCAGAACCGACCAAGCGCCGCGCCACACCTTGGCGTCCTCGGCCAGGGCATCAGCTTCCTTGACGACAGCGTCGTAGTCTTCCTGGAATCGAGCGAGCTCGCGGCAAACTACGGCCCCGTCCACGTCGTCACTGAGCCGAAGAAGGCTCACGCATCGTTTGATGCTCTCGGCGGCGGCTTGTCGCGTCCGGCTCTCGGCGGTCATGTCCGCGACGCGTCGTTTCAGGTCCTCGATGCACTGCAAATCCTGCTGCCGCGCGTTGGCGAGTGCGTCAAGAACGGACTTGGGGTTCACGTCGACCGTATTGCAACCCAACGTCGTGGCGAGCGATGCAAGATGCGACTTGACCGCGTCCAACGACGCGCGCTCACCCTCGAGTGCCGACGAGTTCGCGCGAAGCTGCGTCTCGGCAAAGCGGCACCGGCGCTCAATTTTCTGCAGTTCGTCAGCAATCCCGGCACCGTCGCTCACGGCGCAGTATACCCAATCGGCAAACCGATCCACTGGGAAATGCGTAGCAAACAGCCGCCTTTGCACGTCGTCGAGCATTTGCGCCTGGTCGGCACACTTGAGCGCGGCGACGAAACTCGTCTTGATTTCGTGCAGTGTCGCCACCTCGGACAGTTCCAAGTTGAGCCGCACAAACTGCAGGAACGCCGCGATTGACTCGGCGTGCGACACGATCGAGCCGCGACCAGCAGCGAGCAATTCACGGAGAGTCGCGAGCTCATCGGCGAGGTCACTAGACCCCGGAACACCCAGCGTTTCGGTGGCCTTTTGGATCACGGCCTGGAGCTTGTCATTGAGCGACGTCGCCATGTCGGCAGCGCGCGTCTTGTCAGCCAGCATGGACTCGAATGCCGTCGCGCGGTACTGGGCTTCTTGGAGCGCAAGCTGGAAAACGCCGAGCTCTGCCTCGAGCGCCGTCGCCTTGTCGGCAGCTCGTTCCTTTGCAGCCAGCATCGACTCGAGGGCCGCCGCGCGATACTGGGCTTCTTGAAGAGCAAGCTGCGAGTCGCCCAACTTGGCCTCGAGGAGCTCGACTTGCTCCTCGAGCGCATCCAAACGACTTTGCGCCTCTTGGTTCTGGCGCTGCGTGGCGGCCGCCTTCTTGGTAGCCTGCGCCGCCTCAGCGTTGGCGACCGCCAGCTGTTCGCGCAAGTCCCGCTCGGCAGTCGCTACCGCCGCGAGTTGAGCGCTCTTTCCCGCGAGCTGCTCAGACAAGTCGTGCGCGAGCGTGGCCTGGTGCGACATGGTCGAATCGAAATGGTGCTCTTCCTCGGTCAGCGCCTCGACTTGCTTGGCAAACGTGTCGGCCTGTGCGGAAACGACCTCGACCTGCTCGTGTAACATGCCGATGGCCTCGTCCTTGCGGTGCATTTCAGCCCGCGCGGCATTGAGCTCCGTCCACGACTGGTTCCGCGCCTCGATCACGGCCGCAAGCTCGTCGTGCGCCTGCTTCAGCTGCTCGGCATTCTCGGCCTCGATCGTGCGCCGTGTCTCGCCGAGTCGTGTCTGCAGCTGGTCAACTTCACGCCGCGCCTCGTCGCGCGCCTGAGACACGCACGTGAGCTCGGTCATAATCGCACCGACTTCGTTGGCCAAGGTGCACTTGGTCGTCTGCAGCTCCTCGACCTGGTGCCGCAGCTCGACGGTCGTGCACTGAGCGCGCGCGGCACCGTCCCGCGCTTCGTCCATTTGGGTCCGGAGCGTCGTAACCTCGGCCTCAAGAGCATCGCGCTGCTGGCTCATGTCGTTGGCAGTCTGTTGCTTTTCGGCTTCGAGCGACTCAACTTCCGACGACAGCTGCTTGGCGTGGCCGCGCATACGGTCCAGCGCGTTGGTGAGCCCGGTAGTCTTTTTGGCGTACTCCTCGAGCTGCACCTGGGCCTCGGCGTGCCACTGAATGGCCATGTCGCACTCGGCGCATTGTGCCATTTTCTGGGCCAGCTCAGCATGTATCTCTGCCAGGCCCTTGGCTGCGGCGTCGCGCTCGGCAGCGAGCGTCGCTTGGTGGGCCTGGATGGCGTCAGCGTGTTGGTGCTCCAATTCCGCAAGCGCGGCTTCGTTGACCTTGACAGCGTCGGCATGTCGCTGCTCCATTTCGACGAGTACCGCTTGGTGGGCCTGAGTAGCATTAGCGTGCTGGTGTTCCAATGTGGCGACGCGAGCACGGAGGTCCTGAATTTCGAGCCCGCTTGTAGCAATGATTTCCGACTTGATGTCGACCTGAGTGTCCACGTCGGCCAATTGATCTTCCAAATTGGCCACTTGTGCCTCAAGATCGACGACTTGCGCCCTCGCCGCGTCCATCGCCCGGTGCAACTCCTTGGTTGCGGCATACGCTTCGTAACTCTTGGTTTCCGACCCCTCGAGCTCGAGCCGCAACTCGCCCACGGTCTCCTGGTACTCGCACGACTTGACTTGAAGGAGCTCGCGCGCCTGCGCCAGATCGAGAGCCGCCGACTTTGTCTCTGCCTGCACAGCGCCCAACTGCTCTTCTAAGTGCTGGACGCGCGCGTTGCGCTCAGCCAGCTCGAGTACGGCCGTCTTCGACTCGGCCTGCACGGCGCTCAACTGTTCTTCCAAGTCGCGAACATGCGCGTCACGTTCGGCCAGTTCATCCGCCTTACTGTCGAGTTCGACGCGAAGCGCCGCCGTTTGCTCGCGCAGCGCGGCCCCGACTGCGAGCGAATGGTCGAGATCGACCTGCATGGTCTTGAGCTGCGCCTCGCGATCGAGCGCGAGATTCGTCGCACGTTCCGCCACGGCCCGCGTCTCTTCCAGCGCCGACTCGGCACTGGCCTTATCGTCGGCATCGCGCTCGCACGCCTGCGCCCACTGCCCGGAGAGCCGCTGCACCTCAGCGAGCGCTTGATCGCGGCTTTCTTGCACGGCCTCGAGGTCAGTATTCGCCTGGTCGAGCACGAGCTCAAAGTCGGCCGCGCGGGACATGGCGTCGCGCGCAGCTTGCTGCGACTCGGCGAGTTCGTCCATTTTGGCCGCGAGATCCGTCTCGAGCTGCTGCCGGTCCTGCCGCGCCGTTGTCAATTGCGCGGTCAGGTCCTCGAATTCTGACTGGTACCGCTGCTCCATATCGGCGCAGCGCGTTTCCAGCTTGGTGCGCTCGTGCTCGAGGGTCTCGATCCGCGCACGCAGCGAGTCGCACTGCGCGTGCAGATCGGCAATCGTCGCGGTGAGCGTCCGTCCGAACCTGCGCAGATTCGCGGTCAGCGTCGGTCTCCGATTGTGCGAGGAGCCGGCGCAACTCGGCCTGCACTTGCGTGAGCTCCTGCTCGAGCTCAGCGACTTGAGCCTCAGCGCGCGACCGCTGCCGGACCTCGGCGTCGAGCTTGCGCACCCATTCCATTTGCCGCTCCCCAGCTCGCCGAACGGCCGTCTCGCGGTCCGACACGGCCGTTGCGAGCTGCGACTCGAGATCGCGGATGCGGTCCGACGCGCTTTGCTGGTCCGACTCGAGGCGGGCGACGGCAGCGCGGGCATTGACCAGCTCGTCCTCAGTGCGGCGCACAGTCTCCGTGCTCGTCGCGACCTGCGCGAGGAGCTCGGTGCACTTGCGGTCGCGTTCCGCGATCGTCTCGGTCTTGGCTCGTATTTCGTCGGCCAGCGCGGTGTTCATACGGCTCAGCGACTCGAACTCGACAGAGAACCGCGCGCACTCGGCGGCACCTTCGTCGCGAGCCGACACGAGAGTTGCCTGCGCCGTTTGGAGCTCGTCTTCCAGCACAACGATACGCTCAGCACGAGTATGGCTGTGCACCGCGGCTTCGACAAGCCGCGCATTCTGCTCGTCAATCTTCTTCATCGCTGCTGACAGCTGGTCACGCAGCGCTTGGAGCTCAGCCTGTGCGGCCACGAGGTCGCGCGACCGCTGGTCCGCGACAGCTTGGAAATGCACACTGGCTGACTTGAGCTCACTGAACTGGCCCTGCAAATCGCGGAGCCGGTCTTGCAACTGTGCTTGCGCCGACCCGTCAACAGCACGCTGTGCGAGCTGCGCCTGCGCAGCCTCGAGCTCGTGCACCGCGTCAGCGGCCTTGCGCTCCGCTTCCTTGACCGCCTCGACCATCGTCGCGCGCTGCGCGTCCCACTCGGCCGCCTGCGCCCGGAGCCGGTCCTCGACGTCAGCGTGCATTGCCACTACCCGATCGAGTTCCTGCTTGACATGCGCCGCAGCCAGCGTCTGCACGGCAAGCGCGTCCTGTGCCTGCGCCACCATATCGTTCGTGTGCGCGACCGTCACCTCGAGCCGGGCCAATTTCATCGCCTGCAGGGCCACCTGCTCGTTGGCGCGATCGAGCTGCTGGGTTAAATCGTCACGCGTGCGTGTCAATGCGTCAATCTGGTTGGTGAGCACGCGGCGGCGCTCGTCCTCAGATGCGAGCCCTTCCTCGTGCGCCGAGACGACGCGCTGCAGGGATTCGATTTCGACGCGTGACGAGGTGCGCGTCCGGTGCAGGTGCTCGCGTAAACGGGCCAGGTCCATGGCCATGGTTTGCGTCGATTGGTGTAGTTGCGTGAGCCGGGCTGCGGCGGCGACAGCGATAGCGGTGGGGGACACGGGCGGGTCGTCGTCGGAGGACGCAGTGTGCACGAGGGGCTTGAGCGGTCCGACGAGCGCGTGGTCGTGCGCGTCTTTCCATGCCGTCAACTTATCGGTGAGGTGGTGAGTGGGACAGTCGAGGAGACCCTGGACGAGGTATGAAGTGAGACATTGGCAGGAATGGAGGGTCAAGGGCCAGAATATAAAACGTACGTCGACGCCAAGGGCCTTTTCGACCTCGCGCAGGACCATGGTCAGCTCCTCTTCAGTCCGCTTCTTCTCCGACTCCTGCCCATCCACGAGCCCGAGCCCAAGAACCCCATCGGCCCGCACCGCCGGCACGAGCGCCCACTGCTCCTCATCATTTGCGTTCGCCGTCTGCTGCGTCTGGAACGCAGCCATGAACGCGCGATTCTCGCGGCTAAGCCGATCTACTTCGAGCTCCAGCTTGACGAGCAGGTCACCCTGTGCCTGCTCGGCGGCCTCCTCAATCCGCCACGCGGCGCCTTCGGCATTCTACATTTGCGCGGAGACGTGCAAGTACTGTTCTTGTGCGAGCGCCGACTCGAGCCACTCGACCTGTCGCTCGAGGTTCGCGACCTGATCCTGCAAGACCACGTTCTCGTCGCGGTGCGGCACGTGAGCAAACAGGTGCTGGTAGACGTTGCGCAGCAGCGCAAGTTCCTGTTGCTCGACGGTCAGACGGCGCGAGTTACCGTACGTGGACGAGTCGGCAGGGCCCGCGACTTCCGCGGCAGCAGCGGAGATGGACTTGCTCGGCGACGCGACGGGCGACGGCGCCGTCGACGCCGACTGCGCGCGCTGCTCAGCGTACTGCACGACGGTTCCGATCGTCGCGCGGCACTCGTTGAGTTGTCGCTCGAGCTGCGTCGCGCGAAACTGTTGCCGCAAGAACATGCCCTGCAAATCGACGAGTTCGAGTTCCACGGACGACGGGAGCCGGAACGCCGCCGAGAGCGGAGTCGCACCTGCCGCCGCCGACGGCCGGACGGGACCCGACAAGTTGAGCCGATGGCTCGCCTCGGAGATGGATCGCCGGTGGCCCGCGCGCGCGGTCTCGACGCCGGCAGTCGGATCCATGGACCCGAAGAGCTTACCTGGGGTCGGGGTCTGTGCAGGCGAGTGTGCGCGCGTCGAGAGGTGGCCGGAGACGGCGGGGGAGACGGCGTACGGCGAGTCCGGGTCGCTTCTGCTTTCGTCGGCGGCATCGTCGGCGAGATCGCCCGATGCGCTTGACAGGGACGCGGCAATCGTAGACAGAGAAGCCTGCATCACCACAGGTGAGCTCGACGATGACGGCGGACGGCGCGGTGCTGCGCGCCAAGACATGCCGAGGCCCATCCCGAGGGGTGCCGTGGAGCGACTGTAGCTCGTGGACGAGGACCACATGTACGCCGGAGCACCGCCAAGGTCGCTGGTGCGGCGGTTCAGGAGCCTCGGTGGTGGTAGAGACAAAGGCGCAGACGCATCGCCAGCCGCGGGCGACTGCGATGATGCCGACCGTGCTCGCGCGAGTTCCGACAGGCGAATTAACGGTGAGGTGCCGCTGCTGCTGGCGCTCAGAGACGGGTCGAATCGCGAGTACGCGGACGGGCCTGCCGGCGCGCCGAGAGATGCGGCGACCGATTGCGCGGCCGCGTAGAGGTGGTGCGGGGTCGTGGCATCGGTCTGCAATGGGGTCGATGCGCGCTGGGTGTGCAATGTAGTTGGTGGAAATGACGGACCGGCCGTAGCCTCGGCGCCCGGCCGGGTTGGCAGGTCCATTCTATATCAATGGACGCAGCTTGATGTTGCCAAATAGTTTCGCGAGTAAACGCGGTGGATGAGGAGGGCCAGATAGTTACGGTGATGCAACAGTTGAGCAGCCCAGCTGCTGCGCGGTCAACGTGGTCCGGAATGCATCCCGTCTGGTCGGGAAACAGGTGGAGAAGGTCCACGGAGCAAAAATGCGGGGAGTTGTGTTGGTTGTGATGGCCGATCCGGCGAGAGAGCGCCGCAGCTGGCGGTGGAGAGAACAAACGGGAGAGAGAACAGACAACAAAAGAATCATCGACGGTGCGAGACGTGGTAGGCAAAGTGCGCAACGGCCCACCTGCTTGGACGTGACCGGCGCGCACTGTCCCGCACCTCTGCAATGGTCGCGCCGCCGACGAGCTGCCCTCGGCCCGCAGCAGAATCGCGAACCAGAACCATCAATCAGAGCCAGCAAATATGTCCGGAGGAGTGCACGCACACAACAAGACGCACCCGTACAAGCGCAGCTCAGTGCGCATGCTGCAGCGTAAGGCCAAGCGGCGCGCCAACGAGAAATCGTCGACTACTGTTGCACCCGCGATTATCCGGTCCAACACCGAACTGTCCAAGAAGAAGCTCAAGAAGATCAACCACAACGGCAAGAAGAAACTCACGATCCGCAACGTGGCCAAGGTCAAGGAGGCCGCGCTCGAGGCCAAGGCCGCAAGCGGCGACGTCGACATGAGCGGTGCGTATCCAAAGCTCGCGCCCCTCAGGCTCTCGTAACGGGAAAAGTACGCGATTGAAGCATGGAAACTTATCCACCCTTTTTTCCTCGTGAACAGAGGCTCAATCCAGGGCTGTGCGCCGCGCGGCCGAGCATGCCGCCAAGGCACAGAGCAAGAAGGCGGCCAAGACGGCGGCGACGGACGCCATGGACCTGTCGTGAGCGCGGCGTCCATTTTGTACCATAGACAAATGTATTTTTCGATCGTGGGTGTGTTCGTGTTTTCTGCCATAGCCATCTCTGTTTCTTTCAGCCTCCCTCGTCACGTCAGCTCGCTCTGCGTGCGACGGCCCTGTCAAAACCCAGCGGGCCAGCACAACCCCACGCCAACCTCATATCAACCTCACGGAAACCTAACGTCAACCTGTGCGGTGGTGAGGCTTACCGCAGCGCACGTGGCTCAGCAGACCGCGCCCCAACTAGAACAACCGGTCCGTCTGATCGCACTTGATCGCTGTCGCCGCCGTTCCATCGCAGCGCCGGCAGTTCGCTTCTGGCCGGTCGTCCAGGACGACCCCGTCTCCCGGACAGCCCGACCCAGAACCCGTTGACGTGCCCAGCTCCAGCTCGACATGATTGCCTCGGCCCTGACCACGACTGCCCGCACGGCCGCGCGCCGCACGGCTGCTTTTGCCGCAAACCGCGCCGTCGCGACGGCACCGGCGGCGCGCACCATGACCTCGGCCATCCTCGATCGTACGGCTTCTCGAAATTCCAGAAGCAGCTAGGTTCAACTTTTCGCGGGTGAACCTGATGATGGTTTTCGGCCGCCACTAGCGACGATTGGCCTGAACGAGGACCAAAAACAGTTCTTTGAAATGTCACGCGCCTTTGCCAATGCCGAGCTGGCGCCGCGCATGCAGGAGCTCGACATTCTCGAGACCGACCTCCCGCGCGACACGCTCAAGAAGGCGGCCGAGCTCGGGTTTGGCGGCATCTATGTCGACCCGGAGTTTGGGGTAAGTGCGCTCACATTCATCAGGACAAAGCCCTCGGAACAACAGCAGATGCGACTCATACTGCCCCTGCTTCGCGACTAGGGGAGCGGCCTGACTCGTCTTGATGCATCGCTCATTTTCGAGGCGCTCAGTTCGGGCGATATCTCGACGACGGCCTACATCACGATCCACAAGTTCGTAATCGCTCTTTTCCGTTGTTGCCAGCAGCACTTGATCTCACCGTCTTTTGCGTTTGGTGTGCGAATAGCATGTGCGCGTGGATGCTCGACTCGTTTGGTTCGCAGGGTTCGTTTCTGGTCTGCTTCGCCTCCACTCCACACAAATCCACTGCTCACTGACCCTCATCGCACCCCACCTGCAGAACTCAAGGCCAAGTACCTGCCCGCAATGACCTCAATGGATCTGCTCGCGTCCTACTGCCTGACCGAGCCCGGCGCCGGGTCCGACGCGGCCTCGCTCATGACGACCGCCAAACGCGATGGCGACGACTTTATTCTCAACGGGACCAAGGCCTTCATCTCCGGCGGCGGCCAGTCCGACATTTACATTGTCATGGCGCGCACGGGCGCTCCCGGGTCCGGCGCGAGCGGGGTTTCCACGTTCCTGATTGACCGGCGCGAAGTCAAGTCGGGTCTGTCGTTTGGCAAGAAGGAGCAGAAGATGGGCTGGAACTCGCAGCCGACGCGCGCCGTGATCATGGAGGACGTGCGTGTTCCGGCGTGTCATATGATTGGGACTGAAGGCCACGGGTTCCGGTACGCGATGAAGGGGTTGGATGGCGGGCGGATCAACATTGCATCCTGCTCGCTGGGTGGCGCGCTGGCGGCGGTGGAGGCCGGGATGGAGCATGTGACGGTGCGCAAGCAGTTTGGCAAGCCAATTGCCGCGTTCCAGGTACGGTTCTTTGTTAATTTTGTGGTGTCGCCAGGAGGTGGACAAGTTGACTGACGTCGTGACCGATGCACAGAACGCGCAATTCAAGCTGGCCGACATGGCGACGGAGCTCGCGTCGGCTCGCCTTCTCGTGCGGCAAGCCGCGTCGCTGCTCGATGCGAAGGCGCCGCAGGCGACGGCCTACTGCGCCATGGCCAAGATTGCCGCAACGGAAAAGGCGTCGCAGATTGCCGACCAGGCGTTGCAGATGCACGGCGGGTACGGGTACCTCAAGGACTACAAGGTGCAGCAGTTTGTGCGCGACTTGCGCGTGCACCAGATTCTCGAGGGTACGTTTGTGTTTTGCTGTGGAGAGGCAGCACTGTTTGTTGAACTGACGCGCTGCACATCGGACAGGTACCAACGAGATCATGCGCGTGATTGTGAGCCGCGAGCTGCTCAAGGAGTAAGACGCGCCTTGCCCGAACAACCGTTTGTTGCAACATAGCGTGAAGGTGAGGGAGGGCAGGCGACCTCACTGCGTCGTGAAGCCCTCGGTCCTTTTCAATGCCGTCTTTTGTTTTGGTGACTGTTTCGCTTCGTATTCAAGCTTGTGGCGCTCGTTTTGGGTTGATTCGTTGACAGCATTGTGGGCGAGGTTTGAACGCCGAGCTGCTGTCGCCTGTCGTCGGACCGCTCCAGTGGCGGAGACGCGCATGCACGTGTTACGGACTGCTTGCTGACACACAGCCCATCGATGCAACCCTGCATCATCTCTGAGAGCGGCAGGGACGGTAGCGCTGTCGGGCAGGGACCGCCACGTCGGACCCGATCGCTCTCTCCTCTCCCCAGCAACCAACAACGCAACAATCAATTCGGATCTGCACGCGACACGCCCGCCGCGAGCCCTGCAACCTCTTTGGATCAATAACCGAACTGCAGTCCCGATTGTTTACCTGCCGGTCATCAAGTGCTCGGCGCGCCAGTTCTCTCCTCCACGCTGAATCCGCCCTGCAACAATGCTCAAGTCTGTCCTGCTCCGCACGCTGCGATGCGCCAGCACGCCCGCAACACCGCGGCAAGCGGCCACGGCCGCTGCGATGGGTACGATGCGCCCGCACGCAACGTTCTCCACCCCACAAACCGGCGCGATTGCTGACCGGCGCGACTGTACTCTCCACCCTCTCCAGCCGCGCGCCGCAAGCACGCTACCGCGGCTGCGGGCCCGCGTGTGGGCTCGCCAATGGGCGACCCGTCCATGACGCACGAGGAGTTGCGTCCGCCACAAGCTGCCGGGTTTGACGTATCCGCGCGCCCGCAAGGGTCGCCCGATACGGTCGCGACGAGCGCTGGCAAGCCCATCTACCTCGACTACCAAGCGACGACGCCGACCGATACGCGCGTGGTCGCGAAGATGCTGCCGTATTTCAGCACCATGTTTGGCAACCCGCACTCGCGCACGCACGCCTACGGGTGGGAGTCCGAGGAGGCCGTGGAAACGGCGCGCGCCCAGGTCGCGCACTTGATTGGCGCCGATGCCAAGGAAGTCGTATTCACGTCCGGCGCGACTGAGTCGAACAATTTGGCGCTCAAGGGGGTCGCGCGGTTCTATCGTAAAGGTCGCGGCAAGACGCATGTGATCACGACGCAGACGGAACACAAGTGCGTGCTCGACTCGTGCCGGTACCTGCAAGAGGATGGGTTCGACGTGACGTATTTGCCCGTGCAAAAGGACGGCCGCGTGCGGCTCGAGGACGTCGAGGCGGCGATTCGCCCGGAAACATCGATCGTGTCGGTCATGATGGTAAACAACGAGATCGGCGTCATTCAGCCGATTGCCGAGATTGGTTCGTTGCGAGCATGTCTGCTTCGGCGTGGTTGACGTGCCGGCTGACCAGAACTGCTTTCTCCTCCCTAGGCGCTCTCTGCCGCAAGCACAAGGTGTTCTTCCACACCGACGCGGCGCAGGCTGTCGGCAAGATCCCGATCGACGTCAACGCCATGAACATTGACCTGCTCTCCATTTCCGGGCACAAGGTGTACGGCCCCAAGGGTATTGGCGCGCTCTACGTGCGTCGTCGCCCGCGCGTGCGGTTGGAACCGCTCATTTCCGGCGGCGGCCAAGAACGCGGTCTGCGTTCCGGCACCGTCCCCACGCCGCTCGTCGTCGGGCTCGGCGAAGCCTGCCGACTGGCCGAGGCCGAAATGGCGCACGACCGCGCGCATGTCGAGCGGCTCTCGCAGCGGTTGATCGATGGGATCACGTCGCAACTGACGCACGTCGCGCGCAACGGGTCGGCCGAACACACCTACCCGGGCTGCGTGAACCTGTCGTTTGCGTTTGTCGAGGGCGAGAGTCTGCTCATGGCTCTCAAGGACGTCGCGCTCTCGTCCGGGTCGGCGTGCACGTCGGCGTCGCTCGAGCCATCGTATGTCTTGCGCGCGTTGGGCGCCGAGGATGATATGGCGCATTCGTCGATTCGGTTCGGGATTGGTCGGTTCACGACCGAGGCCGAGGTGGATGCCGTCGTCGAGAAAGTGGTCGGCGCCGTGACAAAGCTGCGCGACATGTCGCCGTTGTGGGAGATGGTCCAGGAGGGGATCGACCTCAAGTCGATTCAGTGGAGCGGGCACTAAGCGGCCGCTCATGCAGGCAGAAGCAGGTCTCTCACCAAGGTGGAGTGGTTTGTTTTTGTGTCAACGCATTCGTTATTAGTGAGGACCTTCAATGTATTTATGTCCATTTTCGTCTCCACTGGTCAGCTGTCGCTGGACAGGATTGGCCATGGTTCTATGCTTGATTGCCGGTCGGCATCTCAATCATTCCAAACTTGCCTCAATATTATCGGCAGGCACGCTCGTCCTTGCCAGCGATTGTTGTTCGGATCGCCCCTCTTGGCGACACGACACGACACGATGCGACTGCACGGATGGCCAGAACTTTCGCCTTTTGGCCTGTTTGTTCACGCCTGTCAGTTCAATCGCAGGCGGTGACCACCAGCGATCACCAGCCATCTGTGCCCTTCGCAACCACTCACCTGACCCATATCAACACACTTGATCACATTAAAGCGCGCCAGTCGGTCGACTTCGTTGAATCTCTCATCCACCTCAACGCAACTGGACGCATCTCGCATACGCCTCCTCAACCTGACCTGCGCTCGACCTTCGCGCACCCCGACTGCTCGCTTTCTGCTGCCCCGCCCGTCTCACCCACTTCGCGACAACGACGATCCCGACCCGCCTTGGATCCCCCCGTATTCTCTGCGCGGCCGCTCGTCAACGAACCAGGACACTCAAGATCGCGCCGCTGCTCGCTCGCTCGCGCTCTCTCGCACTCGTGGCTTGCATCTGATGATACAACCAAACAACATAGCTGGAATTACCGTCCGAGCAAGAGATGACGGACATTTGTTTGCATGCATGGCTTACTGACGCACCACAAATTTCAGCGAGCGAGCGCGACGCGATCCGTTCCTGTGTTTCGTACGCACTTTCTCCAATCTTTTCTGTTGCTACCTTTCTTTCTGCTGCGTGTGCGTGCTTCCGGTGCGTGGTGCCCCACGAACGACGACGACCACGCACGAACGGGACCTGATGTCTTTTAGCACTGGGTACCGAATTGCAACCATGTCGAGGACCCTGTATGGAATCAACCGCCTCCACGACATTCTCGGAGGCGGACTGATCCGTTCTTGGCGTCGTTCTTCGTGGACACTCGCACTGCACCCTAGCTGCTACCTTTTTTCCTCCCTCTTCTCGATCTCGAACGCTGCACAAGAGGGGGTTGACGATTCAATTTTGATGACGAGTCCGACCAACATGAGGACACACTTATCATTTGGCAATTTTTTTTGACCGACCCCTCTTTGCTTCGCGCGATTCTTTCTGTTGCTGTTTTTTATGTCTCCCTCGTGAGCGAGCGGCGGCGGGCCAGAGGACGATCCACGTAAAAATTAGACAAGCATATGTCGGACCCTCGTGAAGACACCAGTGTCGACAGATGGCTCGCGTTTGCTCGCTTGTGCTTTGCTATTTTATGGCTCCTGGAAATGATGATCACATTATCACGACGGTCTACTGAAAGTAGATGACGAAAACGCCTTCTAGGCAACATCGACTGAACCCAGGTTTCCCAATATTTTGCTGGTTTTATGGTCCTCCACGCCATTGGCGGTCGTGAATGGTTGGTCGGTCGGCGGTGGTTCGTGTCGGTTTGTTTGATTTGCCTCGCCGCTGGTGTGCGACGCTGTCGAGTGGAGTGTTCCGAACGTGGCTCTGAACGGCGTTGAGCAGTTTGCGGTGGTTGCCCAGTCTGGGAAACAGTAATAAATCGTGCCGGTATTGCGAGAGGATAAAGCACTCCGTCTCTACTCATCTCAACTTTCTCCCAAGCGACCGGTCGACAGGTCGATGTCCCTCGATCCAACGTCTTCTTGCCGGATCAGCTCGAGCAGCGGCAAGAACGCGGTCCACATCCGAACGATCAAAATCGGCAAGAAGGCCCCGAAATGAGAACGACGTGGGCCATATCGAGCCGTTTGCGAAAAAGTGCAAGACGGGTGGCGCGCGACGCTCTCATGCCTTGGTTGAGTTGTTGAACCAACTAACCGGCCGACCGCGCCATCGCTCGCGGCCGAGCACCAACCGTGACTTGACCGCATGCACCGTCCAACTTGACCGCATGCACCGTCCAGCTCGGCCTCTCCTCTCGAAATCGACCAGCAATTGACGCGAGCACTGCGCGCAACCGGCACGGGCGCACGCCAGCTTGCCAACGGCCCCCGACGCGTCCCTGCCCGACGTCAGCCCCCCATTCGGCAAGCACGACGCGTTCCCAAAGTACCTCCACCAACCGCAAGCAACAACGAACCAACCAACCAAGCTGACCATGACCACGTCGGGCATCAAGATCAACGAGGCCGACGTGGCCTACTTTGCCACGTCGCCGACGGGCATCCTGCTGCGCGGGTGGATGTGGAAACGCGGCGCCATCCAAATCTCGTCGGTCCCGACATTTGGCCCGCCTTCGCTCGCGCAGTTCTACAAGAAGCGCTACTTTGTGCTCAAGGGCAACCTGCTCTTCTACTTTACCGACCCGGAGGCCAAGCGCCCAATTGGCGTGATTTTGCTCGAGCACTGCCAAGTGCGCACGACGCCGATTCCCGCAGGTATGGAAATGGGGAAGTGCGATATCCCGCCGTACCATTTCCGCATTTCGTTCCTGTCCGAGTCGTCGCACCGCGACTACGAGCTGGCCGCGCCGTCCGACTCGGAGCGCGTGCAGTGGATCCAGCTGATTGCCTCGTGCAACGTCGAGTACATGCTCAACGAACTCAAGTACCTGCGCCGTCGGCTGCGCGCGCTCGAAACGGCCAACGCGTCGGGGTCGCCGCGGCAGCGGCCGAATAGCGGCGCATTGGCCACCGCGCGCGGGGGAGCTCGGCCCATGTCGTTTGTGGCCACGGGATTGCCGGTCGTTCCGGCGTCGGCGATTTTGCCATCGCTGCAAAGTTTGAGCCCGTTTGCTGCGACCAAGGGCGGTGCGCAGAACGGGACCAGCACGGGCACGCCCGAGATTGTCGAGGAACTCGACGAGGACGTGGAGGACGACGTCGAGGACGAAGACTATGCGCCGCTCGATGCGGCCGACCGCGCGCTGCTCGCATCCGGCAACGGCCAGGCCGCGCCCGATGCGAAATCCATGGTTTACACGCCAACGACGCCGTGCGACCACGTGCTTGCGTTTGCGCTGCGCATCACTGCGAGCTTGCCCGTGTCGCTGCCGAGCTTGCCCAACGTGACCATGACCAAGGACGCGTTCATGTACCTGAGCGTGCAGCAGGCGCGGACCGGCCAGGCGACGGTGACGGAGTGGGTCCCGATTAAGCAGTTCACGTCGATGTCGTTTTTCACGACGCCGGGAATCTTTGTCAATCACCCGATGGACGTGCGCGTCATGCTCGTCACGCCCGAGTTTCGCGAGTACGCGCTCGCGTCGTTCACCGTGCACCCGCGCGAACTGGCCCAGTACCGGCTCGTCTTGCCGTTTGACGGAGTCGACTTGGCGATTGGCACGCTCTTGTGGAGCTGTATCCCGACGCCCACGCTGCCAGCGCGGTGGCCGCGTCCGGCAGACCCGTCGGCGATCGTTGCCGCGGCCTACGCGCAGTGGTACCAGTACAACGGCGCGACGCTCGTCCGCGAAGAGACGTGCGAGTCACCGTGGGTGCTGGACGTGCCGCGGCAGCTGCTGCGGTGCTGGATCGCGCAAGAGCAGCGTGTGATTCGTGACTTTTCCGACCTGGTCCCGCACGCGCCCGACATTCACGTCACGCGTCTGCGGCAGCTCGACATTCACAAGCAGTTGCTGTGCTATTTCGAGGACGAGCTGCGCGCTCTCGATGTGCTCTCCGCCAAGGATGGCGCGCACCGGCTGCGCCGGTCGGTCGAAAAGACGCCGCAGCACCTGCAAATGGTCGCGCTCAACTGCACCGTGCAGCGGCTGCGCGTGATGCCTGCGTCCGAGTCGCCCGATACCGCGTGTGATGCAGCCACGACCTATTCGGTGATCACGGTCGGCGCGCCCACGGCGCACGCGCTCGCTGGGTCGGGCACGCCGCCGCCCGAGGCCGAGACCGATAAATTGGTCGCGTACCACGCAACGACCGTGTCGAACCGGCGCAAGTCCGAATTGCGCAGCCAGTACGACGCGTTTGTGACAGCCGTCAAGGAATTGCAGCGTGTCGCAGACTTGGTTCCGTCGGGCGCGGCCGATGCCGATGCGTTTCCACGGATTTTGGATACGGTCACGCGCGTCGCCAAGGACTTGGCCGCGAAAGTGGTCATGGTCGCGCAATCACTGCGCGACTTGGACGAGGACGCGTTGGGCGGGTACCAGGCGCACGTGAACGAGGTCGGGTGCCAGTTGCTGGAAGAGTGGGTGCCGCTCGCGGCCGTCCGTGGGCAGCAAGTCGTGCTGATGCCGAACGATGCCACGTCCATGGCGCAGTTTGCCGAGACGGTGGCCACGCTCGCTGACCGAATTGGGCTTGCGCACGACGGGGCGATTGCGTTGCTTGATCATCACCGGCTGCTGATTGACGCCAAGTACTCGGCGCCGACGACGTGGCAGGCGACGCGCCGTCGGCAGGATTGGGTGTTTGCGCAGGCGCTCGGCGCACTGGTCACTGCATTTGAGGAGACGGTGCAGGGGTGGGTCGATCACGATCGTGCCGACTTGTGGGGCACCTGGGTCGCGATCGGCTGGCTGTTCCAATTCGAGTCGCTGTTGACGCCGCAGGGCGACGAACTCGCCATGCTCGTCGACATGAAGGCGGCGCTACTCGACGTGGAGCGCTCCGTGTCACTGGCGCTGCACGCGCTCGCCGAGAACGGCGAGACCATGCCGACGTCGCTCGGCCCCGTGGCCGCGGACCGCGTCGTCATTTCGGGCGAGCGCGGCGACGTGACCGTCTCGCTCGGCGTGCCTGCCGCGTTCCTGGCCAAGGTGCCGCGCCGCGATACGCGTGCCAAGGTCCGTCCCGTCCTGTTCACGCAAGGCATCAACGACCAGCCGTCGCTCGCGACCGTGTTTGGCGGTGCGACCGCCGCGGCCAAGGCGCAGGACGCGATCAACCGGCAGAGCTACGACAAGCTGCAGCTGTACGTGGAAGCGCTTAAGACGCACGTTGCGCAGCTATATGGCGACTCGCACGCGAATGCCGTGCGCGCTTACAACGACTACCTCGGGATGCTCGTGGGCCACCTCGACCCGATTCTGCGCGGGTCCGAAATCAAGCTGGCCGGTTACATGT
The DNA here is from genome assembly GCA_000151295.1 of Allomyces macrogynus ATCC 38327. Taxonomy (NCBI): domain Eukaryota; kingdom Fungi; phylum Blastocladiomycota; class Blastocladiomycetes; order Blastocladiales; family Blastocladiaceae; genus Allomyces; species Allomyces macrogynus. The sequence goes on from GG745329.1 coordinate 1,439,792, forward strand.
CGACGGTTGTCGACGAGTCGGCGTTGTCGGGCGGGTCGTCGCTCGCGGGTCCCGGGCTCACGGGCGTCGGCAGCGGCGCCGGTGCCGGTAGCGGGTCGTCGTCGAGCACCCCCGTGGCCGCGGGTTTGCGGCGCATGCTCGGCGCCGTGACCGGCTCGGCCGCAGCGGCAGCAACGGGCGCGGGTCGCGGCAAGAACACCGACATTCTCGCGATGGCTGCGCACATTACACGCGTGATCGCGTCGGCCGCACACGTCCCGTCACTCAAGCTCGAGCATGCGCACGTGCACGATCGGCTGCCGGCGTTTGGCGCGCACCCGGCGCTCGCGACGCGCGCGACCACGTGCAAGTCGGCCAAGGACCGCACGGGCATGGCCGTCACGCTCGAAGAGTGTTTGGTGCTGCAGGCCGCGCACATGCTGTCGCCGGGCGACCTCGAGGGCCTGTTGACGGCGATGCGCGCGTGCGGGCCGCGCCGGACGAATGTGCGCCGCAATATCGGCGGGCGCGAGGGGGCCTACGCGTTCCATGCAGTGCAATGGACGCTGTTGCCGCGGCTGTACCGCCCGCCGCGGTACACGATCAGCGACGCGTGCAGTCGTAGGCGCGCCGCGTGCGCGCGCGAATGGGGCCGCGGCGGTGGCGGCAGCAGGGCGGACGTTGTGCGCGAGTGCCGTGCCAGTCAGTATTTGGACACGGCACCGTCTCCTTGTATTTAGGAAACTTGTCAGCAATGTGTAATTTCACCGTTTGTACGTGCTCCCAGCTTTCAGGCCGTTGGTGGCACGCCAGGACCTCTCGCCACACTTGTTCGGCGTTTGACACTGAAGAGCGCCTGGCTCTGCTGTTGTCTTCTCCACGTCCTGCCCCCTTGTACCCCGGCGCTGCTGCTGCTGCTGCTGCTACTACAACAGTCGACGACGCGCTCTCCACGCTCTCTCGCGCACCACAACTTCCCGCATTGCTCCAGCTTGCGTCGGCCAAGGCCGCGCCGTCTGCCGCTGTCGATCGGCAAACGGATTTCGACCAAGAAGCTCGCACAACCACTGGCGTCCTTGCACCCATTGCTCGACCGGCCAGCGACGATAACGACGACACCAGCATGGCTGGCGGCCCCGTCCCCTCCCTGATCAGGACGGCCAATGGCAGCGTTCTCGGCACGGCGCTCTCGGGCACCGTTTCGGGCCTGACAGTGCCACGCTCCAACGCCGGCACGGCCATGAACCGGCAGAGCATGGTCATGGCCAACTCGATGATCAAGGTGCACGTGCATCCTGACGAACCGCAAAGCGCGCTCGTCTCCGCACCCGTTCTCGTCATTCTGGCGCTGCTGTTCCTGGCCGCGCTTGTGGCCTTCCCGGTCCTCGTCTGGTATGGCATGCTCGCGCCTGCGGCCATCGCTGCCGTACTCGCCGTCGCCTTGCCTCTCTTCACATCGTTGGCCGTGTCGGGCAGGTTCATTCATCGCCGCGTCTCGCACTCGCTCGACGCGCTCGTGCGCGTGCTGCTCGCCGTGAGTGCTGTCGTGACACCCATTGCGCGCCGCATCTCCAACTGGCCGCCCATTTCGGCGCTCGCGACGCTCTCCACGCAGGCCCTGTTCTTCTCGTGGTTTGTCGTGCTCGTCGCTGCCGACCGCATCCTGCGCCGCGTGTTTGCCGCACTCTCGGGCAAACACGTCGCGACGCAGCTCACCTACTCGGTCGTCAACGCGGCCGACCCGACGTTCCAGCCGGCAGGGCTTTTCACCGACGATGTGGACGATATTGTCGACGATCCGGCGCAGGACCCGTCGTCGGCGTCAGCATCAGCCGCCCTCCGCGCCCAGGGCATCCCGTTCCGGCCCAAGACGGCCTACTCGCTCGCCGTCGCGGCCAAGCTCGCGTACGAGGACTTGCCGATTGTCCAGACCGAGCTTGAGCAGGCCGGGTACGACATGGACACATTCACGCCGATCCACTACAACAACACGTGCGGCTTTGTCGTGGCCAAAGGGCGCACCATCATTGTCGTCTTCCGCGGCACGCGCCCGCTCAACCTGGCCAATGTGGTCACCGACATTCGCCACGAAATGGTCCCTGCCGCGGAACCCAACTCGGACGCGGAGATCGGCATGGTGCACGAAGGCTTTCTCGACGCATTGGGTCCCGTCGAGGCGCACGGACCAGGCGACGACGAGACCGACGACGATGGCGAGCCCGATATCGACCCACTCTCGCCGCACATGGACCTGACGCGGCGCCGGTCGGTGCACTCGAAGCGCACGTCCACACTCAAGCGGCGGCGGCAGCGCCGGTCGCACGTCTCGTCGCGCCGTGCGGCTGTTGTCACGATTTCGCCGGCACCGCGCACGATCCGGCTCGAGCTGAAAATGCACAATGTCGCGCAGGCGCTGATCTCGAGCATTCGCGCCATTTGGACGATCATGGAACTGCTCGCCAGTACATTGACGCGTGCCGTGCGCGACCCGATCGAGCCGTACACGACCGTCGAGAACCGCGAAGAGTCGGCGTACGTGCAGGCGCACCGTGGAATTGCAGCGTGCGTGCAGAAAATGCGGCTGCGCGAGAGTTTGGCGGGCGTGTTCACGGCGCACCAGCGCGCACTCGCGCAGCGGCGTCGCCGGCGTGCGAATGCCACGAGTGACGGGGAGGCCACGGTCGCGCCTTCCCCGCGGCCATTGCCCGTACCCGTCATGGTGGACGTGCCGCCGCTCGACGACATTGATGAGGAGAGCGAGGAACGCAATCTCTTGTACGCGGTTCCGCCGGCACTCGCCGACCCGCTGCTGGCCGCTGACCCGACGGCAGCGCGTCGCGTGCGCGGACTGCCCCTGGGGCTCGCGTCGCCGCCGTCAACGCCCAGCGAGACCGACTGGGATACGGCACTCGAGGGTGTGGTGCCCGCAGATGACGACGATCTCGACGTACCCGAAAAGGAGGAGCCGATTCGGCTGTACATTTGCGGGCACAGTCTCGGCGGCGCGATCGCACACGTTTTCCTCGCCAAGCTGACCGAGTGCCACTCGTCGTTCCTGGAATTCTTCGACGGCCTTTACACCTTCGGGTCGCCGCGCGTCGGCGACGCGGTGTTCCAGCAGTTCATGCACGCGCACCACTCGTCCATGTTCCGTGTCGTCTACAACAAGGACATGGTCCCGCGCGTGCCGCCAATCGACCCGTACGCCGAGCTGCCGGGCCATCTCGTGAGCCTGTCGCCGCTCGGTAAGATGGTCTTCCGCCCACCGGGCACGATCACGCGGCCCGTCAATTTTCTGGCACCGGCGGGGCTGCTGTCACCGACGGTGATTTTCCAGCTGCGTAACGAGTCGTTCTTGCGGCTCGTCTACCGGCTGTTGCTGCCGTTCTTTGTCAACGACCATTTCCCGTGCGACTATGTCGCAGCGTTGCAAAAGTACGCGTACTAGCGTCGGTTTCGTCTCGCCCTCCCCGATTTTGGAATGCATTCTTGCGGGATGGGCCGTCATCGGGAACGATTTGGAGCTCGTGTTTTTTTTTCCGCATGTATTTGTGTCCATACCACCTTCCGGCCTGCATGGCCGGTTATGAAATGCCATTTTTTGTCTTGGCTCAGTCGCCTTTGCTTTTGAAATGAGAAGGTTGGAGAGGTTTTGAAGCTCATCCTGAACTGTCAATCCCCAGATCGATCCTCGGTGATGACATTTAATTGAAATTGAAGCTGCGCTTGTGTTCTCATTGGGAGAGCAGTGTCCTCCACAGCAATGCTTTTTTGCTTTATGTGAACTGTGGCGCAAGAAACATTGTTGCCAGTTTCCGAGACCAAGTGTACTTCAATGAGCTTGCCCCCAACTGTACCTCGCCACCTATCCTGGTGTGAGAATGGGCTGTACGGTGGTATCGATTCACCCAGGGCCTGGTTACGCCTGCGTCCATCAAGCCTTGATCATTCAGACGATCGTGCTTGGACTCCGCTGCCAAGCGATTCCGATTGACGTGCATCAGCAACCCCATGCATGAGCACTCAACAGGTATGTACGCACTGCCGTTCAACGATGGCGCGAGCGGCCATTTGCATCGCACCAACAATTCGGATTTGGGGACGGCCAGGCATAGATGGCGGCAATGCTCGAACCACACGCTCAAGGGGTTGCCCATTTCATACTCGCGGAAAAAAGTATCCCCGCGCGAGAACGAAGACAGCGTTGGCCATTGATGTGGCAGCGTCACAAACTAAACTTGCGCAACGCCACAATCGAGCACCAACACCGCCAAGCGCACCATGGTCTACTCGCACGCTGGCCCTAACGACGACTTGCAGGCCATGACTGCCTGCATCTTCGTGCCAGCCCGACCACGGTCCCGCTATCCGCTTCACTCCGCCCTGTAGACGGCGACGACGCATCTGCACGGCCGTCTCGACATCTGTCAGCGTCATGAACAACGACGACTCGGCGCGCACGATGCCGAGACGGGCAGCTGCACTCGATAACAGCCTGGCCACGACGCGTCCCCGTCCAGTCACGACACATATCCTCGCGACGTCAGGAGCAGCCGAACTTCCGCAAGCAAGCACTGTCAGCGGCAATGCCCACACTCGGAAACGGCACAGTATTGCCGTGGCGAACTCGATGGTCAAAGTGCATGTGCATCCAACCGATCCACCGCGTCCGCGTGTTCCATTTCGCACCATTGCGGTGTTTGCACTCTTTTGGTCGTTACTGCTCGCGGCCTTTGCAATCTTGGTTTGGCGCGGCATGCGCGTTTCGGCGGCCATTGTCGCTGTGCTCGCCGTCGGCGCTCCGCTGCTCGTTGCCCTGGCCATTTCGGGCAACTCGATTCATGGCCCCGTTGCGCACTCGCTCGACGCTCTCCTGCGCGTTCTGCTCGCCATCAGCAGCGTCGTGACGCCCGTGACGCGCGCCATCTCGAACTGGCCTCCCGTCGCAGCGCTCGCGGCTTGGACGTCGCAACTGCTGTTTTTCCAGTGGTTTGTCGCTCTTTTGGCGGGCGACCGCATTCTGCGCCGCATGCTGGCGATGCTGTCGGGCAAGCATGATGCGACGTCGTGCACGTACTCACTGGTCAATGCCGTCGACCCGAGCTTCCAGCCCGCCGGAATCTTTGACGACGGTGCCGCCGATACTCGCGCCGACGCGGACCTGGAGCGTGATCTGTCGTCAGTATCGGCGCCGTCCACCTCGCGCGCGCAAAATCATTTGTCGGCATCCGCGATCGCTGTGCTTCGTGCGCAGGGCATCCCGTTCTATCTCAAGACGGCCTACTCGCTCGCGGTCGCGGCCAAACTTGCGTACGAGGACTTACCGATTGTCGAGGCCGAGCTCAAGCAGGCCGGCTACGACATGGATTCGTTCACGCCGATTCATTATCGCAACACGTGCGGTTTTGTTGTGGCCAAAGGCCGCACCGTCATAGTCGTGTTCCGTGGCACGCACCCCATGAATCTCTCCAATGTCCTGACGGACATGAGCTACAAGCTGGTGCCCGGTGCCAACGCCGGCTCAGGCGCCGACCTGGGCATGTTGCACGAGGGCTTCTTGGACGCGCTTGGACCGGTGGAGATGCATGAGCCTGACGTGACCGTCGTCGACGACGACAATGGCGTGCACGATCTTGCCGATGCGAGCTTGCTGCCACCGCCGAAGAGGCGTCCGTCGGCTGACTCCAGGCGCGAATCCATGGTCGAGCACTCCTATCACCGTGTCCACGCATCGTTGCACCGCGCCGCCATGGTCACGATAGCGCCGGCCCCGCGCATAGTCCGGGTCGAGCTCGACATGCAGAATTTGATCCAGGCCGTCGCGTCGAGTCTGCGAGCGCTTTCGATCATCATGGAGCTGCTTGTGAGCGCATTTCGGCGCGCCGTGAGCGACCCGATTGAGCCCTACACGACTGTCGAAAACCGCGAAGAGTCGGCGTACGTGCAAGCGCACCGCGGGATCGCCGCTTGTGTCGAAAAAATCCGGCGGCACGGGACCAGCGACCAGGATGGGGTTTTGCCAGCGCACTTGAATCCGCTAATGGCCCGCACGCGCGGATCTGTGTCGCCGTCCATGTCGCCGTGGGAAACTGGTGTGGATTCGGCCGTCGAGGACATGATTGGCGATCTGCACGGCGTCCCCCGCAAAACGGAGAAGCCGATCCGGCTGTTTATTGCTGGACACTCGCTTGGCGGCGCCATCGCGAATGTATTTCTCGCCAAGGTCACCGAATCCCGCTCGCCGTTTCTCCGATACCTGAATGGTCTTTATACGTACGGGTCGCCGCGCGTCGGCGACGCGAAGTTCCAGGAGTTCATGCACGCGCACCACCCGAACAAGCTCTTTCGCGTGGTCTACAGCAAGGATATGGTGCCGCGCGTCATCCCGATCCGCCAGAACAAGTACGCAGAGCTTCCTGGCCATCTCGTGAGCCTGTCGCCGCTCGGCAAGATGGTCTTCCGCCCACCGGGCACTGTGATTCGGTCGATTGATTTCCTCGTGCCGGCGGGCCTGCTATCACCAGCGGTGATTGTGCAGCTGCGCAATGAGTCGTTTTTGCGGCTCGTCTACCGAATGACGCTACCTTTCTTTGTGAACGACCACTTCCCGTCCGACTACATCGCAGTCTTGCAGAAATACGCGCTCTAGCCCTTTGTTCTCTCCCACAAGTGTGAGGCAATCGCAGCTTTTCCCAATGTTTCGTACAATTCATCAATTTTGATTGTACACATTCGCGCAATGTGATTACAATCAGTTTTGTGCTGTTCGTGCTTCGGCATGCAAGTGCTGCGCAAATTATTCACGGCTGGTGCGGGACCTGAGCCAACGATAGGAAAAAGAAGCGTATTTTCTGACTTCTCCACCCGTTGAGCAAGGTCATCACAAAGAAAATGGTATCATAACAGCACCTCACCAAATCCAATCAACAACGCCAAACTAGAACCGGGTTGCCTGCAGCTGGAATGCAATTTCGGGGTTCACCCGGCCATGTAACTGCCTACGGATTTCGCCAAACCCACTGCGATGGGCCGATCCAGCTGCTGTCGGCTGCGACCCAAATGAGCTCGACGCGTTTGCCCTCTGCGACGCCAACGGACTAGACGGTCGCCTGATCGCGTCCGATATCGTGGATTCACTCTCCTCCACCCCAATCGACCCCAGCAGGGTCGCTGGCGCTCGTCGTGCATCAGCCGTAATATCGAGTGTGCTTGATGACGCATACATGGCGACTGGCGGCGACCCCGCCAGACTCGACACCCAATCGTCGCTGCTCGACGCGCGGGTTGCCCCCGTCGCGCCCATGGACGACGCGAGTGTTCGCCACGGCCCACCAGGCGACAACGCGCGACTTGGGCGCGGCACGCCCGTAACCTCGTCGATTGCCATGAGCGACGACGCGCGCGGTGCCGGCACCTTGTCGATATCTATGGACGCTTTGACAGCCGCGGCCCATGCGTTCGGCCCGTGCGCGTGATCCGGCGCGTAAGGGCAGTTTTTCCCGTCGCACGGCACGGCCGACTCGGATTCGGCCGACGTGCGCGGCGAGCACACCTTCTTGATGAGCTTGCGTGTTTGCGGGATCAAGAAGAGATAGAAGATCCACCCTTCAATCGCGGGCGTGAACCGGTTGAAAGTGACGACGAGGAACGCGGCAGCCATGGAGGACGGGTTGGCAAATGACGTGAGGAGCGCGGCCATGTACGCGACGGTCGTGGCCAGCAGCGGGATGTACGGGAGGTAGATTTGGACCCTGGAAAACGCGACGCAGACAACGATCAGAGAATTGATCAAAACGTCGGTGGAGGTCGAGGGGAAAAGCGCGAACGTACCTGTGCCAAACAGGTGCTGAATCCGGAAAGTTTTGCACAATCACGCGGTACAAAAGGAAATCGGTAAGCAGGTTGACAAAGTACGTCGCAACAAACACGACCGCCGTTACGATGCGCTCGTCGCGCCGGACCATGATCAAATATGGGTCGCTGATAGCCATGTCGGCGCTGTCCGCGTTCACCTCGGCCTCGTGAATATGCGCGTGGGTCGTGAACCCCATCGACACGACCTGCGCGAGCCAAATCGCGCCCGATGCCAACAGGAACCGGTTCCGCGTCCGCCGCTTGGATACGACCATGACGCGAAAAATTCGACAGCAGGTTACCGTCGCGTAGCCTATCAATTGGAGGCGATCACTCGTGTCAACCACCGAGCCTGCGATTTGGAATAAAAGAGCAAAAATGCGTACCCATGCGCACACACAAGTCGCCGAGCATCGCAAAGAACGGGATCGGCCGCCACCACGTCCCGCCTGAGAGCTTGGCCAAGGCGAGCATGACCTCGCACAATGGTGCTGGCACCAGGAGAATCACGCCCATCATGGACGCGATCCAAAACACGGCGTGCGACCGCCAATATCCTCGTATGCACTGGCGTAATGCAACACCAAGCATGATTGCCGCCGCCAAATGCATCGCGAGTGCAGTCACCACGGCCACGTCGAGCGCGCGATGCCAATCGACATGCCACGGACTTGATGGCACCGCGTCGAGGAACAGATCCGACGACGGTAAGAGGAGCGCCGAGTTGGACATTTGGACAAGAGGTGGCGCGCAGGGTATGCTCGCGCGTCGTGATCGTCGTGATAGGTGGAGGACGCTGTCGACAGCAGGATCAATCCGGCAATACAGGGCGGTCGGCTGGTTGTTTGGTGCTGGGAACTTGAGCACGGCGCGCGGAGACGGACCCGTTGCGCCGGAGAACGAAAATATGCTGGGTAAAGTGGCAGCGAGAGCCTGAGTGCTGGGCTTTGACTGGAGTAGGGCCAGGCTGGTATTTGTCGTTGTCGTTGTCGACGGCGGCCAGAATCCAATTTGGTATGGGCCGTTGCGTGCTCGCCGTACTGCCAGCGCCTCCAAATGACCGGCCGTCACCACGGCCAGAGTTGATTGATAGGAACAGTGCGCGTTCGCTGATCAAAACCCATGATGGCAACGGCCATCCACCGTCAAAATGCACGTTCATTTCAGGTGCCGCTTCACGGCAGCAACGAAATGTTCTGTCGGCACCGTTCGTCGTTAGCGCCGCCGCGGGGCGGCTGGCAGGGCCACCAGCCCACACTCGTTGTCACTCGTCGTTGGTCAAGTCGACTTGATTGCGCCTTGGCAGGCGATTTCCTTTCAAAATCGTGGTTCTGCGTGTAAAAAGTGCGTAATGCACTTGCTCCGATTCAAGCGACCGGCAGCATGTCAATCTCGTGGAGAGCGCTGATGTGTGGAGCTTCAACAATCGTGAGCAGCGTCGAGCAGGGTCAATGGTTCGGCGTGCACGCGCGGTGGCGCTCAAGAAGGCAACACAAGGCTGATCATAAAAGCACCAATCTGCTCTTGACGGAAGCCCCCACACCGCCCAAACCGTAAGAAATGGCATCACTGGGGCGCCAAGCCTCCCTTCTCAACACCATGGCCGCGCTGCTCGTTGTGCTCGCGTCGTTTTGAAAGCGAAACAGGTTCACGGGCATGCTCGTTGGGCCGGTCGAGCGCAAACTGCCAGTGGCCAATACCGATGAGCTTTGGCCTGAAATGGTGCTGGTAGAGCGACTGTCCATCAATCGGCAGCGAATAGACAAACGTGCGTTTTTATCCAAGGTACACGACTCCAAAAACACGCCCAAAGCACAAACCCCATCACCAAGCCGGCGGCGCTCACGCCGCCTTTTTCCGCTTGCCGTTGGCTGTCACGACCATGGCCTCATCCCCATCCACGACCGCGCGATCCTCTGCCTCGTGACCGCTGCTGCTGGATGCGTCATCGTCGTCGTCCATGGCCACATCGCCTGCGTCACCGTCACCGCCAAACGGCGCGAGCAAGTCCATGGCATGCAGCGTGTACTCGAGCAGGTACGACTGCGTCAGGAGATCGTCGAGCCGTGCCACGTGCCGCTCCGAGTAGGCGAGCAGAGCCTCAGCCAAGGGCTTGATCTCGGCCACTTGCAGTAGCGAGTCGAGCGAATGGCCGCGGAGAACGGCTTGCAAGACAGCGTGCGCGGCCGTGGCCGACTTGGCGTGCGTGTTCCAGTCACGCGCGTACCCGAGCAGGATTTCAACTTGGCCCAGGGGCAGGGCAGCGAGAACAGCGTCGACGGCGGCCGAACCTGTTGCGCTATCGGCTAATAATAAAAAATCAGGGCGTCAGGGTGCGAACACGGATGAAGAGTGGAGTGCCGAGAGGCAAAGCGCGTAAGCAAAAGAAACGTACCATCAGTCCGGTCGCGCATCGTTTCGCGAACAATATTGAGCAATCGGAAGGGCTTGTTGAGCGACAAGGCGAGTAGAATCGCGTTCTTGTAGTCCCTTTTCACGAGGTAGTTGGCGAGATCCTGCTCCTTGAGAATCAGGTCCTGCTCCTTCTTGAGCCGTTCTTCCTGGTCCTCGACCGTCGAGTCGCGCCAAAAGTTGATGACCGAGTCGGCCCCACCCGTGATCAGCATGTTCTCCGACTTGTTCGACGTCAGCGCCCAGACGCGGTCCTCGTGCGCATCGAGCGTTTCCACGCACTCGTTGGTCTTGATCGTCCACAGCTTCACGAGCCCGTCCGACCCGGAACTAAGCAGCTGCGTGCCAAACGAGACAAACGACACGTTGAGCACCGAGTGCGTGTGGCCCTCGAACGTGCGCAGGCATGTAAAGTCCTTGAGGTTCCACAGCCGCACCGTCTTGTCGCCCGACGACGTGGCTAACACCTGGTCGACACTTGAGAAGGCGCACCGCCAGACACCACGCTTGTGGCCCTTGCATGTTCCGACCAGCGACCCGTCCTCGGTCGACCACACCTTGGCCGTCTTGTCCTGCGACGCGGTAGCAAACAGCCGGTCGTTGGGCGCGACCGCGACGGCGTTGATGTCCTTGTCGTGCGCCTTGACGGTGAATTTGGCGCGAAGCGTCACGGGAGCAGCATCATCATCGGCCTCATCGCTGCCCGCGGCCACCTTGGCCACGTCCCATAGCTTGACAGTGCGGTCCTGCGACCCGGTCACGACAAACGAGTTAGACCGGCGCGATACAGCGACGGCACCGACGGCCTGCGCGTGGCCCACGAGTGACGCCAAACACCTTGGTGCGGGCCGGCCCTCGTCGTCGAGGTCGACGCGCCATACCCGAGCCGTGTTATCCTTGCTGCCCGTCGCGAGAAACTGACCGTCCTTGGACGCGGCCAGGCAGAACACGACGCCTTCGTGGCCCGCGACAAGCTCGCAGTCAAACGTTTCTGTGTCGAAGAGCTTGATTTCGGCACTGTTGGTGGCCACGGCCAGGAACCGCTCCTCGGGACCGGCAAAGCACACGTCGATGATTTCGTCGTTGTGGCCGACAATCTGCTTGGCCTTGGCCCAGTCGTTGTCTGGGTCGTACAGGATGATGTTTTGGTCAGACGTGACCGCCGAGAGGAGGCCGCAGTCGCGCGCGTAAAGGAGGTCCGAGATGGCGTGGTCCTTGGAGGCCACTTGCAGATCGCGCTCGGGCTTTTCGCCGTCAAGGTCGTACACCTTGATACTGCCTGGTGGACGGGGTAGGAGTGAGCGTCTGAAGCGAGAGAGTGGGGGGAATTCGACAAAAAGCGCACCCTTTTCGCCGGCAGTCGCAAATTTGCGGTTGCCGAGGTACTGGACGGCCTCCAGGGTCTGTGGGCAAGTCCAAGATGCATGAGATCGCAATACCGGTGCCACTGCTCAAATCGAACAAGCCGCTCCGTACCTCAAAAACGGGAATGATGCGCTTCGTCTTGCGCGACGGAATGTCCCAGACGCACACGACTTTGTCGCGCGACGCCGACAAGAGCGTACGCTCGTCGGCAAAGTCGAGCCCGCGCACAACCGAGACGTGGTTGCTGAGCACGGCCGCACACGCGCGCTTGTGCAGGTCCCAGATCCGAATCGTGCCGTCTTCGCCGCCACTGAACAGCGTCAGTCCCAAAAACTTGATGGCCGAGACGACGCCGCGGTGGCCCTTGAAGTTGTGCGTGCAGTAGGCGCCGGCAATGTCCCAGACTTTGACTGTCGAGTCGGCCGAGCCGGTCGCGACCACGGTCGAGGTCTCGTCCACGTCCATGACGAGCGCGGGGGCTTCGTGACCCTACACGAGGTTGCGGGTGGGGCGTTGGTGTCTGACCAATTTTGGCGCGATTGCAATCGCTCATGGGAAGATGACTTGGTGGAGAGGTCTCGCACCTTCCAGTTGCGCAGCTTAGTCCCTTTATCCAGGTCCCACGCGATGATTTGCAGACTGCGATGAGCCGAAATCAAGACCTTGCCGTCGGGCTGCACTGCAATCGCGGTCACGGTGTCGGCTTCCTGTTCGTGCAGCGGAAAATCTGGTCAACTTCGTGGTCATCAAGAAGAACAGCACTGAGGGCGTGCTGGCGGAATTTGGCGAGAACTGATACTGACCCCATTCAAGCGATGGATGGGCTTGCCCGAGTGCACGTCGAGCACGACGACCTCCTCGTCGAGCGTCGAGTAGAGGGTCTGGCCATTGCGGGAAATGCGGACGGCACCACCCGTGAAGATGGGCCCGAGCGTGCGCTCCTTCTTGTAGCTGGAATCGGATCATGTTCATTTGTGCTGGCGGTGAGTTTTGTCTGTTGCTGCTGCGCGGTCATTCTTGCAGCTGCTGGTAAATCGTGCGAGGGGTCCCACCTCTCCTTGAGTTTCGGCTTGCTCACGGTCGACGTCATGGTGGTTAGTGGGTGCTGGACGACTGCCGCCGCGGCGCGATCACGGCAGCTGCGAGCTGCAGGCGTGTTGACATGGTCGCGTGATGCCAATCCGCGCCGTTGCCATGTACTCTTCGTCTGTCCCTGCGTCACTCTTGTCCTTGATCTCCTTTCTCCAACAACGCTGCACGACCCACTGCACTGTGCAAATCCACCGACCACGACCCTGCGACTGTCTGCAATAAGCTGCATTTGCCCCGGCAACCAATTTCGCGCGCGACCACCCGACCACTGTACCACGACCACCCTCCACCATGGCGCGCAACCAAGAAAAGGCGCAGTCGATGCTCTACCGGTTCCGCGAGGCCGAAATGGCCGAGCTCGGTCTGTCGGGCCGCGACAAACGCCCGCCGCACACGCGCATGGTCGAGAACGTCCACGAGGCCGAGCGGTGGCGAGGCCAAGTGATTGGCGAGATCACGCGCAAGGTGACACGCATCCACGATCGTATGTGCCCGAACTCGGAATTTTTTGTTGTCGACACGGTTTTTGACCGGATTATTGTGATCAATTTCTAGCGGTCTTGACGGACGCGCAGATTCGCGACCTCAACGACGATATCAACAAGCTGTTCAAGGAAAAGTGGATGTGGGAGCGGCGGATTCAGGAGCTGGGTGGGCCAGACTACACGGTACGCTCTTCCTGGCATTGCCATGCCCGCCCGAAAACCTATGTTCTGACCACGTTTCGCCGATCCAGAGGAAAGCCCCGAACCGAATGGACAAGGAGGGCAAGGAGATTGCCGGCATGCGCGGGTACAAGTACTTTGGTCGCGCGCGTGATCTTCCGGGAGTCAAGGAGTTTTTCGCTGCACAGGGTTTGTTCATCGACATGACCGACGCGCTGACCGACCTTGATGCTCGCCACGAACTGACCGCTCTCATGCGACGGTAGTGAAAGAAGAGGTCCCAAAAGACGAGTTCCCGAAGTTCGATCGGAGCCGGCTTGACGCCGAGTACTTTGGCTTCATCGAAGATCCAGACGTGGCCACGTTTGAAGAGGAACTGCAGGCGCAAAAGACACAGCAATATTTCGCATCGCTCGGCCCGAAACCCGACAACCTGTACGCAGATGACCGATTGGGCGAGCTGCTCATGGAGTCGGCGCACCTCGCAGACCTCCCGTTCTTGCCAACAGCGCACGATGTGGAAGAGTGGATGGTGGAGCGGCGAAAGCAGGAGCTGCTCGCCAAGTATGCCGATGGATGATAGCGAGGTTCACAACGGCATTTGTAAATAGAAACAGCTTTTTGAATCCATTTTTACGACGCAGCCAGCGGTAGTATGTCGACGAACCACAAGTAAAACAAGGAATGGTGTATCTAGACTGATGATGGCATAGACCCAGGAAAGCAAAAGAAAGAACACGCCATTTTTTTACTGAAACTCCTTGTAATCCCGCTTCTCGTAGACCTTTTGCGCGTACTTGCGCGACTGTGTACTGCGCTGGCGGTGTTCAATTATGTTGCGCTGCTGCAAGCTCAGGAACCGGTCCTTCATGACGTTGCCCTCGGGCTTGAGGTGCAAGAGCGAATCGGGCAAGTCCTCGGTGAGCTGCACGTCGGACGCCATCGAGGGCTTTTCAAACTTGAACTTGGACAACCGCTGCACGCCGAGCTCCTTTTCCTCGCGCGCCTTGCGTTTCCGCGACACCTTGACCTCGTGCTCGTCCTTGAGCAATTCGAGCTCGGCCATTAAGGCGTCCAGCCGCGCCATGCTCTTGATCAGCTCCTTTTCGCGCCGCTTGGCCGCGGCCTGCGCCTCCTGCTCCTTGCGCCGCTGCTGCCGGTTGCGCTCCGTCTTGGTCAGCTTGCGCGTCGGTGCCGGTGCAAACGCCTCCTCTTCATCGTCACTCTCGTCCTCGCTCTCGTCGTCGTCTGCTGCACTCGGCGACGGAGCGTCGAGCGCCATGCCACTTTCCTGGAAAATTTCGTGCCGCGACTTCTTTTCCGGCGACTTTTCGTTGAGCTTGCGCAGCTGCTCGATGCGCTTCTCCTCCTCGGCAATCGCGGCGCGCAGAAGCTGTTGGTGGTCCTCGAACCGCGGGTTGTACGACGCACCGGCGGGTGCGGGCACGACCGCAGGCAGAACGGTCACGGCCTTGGGCTTTTTCCGCAGCGTCTCCGGTACCTTGGGCGTCGTGTACTGCTCGGCCCACGGCTCGTCCTCAGGCGCCGGCGCAGATGGCGGCTCGGCCCACACGTCGTAGACGGCGGTTGTCGCATCCTTCTTTTGCTTCTTGGTCGCGTGCAGACCGGTACCGGCCTTGGCGATGCGCGCCTGCTCGGCGAGCGAAAAATCGCGTTTTGGCTTGGTGGGTTCGGTCTTGCGCGGCCTGCTCGTCAATGCAGGGATGCCCGACTTGGGCGTCAGGATCTCGTCGATGCGCAGCTTCTTGTTGTTGAATTCCGTTTTGCGGACTGAGGGCAGGGGCAAGGGAAACGATCAGCGCCGGTGTCGCATAGTGCCATCAGGGCCTGGAATGGGATGAATACACACTCTGGTCATCGCCCTTGGTGTCGGTCTCGAACAGCGCGTCGTCGGTCTTGTCCTCGACGCGGCCGAGGCTATGAGCGCAACGTGTTTGAGCGTTAGCGCCACGTTTGCGAGCGCGGTGGGGAGAAATGCATAAAACGAGCCATACCCGAGGCGCTCCTGCTCGCGAATGTCGTCCATGACCTCCTCCTCGCCCGTGATGTCAACGTTGCGGCGCCATGCCTTCTTGCCCTTGCGCGAGGCCTGCTTGGTGCGCGGCGCGACGGGCGCCGTCTTGGCGGATGGTGGTGCGATGGTTTTCATGGTGATGCTGCTGCTGCTGCTGCTGCTGCTCGTTGCAATGATCGTGTCGCAGCGTCGTTGGCTGCTGTTTCGTTGGTGTCCAGTTGCGGTGGCAAGCTCGAGTATGTCGGTGGTGCTGTGACGGGCGGAGAGCCGGTCTGCCCTGGCTGTTGACATGGTCACTCTTCCCCGCGTGCTCCGTTGCTGCTTGGTAACAGATCACACTTGGCCACTGATCAGAGGTCCGCTGCCAAGGCTAAGTCCGCCATCGTTTCGTTTGTCCGACTTCAGTTCCCCTCTGCTCCACGTTTATCCTCGACGCTTGTGTTCTCGCTGCTCGTGCCCTCGTTCTCTCGTTGCTCGCGTCGCACGCGCTGGTCCTGTCGGTTCGCGAGACCGTGTGGCCACACCCACCACGATTTTGCTGAAATCACGACAACTGCGTCCGCTGTCCCTGTCAAGCGTCACAACAGCGGGCGCGACCAAAGCGAACACACCGCTCCTCCTCACGTCTCTCGTTCAGGGCCCTTCCGGGCCGCCACGCCTTCCGATCAGCCGCACGGATCTGTTCATAGTCCAGTCGCACGGCACCCGTCGACTGCACCGCTCCGCAACCAGCGCAATGGGGATACAGTTTGACCCGACCGACCCGACCAGCCAGCTCGTCGTCGCGTTCCTCGCGCTTCATGTCCTCGGCATCATTCTCTTATGGCTATCCATTGCTTCCATTGTCAACGCGCTTCGCCGCTCGCGCACACGGTTCTGGCTCGCGTCGCTGATCGGGTGCCTGTGCTTGGGCCCAGCCGAACCCATCGAAATTTGCTTTGGCCTGTTCTATCTCTCCAGCTACACGCTGTTCGCATGGACGCGGTGGCACTCGTTCATTGGGGACCTGTCAATGCGGCTTGGTACGCTGGTGTGCGCACTTTGCACAGTCGATTGTGACAAGTTCTGACTGTCAACGCAACACAGGGCTCGCGATTCTGTTTGCGTGCCGTTTTTACCGGCTCAAGATTATTGGCCCGCCCAGAATCCAGCGGTATTTCGTGCCTGTGACGGGCCTGGTCTGGTTCATGCTCCTGTTCTCGCTCGCTTGCGTCGCGCGGGTCCGTGCGCTTGAAGTGGAGCTGCTCCGCAACAACATGGCCCCACCTGGACTCTCGATGGCGCGGCACCTCGAGTCGAGCGTCACGTTTGCAGCATTCCTCATCACCAACTTCTCAATTCTGGCCATCGACGCGGCGTTTGCGGCCGTCATCTTGAACAATGCGCAGTCGATGCAAAAGTCCATGTCGACGCGCCCGTCGTCGGCGCACAACTCGGTAGTGGCTGCCGAAGGGACGCTTGAGTCGACGCCGACGATGCGGACCGCGCGCACAGTGAGCGGGAAGAAGACATTGATGGCCCTGGACGAGACAATCGCCGTGCAACGCCGGCGGAGACGCTTGTGCGTTTGCTTTCCATCTCAATTTTTCTGCAGAATGGGACTCAGCTCATACTCTCCACCCATTATCACGTCCAGCCAAGTGCGCGTCCTCGCCTCGCTCGCGCCAGGTATGCTCATCCAAATCATATACCTCGTCACGCTCTTCTACGCGCTCACCGAAGGCGATTTCGGTGGACCGGGCATGTACGCCAATATCACGCTGTGCCGGTTTGCGGCGACGCTCGAGGCGTTTACGCTCTACTACGTGTCGATCCCGATGACCAAGCACCTCGTCAAGCGGCAGAACGCGAGTGGCGGTGGCGGTGCTGGCGGCGGTGCGCGCGGGTCGAGCCGCGGTGGCGGGACTGGGTCGCAAGTCGAGTCAAGTGGCGGCGGTGGTGTGCGGTCGCACGCGTCGAGCACGGCGCCGTCGGCGGACGCGAGTCGGCGCGAATTGAACAAGCCCGAGACGGCGGCGTTGACGGGTGGAGTCACGGCGACGGCGCGTGTTGGGACGTGAGAGGGTGGACGACGTTGGGGAGCGACTGGCGGCGGGCGTGACTTATGGCGGAGGGGTAGAGGTGGACAGATATCACGTAGCTCATTTGAACCAGTTCATCGTTCCGGGTGCTCTTTGCGCGTGGATCGCTGCGATCCGCAATGCTTAGGGTGATGGCGAAGGGCCAAACATCAACCGTGCGAGATGGTTCTCACAATCTGGCGCAGTGCAACCGTGGTCCAAGTGCCCTAAAACGCTGAACACCCTGCGTTGCAATCAACTGTTCTGATCCATTCATGAGCTGACACCACGAGCAACCAAGAGCAACCTGATCGTTATTGACTGCAAGTGATATTTCGCCAGCAGGCGCGAAGCACGAGAATGGCCGGGCTGCAGTTCAACCCCGCGGACCCGCTGCACAACCTCGTCGTGCTGTTCCTCGTCGTTCATATTATCGGCATCATTCTCTTGTGGCTATCGGTTCTCTCGATTGTCAAGGCCCTCCAACGCTCGCGCACGAAGTTCTGGATCGCGTCCTTGGTCGGGTGTCTGTGCTTGGCTCCAGCCGAACCGGTCGAAATTTGCTTTCGCCTTTTCACGCTCTCCAACTACACGCTGTTTACATGGACACGGTGGCACTCGTTCGTCGGGGACCTGTCCTTGCGGGTCGGTGCGTTGTTGTTGCTGTTGCTGTTGCTGTTAGCGTGCAGGGCGTGGAAGATCAACGATGTTCACGACCAATCTCCACGTCAACATAGGTGTTGCAATTCTCTTCACCTGCCGCTTCTACCGGCTCAAAATCATTGGACCGCTCGAGATGCAGCGCTTCTTTGTTCCCGTGACGGCCGCGGTCTGGTTCTTGGCTCTCTTCTCGCTCGCTTGCGTCGCCGAAGTGCGCGCGCTCGAGGCCGAGTACATGCGCACACACACAGCCCCGCCGGGATTCACGACAGCGCGGCACCTCGATTCGAGCTTCACGTTCGTGACGCTTGTCGTGACCAATGGCGCAACGTTGGCGATGGACGTGGCGTTTGCGGCCATCATCCTGAACAATGCGCAGACGATGCAAACGTCCGTGTCGGCGCAAGCATCGTCAGCTCGCAACTCTATAGTCGGGGTCGAGGGCCAGACAATGGAAACGACGGCAGCGTTGACCCTGCACTCCGTGCGGGAATCGAGCGGCAAGACGGCCGTGTCAGCGTTTGACGAGACAAATGTCGTCCAACAGCGCCGTAGGACCTTGTCCGTTCCATCTGTCCATTCCGCATTCTACTCGTCCTGCCCACTGACTTCTCCATCCGTCCATTAGACAGGTTCAAGTTCTCGTCTCGCTCGCGCCGGCCATGCTCATTCAGGCCATCAACTTCGTCACGCTCTTCTACGCGCTCACCGAAGGCGATTTCGGCGGCCCGGGCATGTATTCCAACATCACGCTGTGCCGGTTCGCGGCCACGCTCGAGGCGTTCACGCTCTACTATGTCTCGATTCCGATGACCAAGCATCTCGTCACGCGGAACAGTACGGGCGGCGCGACGCGTATGCCGAGCCGCAGAGGAGGTGCCACGTCGCACGTCAATTCAAATGGTGGTGGAGAGGGTGCGCGGTCGCGCACTTCATCGAGTGCGGTGCCGTTGACGGGCGCAGGCAGTCGACGCGAGTTGGTCAAGCACGAGATTGGAATCTGTACTGCGCTGGCAGCGCCCACGGGCGGGATCGTCACGTCGTCTCGTCTCGCGGCGTGAGCGGGTGGATCGTATTGACGGTGTTAGGAGCAACTCGAGCTGTTGGTGCTGGTGGAGTGGGTGGACTAGAATCGCGTATTGAGCCGCAATCGCACTCGTTTTTGTGTTCAGCATGCAAGGTGGATCGACCGAGAACCAGGCTGTTCATTTAGGTCAACCACCAGCGTATTTCGCGACGCATCTCAAAACCCCACACTTGTCCGAGCATATGTTCCCTCGTCATCCATCGTACATGCCCAGTCCACTCTCCCCAACGCCTTCAACACCCTGCGTTGCAATCGGCCAGTATGTTGATCCAAACAGCCAGTTTCACTTTTTGACCTTGATGTGATCGCCCTTTGTCTGCCAATGAATCCTGACAGTTTGCGTATGAAGGGATTCGACCCAACTCCGATGGACGAGCTTCAGTTCAACCCCGCAGATTTGATGGATCAGCTTGTCGTACTGTTCTTGATTGATCATACTATCGGCATTTCTCTCTTGTGGCTCTCGGTTCTCTCGATTGTCAAGGCACTTCGCCGGTCACGTATGCGATTCTGGATCGCGTCGCTGGCCGGCTCCTTGTGCTTGGCTCCAGCCGAGCCCATCGAGATCTGCTTTGGCCTGATTATCCTCTCCTACTTCAATTCATGGGTACCATGGTATTTGTTTATTGGCGACTTTTCACTTCGACTCGGTACGCTGGCGCTACCGTTAGAGGAAGATGGCAAAGAACAATCAAGTGCTCACAAACTGCCCCCCCCCCCCCCCCCCAGTGTTCTACGGCGTGCTTTCCTGTCCTGTTACCCAACTTGTCCACCCGATCGCTAGCCAAGTGCGGGTCCTCGCCTCGTTTACACTGGCCATGTTGATCCAGGTCGCCTCCCTCGGCGCGCTCGTCTACGCTCACACGGAGCCGCTTTTGGCGGCGCTGGCACACGCGGGTCGAGCCGCGGCGGTAGGACTGGATCGCAAGTCGAGTCGAGTGGGGCCGGCGGGGTACGGTCGCGCGCGTCGAGCCCGGCGCCGTCGGAGAACGCGAGTCGGCGCGAATTGTAAAAGCCGAGACGGCGACGTTGGGCGGTGGGGTCACGGCGACCGCGCGCGTCGGGGCGTGAGGTGGTTGACGGGGTCAAACGCGTTGGGATGTGACTTACGGTTTCGGGAGTGACTTGCGGCGGATATGTGGTAGAGATGGAAAAACACCCAATACTTGGGTCGGTACAAAGTCGCTGATGTGGCCCGTTTTTCGGATTTTGAGGGTAGTCGTGAAATGTCGTAGTTGTCCGTGAGATGTGTTCAAATGAAGCAAGCAATTGCGGGCAAGCGGACTCCATCTCTGCGAAAGCCCAGGTGTCTGATTCTGGGAGACAGCCCCTGGCAGGTCGCTTTCCCAAAGACCGCGAGACAGCCTTGCATGCACGTATCATTCGAGCGGTATCCTCCCTCCGGCTGCCTACAGTCGGCTGCCAGCCCCCCAACTCTGCTCGCGGTTTTTTGCCAGCGTGTATACGCTCCAGTCCCATACTCTCACAGGGGTCATCCTCAGCGCTGTTTTTTTTTGGCTCGCTCATTTTCGCGGATTGGATGCAGGCCGTTCTGCTGCTGATGACGCCACCAAGGACCTGATCCTTGTGGTGATGCTTTTGCTTGAGTTCAAGTGACTTGAGCTGATATCCTGCAGTGTGATGTGATGCACACATCCTTCAGCTCTTGAGGGCGACCAGCTGTTCTTCATTTGCACTCGGATTGCTGTATGCTGCTGTGCACTCATGCCTAGATGCTGGCCCTCTGCCTGTCACACTGTTTATAGACCCAGTCATGCAAGTTGATGGCGTGCATGACTGTCGGGATCAAGTACTTCAGCGCTTCTTTCAGCACCGTCAAGAAATCGCACTTGTCATGGGTCATGCAGCTTTTGATCAGGGTCAGCTCAGATGTCAAGTACTGTGTGCAGGTCAACAATGACAGCATGCATGTCAAGGTCTGCACAAGGGTTGAAGCACAGCAACCAATGGCTGATCACGCATCAAGGATAGCACAGTTGCCAGGATTCACAGGTCGAGGGCGGCTTGGCCAAGGATTGTGCCCAGGTTGTGGACAGCACAGGCCATCAAGGACCACCTGTGTGCTGTCAGTCCCACCATGTCAAGGATCGTGTGGTGCGACTCAGTGACGCTCAAGGACCACTCGCTCGTCACGGCTCCAACCAAGTGTCTGGTGCGACTTGATGATGCACAAGGACTTGGCCCCTGTCAAGATCAAGATTTTTTTAACTTGACTTTTCCTCAATGCCGGACAAGATCACGTGACTTTGGTGATGACTTCAATTTTTTCATTTCAACGTTTTTCATGGCGGCCAGTGTGGTGGAGCGACCGAAGCGGGTTGGGAGTGGCCGGGCAGCGGTTTGGAGGGTCAGAAGGGGGTCAGAAGCGCTAGAAGCCAGTTAACAGTCAGGGCCCTGGTCATGCAGCACTTGCTCAAAAATCGCAATCAAATCAGGCAGGTCAGCCCGCATTGTTGGCAGCGCGCTCTGAGCTCATTCTGAGATTTTTCTTGTGTGACGGCCCCAAAAGCTTTTTGCGGGCTCAGGTCTGAGCTCAGTTTCAGCTTAGAAAAGTTCAACTTTGAAACCACTAGGATCAACTTTGAACTGGGATGGGCGTGAAACCCCCCGCCACACGCTGCCACAGAAATCCTTTGAACGTTACGCTTCATTTGGTCAACGAACCAAGCCAATCATCGTCCATGACAAAAACAATTATTTTTGAGAAACAAAATTACACGACAAGGATGTGCTGAACCAGACTGCCCTGGCACGCCCTAATTATGAAGAACAACAACGTCAATCCATGTTGGGGCCGAGAAAATGAGAACAGGCACAGACATGAGCAGCAACAAAAAGGGGAAGGGACACAGCAAAAACAGAACCAAAATACAAGCACATATCAACTCGATAGAGACGAAACATCAACAAAAGTGAAAAGGAGTGGCACCATCTCACTTGCTCCACGCAAGCACATGGCCAACACGACTGCTGTGCATGGTACACAGCCATCTACTGCTATGCATGGGACATGGCCGACTACTGCTGCTGCTGCTGCTGCGTGTAGTGCGCGGCCGCCTGCTGCTGCGTGTAGTACTTGACAAACTGTTGCTGCTGTACGTGGTCCTCAGCCGACTGATGCGCTTGGTATGTGGCCCACTCCTGCTGCATGTGGAATGCAGTCAAGTGCAGTAATGGATGCTGCTCCTGCTGTACATGGAACACCATTGAGCGCAGCAACGGATGCTGCTGCTGCTGCGCGTGGAACACCATCAAGCATGGTGGCGGATGCTGCTGCTGCGCATGGAACGCCATTGAGCGTGGTAAGAGCTGCCGGATGGCCAGTTGTGGTGGCAGCATAGGCCACGTGCGGAACGTGTAAGTGCCTGCAAGGCTGTCTCACAGTCCGTGGGAAAGCGACCTGCGAGGGGCTATTTCCCAGAATCAAAAAGCACAGGACGCTCTGGGTTGGGAGCTGTGGGAATGCACTTATCATTTGTGCTGTGCAATTTCTACCTGCAGGAGAAGCTACCGTGCTGAGGTGCCCTGCCCGTCCGCTCTCCTCCACACCCCGCGTTGCAATCCTCCACACCCCGTGTTGCAATCCTCCACACCCCGCGTTGCAATCCTCCGCCCGCCGCCAACACGACGATCTCGACCCCAGTCTGCAAACAATCTGCCGGCAACCGGCCTTCAACGACAGCATGGGGGGACTGCAATTCAACCCCGCGGATCCGACGCATCAGCTTGTTGTCGTGTTCCTCATCATTCACATTGTCGGGATCATTCTCCTGGCGCTATCGGTGCTCTCGATTGTCAAGGCACTTCGCCGCTCGCGCACACGGTTCTGGCTCGCGTCGCTGATCGGGTGCCTGTGCTTGGCTCCAGCCGAACCGGTCGAAATTTGCTTTGGCCTGTTCACTCTCTCCAACTACACGCTGTTTACATGGACGCGATGGCACTCGTTTGTTGGTGATCTGTCTGTGCGGCTCGGTACGGCTTTGCTGCAGTAGCTGGCTCGAGGGCGGTCAAGGAGGTAGGAACAACATGGTAACGACCAGTCTCCGCACCTAGGGCTCGCGATTCTGTTTGCGTGCCGTTTTTACCGGCTCAAGATCATTGGCCCGCGCAAGATCCAGCGCTACTATTTGCCCGTCACGGCCCTCGTCTGGTTCATGCTCCTGTTCTCGCTCGCGTGCGTCGGTCAGGTCCGTGCGCTCGAAACCGAGTACTTCCGCTCGTTCATTGTGCCGCTGGGCTTTGCGACGGCGCGGCGCCTCGAGTCGAGCGTTACGTTTGCCGCGTTTCTCATCACCAATCTCGCGACGATCGCCATCGACGTGGCGTTCACAGCCATCATCCTAAGCAACGCGCAGGCGGTGCAGTCGACCATGTCGACACGCTCGTCGTTGGCGCGGGACTCGGTCGCGAGCACCGAGGGCACGCCAGCCGAGTCTACGGCGTCGTCGGTCTTGCGAGCCGTGCGCGGTGGCGAATCGGGGGGCAAGAAGGCCGTGTCGACTGGCGATGAGACGAGCGTCGCGCAGCAACAGCGCAAAAGCTTGTACGTCCTGCCGTCACCCCCAAGGATCCCGCGACACTTTGTCTTGGGTTGCCAGCTAAGTTCTCCACCCGTTCACTAGCCAAATCCGTGCTCTCGGCTCGCTGACCCCGTCCCTGATCATTCAAGTCATCTACCTCATCTCGCTCTTCTACGCGCTCACCGAACCACTCACCGGCGGACCGGGCATGTACGTGAACATCACGCTGTGCCGGTTCGGGGCCACGCTCGAGGCGTTCACGCTCTACCTCGTGTCGATCCCGATGACCAAGCACCTCGTCAAGGGACAGAGTTCCGGCGGAGGCACGGCGCAGGTGCCGAGCCGCGGCGTGGGTACTGGGTCGCACGATTCGAGTGGTGGAGGCGGCCCGCGGTCGCGCACGGCGAGCACAGTGTCGCCGGCCGCCGGTGCCAATAATCGGCGCGAGCTGGTCAAGCCAGAGGGTGCAGTGTCCGCGACGTCGACGGGCGCAACCACGGCGTCGGCGCGCGTCGGGGTGTGAGAGGGCGGACGGTGTACGAGAATATCTGACGGCATTGGGAAAAACTTGGAGCGGAGAGGTAGTGGTGGACAGATATCACGGAAGTAGCTTAATATCGTCCCTTTTTCCGTGGCGCGTGTGTCGCTGAGAACCATGTTCACGTCAAACATCAAAGTTGTGTGCTGGATGTGATGCGTGTCTTTACCATTCCAACGTCAAACAGTCAGCCCGCGCCAGTTCCGTTTATCATGCTCAACACCCTGCGTTGCAACGACCGTGCTGAGCCGATTCATTCGCCGCTTTCACCAACGCCACGGGCAGGCTGGCCCTTGACTTCAAGTAGTCTGTCGCCAGCAGGTCCGAAGCACAAGCATGGCCAGGCTGCAGTTCATTTCCGCGGACCCACTGCACGAACTCGCCGTCTTGTCCCTCGCTGTTCATATTCTCGGCATCATCCTTTTGTGGCTATCGGTTTTCTTGATTGTCAAGGCACTTCACCGGTCCCGCACGCAGTTCTGGATCGCGTCGTTCATTGGGTGTCTGTGCTTGCCCCACACCGAACCCATCGGGATTGACGTTGTCGCCTCTCGCAGCGTGAGTAAACTTCGTGTTGATGAGCGCTGGCGGTTTTGGAAGCGGCGCGGGATGGACCGCTGAATCGAGTTGAGTGCCCGGATAAATATCAGCGGTCCTGTCTGGCTGTTTGCTTGATTTTTGAGCCGTTTGATTTGGTCGCTGCTGATTTTGTTCAGGAAAGCATTCTGGTCAGACTCCACGTACAGGCAACTTTCAGCTGTGGTTGTGTCCTCATAAATTGTTGCCAAAGAGTGAAAAAGCAAACACGTTCGGGAGGCAAGCAGCGTACTGTAAGCAACCATCGTGGGAACGCTGGGAACGGGTGCGTGGCGGTGGGTAGAGCGCCTTTGTGCGTTCTGGCTGCCGCACGCTACCACACGCTGCCATAGTCGCTTCGATCGCTGCGACCCAAGCTCCCCGCTTATCATCTTGATCCAACCTTTGCCACTCCGGGACCAGAAGAGCCAAACCCGTCGCGAAAACTTGAGCACGCGACTCGACCTCGATGTGATCTGCCACTTTTGCACCGCAGCTCACCTGCTCCTGCCGATCCTCGCCCTCCAATCCTGTTTCCTCCGCCGCGAGTTTGCCGCGATGGGCTGGTTCTACGACCCCAACAACCTCAGCGACCAGCTGCGCGCGTTCAGCCTGTTCCTGCACTTCTGCGGGATCATTGCGATTATTGTGTTGCTAAAGGAGTGCGTGCCGCAAGCGGTCAAGGGGCGGCAAGTGTTTTGGATCGTGTCGATGATTGCGTGCCTGTTCTTGCTCGCGACCTCGCTGCTCGAGATTGTCTACACGCTCACGCGCATCTCGCAGTTTACGTGGTTGCCGTGGCTGAGGATCACGTCGATTGGCGGAGACATTACCGTGCGGTTGGGCACGCTGGATTCAGTGCGCACACGTCGCCGCTCGGTTTGCGATCACCGCCAAGAGTTTCTCCTCTCCTAGGCTACGCAATCCTCACGACAGTTCGGTTCTGGCGGCTGCGCGCGATCAGCCCTTTCCAGCGGCAATAGTACTTCCCGTACGCGACGGCCATTGTCTGGATCGTGCTGCTCGTCTCGCTCGGGTGTGCCTCGGCCGTGCGCGTGCTCAAACAAATGTACGGTAACCACGTACCCGTGCCCGAGGACCGGGTGAACGCGCGGCAGGGCGAGCAGGTGTTGAGCTTCATCGCGTTCCTGATCGTGCAGCTCTTCAACCTGGCCGTCACGTGCTCTTCTACCAATTTGTTACCAAGAACCTCGACATGCTGCGCGGGTCGACAAAGCAGTCGACGCAGGACGGTGGGTCCGAGTCGGGGTGGTGCAGCCGGAATGGCAGCGGCGGGGACGACCTTGCTGGCGACCGCGAAGAGCGCGAAAAAGGGCATTTCGGCGTCGGAGAAAGCGTGCGTTTGGTTCTTGCCGATCCCGAAACAGCGACGATGTCTGACTTGATGGTGGCTGCCTCATAAACAGCCGCCGCGAAGTGATTCTGTCGTTCCCGCCGCCCGTCGCAGTCGACATTGCCTACCTGATCGCACTCATTGTCTCCATGATCAGCGCCAACACGGCGGGGATCACGCACATGGTCGTGACACTGAACCGGTTTGCGCCAACCGTCGAGGCTGTGATATTCTTTGTCTTCTCCATCAAGCAGACGCGCAAGCTCGTGCGGTCGAACAACGCCAAGTCGGGGTTGGCCACGTCGCCGTCGACGTCGGCGCTCGTGCACGGCGGCACAAGGGCGAGTATGAGTGCATCGGCCACGGTTTCGGCCAGTGCTTTACCGCTGGCGAACGTGTGCGTGGCCGCGGCGGGCGCGCCGCCGGCCGGCAAGGTTGGGGGCGAGTCGTTTATGGCAGCGGACGTCAAAAAGCCGCTTGGTTGATGGTGACTTGGGAGCACTCTTGGTGGAGCGGACTGAGACGGCTGAATGAAACGGTTTGGGCATGGTAAGTGCTGGGTGAAACCCTGATGTATACTTTTAAAATCAAAAGATAGTAGCTTTTTTCCGCCAGCGGCCGGCGCGGACCCCTTTCGTGTCCGTCCGTCTGCTCACCACCTCGTTGCATTTCTCCTCGCCTGATCCAAACCACCTGCCCGCACAACGCTACCGGCGGGACGGGTGGGCGGCCGGTAGGCCGCGTAGGTGGTTCTGGTGGTGGTGGTGCGTATCCCGCACGTCGTCGTCGTGAACACGGCCAGGGTTTCACTCCGCAAGCGAACGCGACCAGAGGCACGGAGGGAGCGGTAAACAGCACCTACAGCAAGGCACACATCGGCTCGACAGCCGGACTCAGGGCTGCACCCACGTCTCGCGGCGGAGGGTGGTGACACACCAATGATATGCACGTGAGAATGCGAGACGTGCCGATGAGCGAACGAGCGAGAGTCCGAAGCAAGCAGTCGCCAGGCGGCCGAGCTGCCGCGGCCGCTCCTGCTGATTTCCATCACCCATCCACCATCCGCACCTCGTCGTGCCCGCCACTCCGCGCATTTGTGCGGGAAGCGCCCCTCCTCTATCCCGGCCGCTTTCCCCGCCGTTCTTGCGGCCACCGCACCTCTACCACGCTCCGTCGCGCTGGCCGCGACTGAGTTCGTCTTCCCGACGATCCGGCGCTCCACCTTGCCTCTCCACCTGCTGCTGACCGCTCTCAGCGGCCGTGGCCCCTCTCGACCAACGCGACCCGCTCGCCCTCTCCTTACCCCGCCCCTGCTGGCCAGGGCGCGCCGCATTTGTCGTTCCGCCGCCGCATTCACGCTCGTCAACGCCGTTCCCCTGATTGCACTCGTCTATCTCTCAGCCGTTTTTTGATCCACTCACCCGACCAATCTCGCTTCGTGATCGACGCGAAGCTCGCCGCCGATCCGCACCTGTCCCCCGTCCTGCCACGGCCTCCGCCACCCGTCTTCACCACCATGGCCGACGCAGTACCATCATTACGCAGCGGTGCCGAGCGCGGCTCCACCAACAACCTGGCCCTTGGCGGCGACGAGCAGGCCAAGAAAAAGGCCGCGGCCGCGGCCGCGCAGGCCAATGCCATTGAAAAGCGGCGCGCGAACCTCGACGCGCGTCACCGCGCCCTGCTCGACAAGTTTGCCGAATTGGTCGGCGAAAAGTCGGCGACGCTCGAGGCGAGTTTTTTGCTCGGGACCAAGATCGAAGTCGTCAACGAGTTTTTCCGCGAGGGCGGGATTCGCCGCGTCCTCTTCTTCTGGAAGAAGGTACGGTGCCGTGAGCCATACCTGTCCTGCCGTCCCAGTCGCTCACGCACGCGAACGGTGCAAAATAGGAAGAGCTCTCCAAGTCGACGGCGGCATCAAAGTACCAGCTGATTGTCACCGACGGCGTGCGCGACGCGATTGGCGGCATGGGCTGCTTCTTTGTGCGCACCTCGACCAAGGCCATCACCGTCGCCAACTTGGCCACCGATGTCGCGTTTGGCGTCATCAACAACTCGATTCTGCCCTCGCTCGCGACCGTGGTCAAGCATGTCATTTTGCCGACACTACGGGCGCAGGTACGGCCTGTATACTCTGCCCACCAAAACTCTTCAACTCACTTCACCGCGCGCTACCGTGCTGCCCACCACGTAGGAGTACTGGGGCGAGTTGAGCAAGCAGAACAAGGGCGAGGGCACGGCCGACTTCATCGAGTCGCTGCAGCAGTTTGTCTCCGAGGTCGAGGTAGCCATGGTCAATCTCAAGGACTCGGTGCAACTCACGCCCGTCTCGGTCTCGCTCGATGCCTACGCGTCGCCCGCCGACTACCTGAACGCGATCCACGACCCGGCGCTGATCAACGCCCTCGAGGCCGTCGTAACCGAATGGTGTAAGCAGATTGAGCAGGTGCTCGCCGAGTCAGAGCAGATGCGCAAGGAGGCCGACGATATTGGACCCAACGCCGAGCTCGCGCACTGGAAGGCGCGCATGGTCAAGTTCAACTCGATCACCGACCAGCTCAAGACGCCCATGTGCAAAAAGGTCATTGGTATTTTGAACGCCGTCAAGTCGCGCGCATTGCTCAGGGCGTGGAAGGACCTCGACAACCGCGTGACCGATGCTGCCAACGAGTCCAAGGTGCGTCTTCCTCTATTGCCCGCTCCGCGGCATCTGCGCCCTTCGCTCTGTTGCTCACTCATACCACGTCGCATCAATAGGACAACGTCAAGTACCTCTACGCACTCGAGCGTTTCTGCGAGCCGCTCTACCGGTCGGACCCCGTCGGCATGATTCCGGCGATCCCGGGCCTGATCAACGCAATCAAGATGATCTACAGCATCTCGCGCTACTACAACACGTCGGAGCGCATGACGTCGCTGTTTGTCAAGATCACGAACCAAATGATCACGTCGTCTAAGGAGTACATTTACCGCGACGGCGGCGCCAAGCTGTGGGAGCAGGACCGGCCGACGCTGCTGCGCAAGCTCACCGAGTGCATTCAGCTCAACGAGGCCTACCAAAAGCACTTCCACGAGACGAAGCGCAAGCTGCAAGAGACCAAGTCGGAAAAACAGTTCGACTTTTCGGAAATGTACATTTTCGGCAAGTTCGACGCGTTCTGCAAGCGCATCCAAAAGGTCGTCGACATGTTCTCGGTCATTGACAAGTTTGTCAAGCTCGAGTCGCTCGGCGTCGAGGGCATGGACAACATCTTGAAACGGTTCAACAACATTGTCACGTCGATGCAGCGCAAGCCCTACGACATTCTCGACCACCGCAAGATGGAGTACGACCTCGACTACAATGCCTTCAAGAAGCAGATTGCCGACCTCGAGGGCGACTTGCAGCAGTTTATCGACAACTCGTTTGACCGGTTGTCGAACACGGAGCAGGCGCTCATTTTGCTTGAAAAGTTTGCCGAAATTCGCGGTTTACAGCTCGACCTCGAGTCCAAGCAGTACGCCGTCTTCCAGCAGTACACGAAGCGTGACCTCGAAGGCATTCGCAAGCTCTACCAGAAGAACAAGGACGCTCCTCCGATTCCGCGCAACACGCCGCCGGTCGCGGGCGCGATCGCGTGGGCACGGCAGCTTTACCGGCGCATTGAGCGGCCCATGGTGTTTTTCACGGAGCACACGAACGTGCTGGCGCTGCCTGACGCGAAAAAGCACGTCAAGAATTACAACCGCATTGCGCGCGCGCTCATCGAGTTTGAAATGCTCTACCACCAGGCGTGGCTCGGCACGATTGACCAGGCGAAAGTCGGGCTGCAGGCGACGCTGCTCGTGGCCGATCCGGCGGGCAACTTGTTTGTCAATTTCGACCCGCAGATCTTGCAGCTCATCAAGGAGACCAAGCACATGCAGCGCATGGGGCTCGAGGTGCCCGAGTCGGTCGCGTCGCTTGCCGCCAAGGAGCGGTACTTCAAGGGCATCTACATGGACCTGTGCGCCGTCTTGCAGGCCAAGCGCGCGATTGTCGATAGGATCCCGCCGATCTTGAAGGACGCGACGGCGCCGCACGTGCACGTGCTCGACAAGACGCTCGCGCCGGGGCTCGTGTCGCTGACGTGGAGCTCGATGAACCTCGAGGGGTACATTGCCAACTGCAACGCGCAGATTGCCAAACTCGACGAGCTGATTGTCAAGGTGCTCGACATTGCTACGTGCCGGATCGCCGTCGGTCTGCGCAAATTGACGGAAATGCAGCTGTGCGATATTCCGGGCGAGACCGAGCAGTGGACGCTCGAGCAGTTCCTCGACAAGACCGACAAGCGGTGCGCGTCGGTCGTGCAGCTGATCAGCAACCGCAGCAATTTGGTCGAGAACGCGACGCGCGACATGATTGCCGAGCTGCAGACGGGTATGCCCGAGAACCTCGTCAAGGGCGACTTGCGATTCTCGTACGAAAAGGTCTACTTCCATTTCAACTTGCAGAATTTCGATGCGCTCGTGCAGGCGACCAAGGGGTCGCTCGATATTCTCAAGTCGCGGCTTGGCAACTACGCGTCGACGCAGTACGGCAAGTCGGCGCAGCAAAAGCCCTTCTTCAAGGCCGAGCTCGTGCTGCTGATCCCGAACGTGGTCCTGCAGCCCAAGCTCGAGGATATTCAGTCGGCGCTCAACAAGGCGGCGGTCATGGTTGCCGAGGTCTCGAAGCGGCTGCAGCTTGCGTGGCGCAAGTACCTCGAGGACCCGGCCGACGTGCACGTGGCCAAGTCGCCCGAGGAGACGGCGCAGGTCGCCAACAACAAGGACGTGTCGAAGATTGCCGTCATGCTGTCGTCGGCGGTCAACTCGATGAAGAAGGACCTCGAGGCGCACCGCGAGCAGTTTGCTCGGTTCGACTTACTGTGGAAGGAGGACAAGACCGACACGATCCACAAGTTTTTGGAGTCGAATCCGGCGATTGCCGACTTCGAGGCCGAGATCAACCGCTACGAGATGATCGAGCGCGAGATTGTCGAGATTCCGCTCACGACGCAGATTGGCCTCCTCTCCGTGTCGTCGGAGCCGCTCAAGCTGGCGCTCACGACCGAGACCAAGGAGTGGAAGCACGCCTACGGGCTCAACTTGAACCGCAAGGTCAAGCAGGACATGGAGGAGCTGATTGGCTACATGGAAAAGCAGTCACTCAAGCTCTCGCGCAAGACATCCGATATCGACGACTTGCGGCTCGCGGTCACGACGCTCTCGGAGATTCGCGAGACCGAGGTCGACATTGACATGAAAGTGCAGCCGATCGAAGAGGCCTACCAGCTGCTCACCAAGCACGGCATCACCGTGTCCAAGGAGGAGACGGAAATGGTCGATTCGCTGCGATACTCGTGGAAGAAACTCAAGTCGCTCGTGATCGAGGTGCAGGCCAACTTGTCGCTGATTCAGCCCAAGTTCAAGGCCGACTTGATTTCGGCCGTGCAAAAGTTCACGCAGGACGTTGACGCGTTCACAGTCGAGTACACGGAGAACGGGCCCATGGCCGGCAACATCCCGCCCAAGACGGCGTCAGAGCGGCTCAATGTCTTCCAGCGCGCGTTCGACGAACTCAACCGCAAGTGGGAGACGTATTCCGCGGGCGAGGAGCTGTTTTGCTTGCCGGTCACGCCGTTCCCGACGCTCGTGCGCGTGAAAAAGGAGCTCAAGCTACTGCAGAACCTGTATTCGCTCTACACGGACGTGCTCGAAAAGCGCACGAGCTACTACGAGATGCTCTGGTCCGAGGTCGACTTCCAACGCATTACCAACGAGGTGGCCGACTTCCAGAACAAGATCAAGAAGCTGCCAAAGGCCATCAAGGACTGGGACGCGTTCATGGAGCTCAAGAAAATCGTCGACGACCTGACCGACGTGGTGCCGCTGCTCGAAATGATGAGCCACAAGGCCATTCAGAAGCGGCACTGGGACGCGATCATGAAATTGACCAAGACAGAGTTCAACCTCGACCCGGAAATGTTCTACCTGCGCAACCTGCTCGAGGCGCCGCTGCTCAAGTACCGCGAGGACCTCGAGGACACGTGCACGGCTGCCGTCAAGGAGGCCGACATTGAGGTTAAGCTCAAGCAGGTGATTGCCGATTGGGAGGACCGGTCGTTTGTGTTTGCCGGGTTCAAGACGCGCGGCAATTTGATTCTCAAGCCGGCGTCGACGTCCGAGATCATCTCGGCCATGGAGGACTCGCTCATGACGCTTGCGTCGCTCATGTCGAACCGGTTCAACGGCCCGTTCAAGCCCGAGATTCAGCAGTGGGTCTACAACCTGAGCACGGCGTCGGAGGTGATCGAGAGCTGGCTCGCCGTGCAGAACCTGTGGATCTACCTCGAGGCCGTGTTTGTCGGCGGCGATATCGCCAAGCAGATGCCCAAGGAGGCCAAGCGGTTCCAAAATATTGACAAGTCGTGGTGCAAGATCATGGGTTCGGCCAACGAGAACCCGAACGTGATCAAATGCTGCGTGACCGACGAGGCCATTCGCAACTTGTTGCCGCACATGACCGAGCAGCTCGAGCTGTGCCAAAAGTCGCTGTCGGGCTACCTCGAGTCGAAGCGCGCCGTGTTCCCGCGCTTCTACTTTGTCTCGGACCCGGCGCTTCTCGAGATTCTCGGGCAAGCGTCCGACTCGCACACGATCCAGGCGCATCTAAAGTCGGTCTTCGACAACGTGAATGCCGTCACGTTCCACGAAAAGGAGTACGACAAGATCATTGGGCTCGAGTCGTCGGAGAGCGAAAAGGTGCCGCTGAGCAAGCCGATCATGGCCGCGGGCAACGTCGAGGTGTGGCTCGGCGTGCTGCTCAAAGCGATGCAGGTCTCGATCAACGACGTGATCCGCGAGGCCGCGATTCGCATGAACAGCATGCCGCTCACCAAGTTCCTCGACGACTACCCGGCGCAGATTGGCCTGCTGTGCCTGCAAATTGGGTGGACGACCATGTCCGAGGAGGCGCTCGCCGCGTCCAAGTCGGACAAGAAGAAGATGGCCGCGACCAACCAAAAAGTCACCGACATTCTCAACACGCTCATCGAGGTCACGACCAAGGAGCTAAGCAAAATGGACCGCGTCAAGTACGAGACCTTCATTACGATCCAGGTGCACCACCGCGACGTGTTTGAAAAGCTGCTCAAGTCGCACGTCAAGTCGCCCGATGATTTCGAGTGGCTCAAGCAGTGCCGCTTCTATTGGCGCGAGACCAAGGACGCTTGCATTGTCTCGATCACCAATTTCGACTTCCGGTACCAGTGCGAGTACCTCGGATGCACGGATCGGCTCGTCATCACGCCGCTCACGGATCGGTGCTACATTACGCTTGCACAGGCGCTCGGCATGTCGCTCGGCGGCTCGCCCGCTGGGCCCGCTGGCACAGGCAAAACAGAAACGACCAAGGATCTCGGTAAGGCGCTCGGCAAGTGGGTCGTCGTCTTCAACTGTTCGGACCAAATGGATTACCGTGGGCTCGGCCGTATCTACAAGGGGCTCGCGCAGTCGGGCTGCTGGGGCTGCTTTGACGAGTTCAACCGCATCGAGTTGCCCGTGCTCAGTGTCGCTGCGCAGCAGATTGGGTGTGTCTTTGCCGCGCGCAAGGAACGCAAGACGCATTTCGTGTTCACGGACGGCGAAACGGTCGAGCTGAACCCAGAGGTCGGCATGTTCATCACCATGAACCCGGGCTACGCCGGCCGTGTCGAGCTGCCCGAGAACCTCAAGGTGCATTTCCGCTACGTCGCCATGATGGTGCCCGACCGGCAAATCATTATTCGCGTCAAGCTGGCCGGGTGTGGTTTCATCCAAAACATCATTCTCGCCAAGAAGTTCTTTGTGCTCTACCGGCTCTGCGAGGAGCAGCTGTCCAAACAGGTGCACTATGATTTCGGGCTGCGCAACATTCTCTCGGTGCTGCGCACGTGCGGGTCCGTCAAGCGTGCCAACCCCGAGGATTCGGAGCACATGATTATCATGCGCGTGCTGCGCGACATGAATCTGAGTAAGCTCGTCGACGAGGATGAGGCGCTGTTCCTGTCGCTCGTCAACGACCTGTTCCCGGGTCTCTCGGCCAAGAAGGGCAGTTACCCGAACGTCGAGACGGCAATCGACCAGCAGCTGGCCGAGTCGGGGCTCGTGTCGCACCCGCCGTGGGTGCTTAAGGTCATTCAGCTCTACGAGACGGCCAAGGTGCGCCACGGGATCATGGTGCTCGGGCCAACGGGCACGGGCAAGACCAAGTGCATCCACACGCTGCTCAAGGCCATGACGGCGTGCGGCGAGCCGCATAAGGAAGTGCGCATGAACCCAAAGGCCATCACCGATTACCAAATGTTTGGCCGCCTCGATGTCGCGACCAACGACTGGACGGACGGCATCTTCTCGTCGCTCTGGCGCAAGACGCTCAAGAAGAAGGGCGAGATTGTGTGGATTGTGCTCGATGGGCCCGTCGATGCCGTGTGGATTGAGAACTTGAACTCGGTGCTCGACGACAACAAGTGTCTAACGCTCGCCAACGGCGATCGCTTGCCCATGTCGCCGGCGTGTAAGCTCGTCTTCGAGGTGCACTCGCTGCGCAACGCGTCGCCTGCCACGGTGTCACGGTGTGGTATGATTTACATTGGCATCACGGCCTTGACGTGGGACATTTACGTGCAGGCGTGGTACAAGACGCGCGCGCCGGGCGAGGTGGGCGTGCTCGAGCCGCTCTTCAACATGTCGTTTGGCTCGACGCTCAACTATATTTACCATGAGTTGCACCCGAAAATGACCATGCCCAAAAACTCGTTCATCACCAACACGACGCTGCTGCTCAATGGCCTGATCCCCAAGAACGACTCGGGCAAGACGCTCGCACCCGACTTCCTGGAAAAGCTCTACGTGTTCTCAATGTTCTGGTCGCTCGGGTCGCTGCTCGAGCTCGACGAGCGCAAGAAGCTGCAAACCTACCTGCTCGAGCACTACCCGAACATGAGCTACCCGCCGCTCGACCCGTCGTCGCAGGACACGTTCTTTGAGTTTTTTGTCAACGAGCAGGGCCAGTGGCAGCACTGGCGCGAGCGCGTGCCGGCGTGGGCCTACCCGCAGGACTCGACCCCCGAGTTTTCGTCAATTATCATTCCGACCGTCGACAATGTGCGCACCGAGTTCCTCGTCGATACGATCGCCAAGCAGGGCAAGTCGGTGCTGTTGATTGGTGAGCCGGGCACGGCCAAGACCGTGACGCTGCAGCGGTACCTGGCCAAGCTGTCGCCCGACGCGCACTTGTTCAAGATGGTCAACTTCTCGTCGGCGACGACGCCCAACATTTACCAGCGCACCGTCGAGTCGTACGTCGACAAGCGCATGGGCTCGACTTACGGTCCGCCGGCGGGCAAAAAGATGACCATTTTCATCGACGATATCAACATGCCCGAGATCAACGAGTGGGGTGACCAGGTCACGGCCGAGATTCTGCGCCAGCTGGTCGAGTACCAAGGATTTTACTCGCTCGACCGGCCTGGTGATTGGACGAGTATTGTCGACTTGCAGTTCCTCGGCGCCATGATGCACCCAGGTGGTGGGCGTAACGACATTCCGTCGCGCCTCAAGCGTCAATTCGCGGTCTTCAACTGCACGATCCCGTCGGACGTGTCGGTAGACAAGATTTTCGGCACGATGCTCGAGGGCCACTTCTCGGCCGCGCGCAAGTTCCCCGAGGACGTGATTGGCATGGCCGGCAAGATTGCGTCGCTGACGCGTAAGATGTGGCAAATGACCAAGGTCAAGATGCTGCCGACACCCGCCAAGTTCCACTACATTTTCAACTTGCGTGATTTGAGCCGCATCGTGCAGGGCATGCTCAACACCAAGTCCGAGGTGATCGTCAACGCCAAGATGCTGCTGCACCTGTGGGAGCACGAGTGCTCGCGCGTGCTGCCCGACCGGTTCACCAACTCTGAGGACATTGATTGGTTCAACAAGACCATGTTCAACTTTATCAACAAGGAGCTCGGCGAGGACATGGCGCAGGCCGTCGCGACGCGTAGCTACTTTGTCGACTTCATGCGCGACCCGCCGGAACCCGACGACCCTGAGATTGAAATCAACCCCGAGGACTTCAAGATTTACGAGCGCATTCCGTCGTTTGACGGGCTGCGCGCGCGCTTGCAAGAGTTCATGAAGCAGTACAACGAGGCGATTCGCGGCGCGAAAATGGACCTGGTGCTGTTCGAGGACGCCATGAAACACATTGTGCGCATCTCGCGCATCATCCGCACGCCGCGCGGTAGCGCGCTGCTCGTCGGTGTCGGTGGGTCCGGCAAGCAGTCGCTCACGCGGCTCGCGTCGTTCATTGCCAAGGCGCAAGTCTTCCAGATCGCCATCTCCAAGAACTACTCGGTGACCAACCTGATGGAGGACCTCAAGAACATGTACAAGGTCGCCGGGTTGCAGGGCAAGCCGGCCACGTTCATTTTCACCGACAACGAGGTCAAGGAAGAAGGGTTCCTCGGGTTCATCAACAACATTCTCACGTCGGGCGAAGTGACCAACTTGTTTGCCAAGGACGAAGTGATTGGCATCTCGTCGGATATGCGGCCGATCATGAAGAAGCAGCGGCCGCACACGGTCGACACCATGGAGAACCTGTGGCAGTTCTTTATCGACCGCGTCAAGGCCAACCTGCATATCGTGCTGTGTTTCTCCCCTGTCGGCGAGAAATTCCGCAACCGCGCGCTCAAGTTCCCGGGTCTCATCAGTGGGTGCACCATGGATTGGTTTACGAAATGGCCCAATGAGGCGCTGCGCGCCGTCTCGGAAAAGTTCATCAACGAAATGGAGCTCGTGTGCAGCGACCAGGTCAAGAAAGAAATCATTGCACACATGGCCTTCACGCACGACCTTGTCACGGAAACGTGCAACAACTACTTCCAGCAGTTCCGCCGCAAGACGCACGTCACGCCCAAGTCCTACCTGTCATTTATCAACTCGTACCGCACGCTCTACAAGCAGAAGCGGTCCGAGGTTGGCGAGCTCGCCGATCGCATGAACATGGGTCTCAACAAGCTGCTCGAAGCCGCGCAGTCGGTCTCAGTGCTGCAGTCGGAGCTCGTGGTCAAGGAAAAGGATCTCGCAATCGCGTCGAAAGCCGCCGACGAGGTGCTGGCCGACGTGACGGTGAGTACGGCCGCGGCCGAAAAAGTCAAGGACGAGGTGCTGAAGGTCAAGACGAAGGCCGAGACCATGGCCAACGCGATCAAGGCCGACAAGTCGCTGGCCGAGGGCGAGCTTGAAGCCGCCAAGCCCGCGCTCGAGGAAGCCGCGAGCGCGCTCAACTCGATTCAGCCGTCGCACATTTCGTCGGTGCGCAAGCTGGCCAAGCCGCCGCACCTGATCATGCGTATCATGGACGGCGTCGGCCTGCTCATGAAGCGGCGCGTCGACCCGGTCACGCAAGACCCGGACCGGCCGTGCTGCAAGCCCTCGTGGGCCGAGTCGCTCAAGCTCATGTCGCAGCCCGATTTCCTGAGCTCGCTGCTCAATTTCGGCAAGGACGAAATCAACGAGGAGACGGTCGAGCTGCTCGAGCCCTACCTCGACATGCCCGATTTCAGCTTGGAGGGTGCCAAGAAGGTATCGGCCGATGTGGCCGGGTTGGCGTCGTGGGTGCGCGCCATGTCCTCGTACTACCGCATCAACAAGAAGGTCATCCCGCTCAAGGCCAACCTCGTTGTGCAAGAGCACAAGCTTGCACTCGCCATGGCTGAGCTCAACTCGGCGCAGATGGTGCTCGACGAAAAGCAGGCCGTGCTTGATGTGCTCAAGGAAAAGTACAACCAGGCCATCACGACCAAGCAGGCGCTGCAGGCCGACGCCGACAGTTGTAAGCGCAAGATGACGGCGGCCACGGCGCTGATTGGTGGGCTCAAGGGCGAAAAGGATCGATGGACTCAGCAGAGCAAGGAGTTTGCCGAGCGGATTGGCCGGCTCGTGGGCGACATGATGCTGTGTTCGGCCTTCCTGTCGTATTCTGGCCCGTTCAACTACCTGTTCCGCAACCAGCTCATGAGCGACTGGAAAAAGGAGCTCGTCAACCGCAAGATTCCGTTCACGCAGGACCTCGACCTGATTGGCATGCTCGTCGACAACACGACGATTGGCGAGTGGAACATCCAGGGGTTGCCCACCGACGAACTGTCGATTCAAAATGGTATTGTCGTCACGCGTGGCAGTCGGTACCCGCTGCTCATTGACCCGCAGGGCCAGGCCAAGTCGTGGATCCGCAACCGCGAGGAGCAGAACAAGCTGCAGATCACCAACTTGAACCACAAGTACTTCCGGTCACACATTGAAGAGTGTGTCTCGACGGGCCGCCCGCTGCTCATCGAGGACGTGGAGGAGACGCTCGACCCGACGCTCGATAACATTCTCGAAAAGAACTTGATCAAGTCGGGCAAGTCGTTCAAGCTCATCTTTGGCGACAAGGAGCTCGACTTTGCCGAAGGCTTCTACCTCTACATCACGACCAAGCTGCCAAACCCATCATACACGCCCGAAATCTCGGCCAAGACGTCGATAATCGACTTCACGGTCACGCAAAAGGGTCTCGAGGACCAGCTGCTCGGCCGCGTCATTCTTCGCGAAAAGCAGGAGCTCGAAACAGAGCGGACCAAGCTGCTCGAGGAAGTGAACAGCAACAAGAAGAAAATGAAGCAGCTCGAAGACAACTTGCTCGAGCGTCTCACGTCGACCAAGGGCTCACTCGTCGACGACGAGTCGCTCATTGAAGTGCTGGCCACGACCAAGGTCACGGCCGAGGAGGTCAACGAGAAGCTGCTCATTGCCGCAGAGACGCAAAAGAAGATTTCGATTGCGCGTGAAGAGTACCGCCCCGTGGCGACGCGTGGCTCGATCATCTACTTCTTGATTGCCGAGCTGAGCATGGTCAACTGCATGTACCAGACGGCGCTCAAGCAGTTCTTGCAGCTGTTCGATGAGTCGATGGAAAAGTCGGCGCCGTCGCCGATCCCGTCCAAGCGCATCCAAAACATCATCGAGTACTGCACGTACCGCGCGTTTGTCTACATTTCGCGCGGCCTCTACGAGGTGCACAAAATCATTTTTGTTCTGCTGCTCGCGCTCAAGATCGACATTCCGTCGGGCAAGATTGCCCACGAAGAGTTCCGCACGTTCATTCGCGGTGGTGCTGCGCTCGACATCAACGCCGTGGCCAAGAAGCCCTTCAACTGGATCCCGGACATTACATGGCTCAACTTGGTCGCGCTGTCCAAGATGTCGGCTTTCAGCGACCTGCTCAACCAGGTCGGTAAGAACGAAAAGGCCTGGCGCGCGTGGTACGAAAAGGACGCGCCCGAAAACGACGTGCTGCCGTCCGGATACCAGAACACGCTCGATGCGTTCCGCAAGCTGCTGCTGCTGCGCTCGTGGTGTCTCGACCGCACGGTCATGATGGCCAAGCAGTATATTGCCGAGTCGCTTGGGACGCGGTACGCAGAGTCGCTTGTGCTCGACCTGGACGCGCTGCTCGGCGAGTCAGACAACCGCACGCCTATGATTTGCTTGCTCTCGACCGGCTCCGACCCGTCGGCCGATATCGAGGCGCTGTCGAAAAAGTACAAGGTCGACATCAAGGCCATTTCCATGGGCCAGGGGCAAGAGATCCACGCGCGCAAGTTCCTGCAGCAGTTTATCACGAATGGCGGGTGGCTGCTGTTGCAAAACTGCCACTTGGGTATTCCGTTCCTCGATGAGCTGCTCAACACAATTCTCGACACGGAGGCGATGCACGAAAAGTTCCGCATTTGGATCACGACCGACGTGAACCAGAAATTCCCGATCAACCTGCTGCAAATCTCGATCAAGTTCACGAACGAGCCGCCCCAGGGCGTCAAGGCCGGGCTCAAGCGCACCTACAACTGGCTCACGCAGGACATGCTTGACATGAGCAACCGGCCGCAGTACAAGCCGCTGCTCTACGGGCTCGCCTTCTTGCACTCGGTCGTGCAGGAGCGGCGCAAGTTTGGGCCCGTCGGGTGGAACATTCCCTACGAGTTCAACCAGTCGGACTTGGCCGCGTCGGTGCAGTTTGTGCAAAACCACGTCGACGAGCTGCAGCCCAAACAGTCGATTTCGTGGATCACGGCGCGGTACATGTTCTGCGAGGTGCACTATGGTGGGCGTGTCACGGACGATTACGATCGCCGCCTGCTCAACACCTACGGCAAGGTCTGGTTTGGCGACCACATGTTCCTGCCCGAGTTCCAGTTCTACAAGGGGTACACGATTCCGCAGCTCAAGACGATCGAAGAGTACCGCAGCTCGATTGAGTCGCTGCCGCTCGTCGATTCGCCCGAGGTGTTTGGCCTGCACCCGAACGCCGATATTTCGTCGCAGACCAAGCAGTCGCAGTCGATGCTTGAGACGATCTTGTCGATTCAGCCCAAGGATTCCGGGTCCGGGACGGGCGAGACGCGCGAGGACGTGGTCAAGCGCATTGCCAACGACCTGCTCTCCAAGCTGCCCGACGACTTTGACAAGAACCGCGTCAAGGAGTGCTTGAAAAAGCAGGGTGGGCCCAAGCCGCTCAACATTTTCCTCGGGCAAGAAGTCGACCGCATGCAGACGGTGCTCTCGGTCGCGCGGTCCGACTTGCAGGACCTCAAGCTCGCGATCGACGGCACGATCATCGTGTCGGCGCAGCTGCAGCAGGCCCTCGATGCGCTCTACGACGCGCGTGTGCCCGCAACCTGGGCCAAGGTCTCGTGGCAGGGCGCGACGCTCGGATTATGGTTCACGGAGCTGATCATGCGGTTCCAACAGTACCACACGTGGGTGTTTGACGGCCGCCCGCTCGTTTTCTGGCTGACGGGCCTCTTTAACCCGCAAGGGTTCCTGACGGCGATCCGGCAAGAAATCACGCGCGCGCACAATGGGTGGGCGCTCGATAACGTGCGGCTCGCGCCCGAGGTCGTCAAGCAAATGAAGGAGGATATCACGGCGCCGCCCAACGAGGGGCTCTACATCCACGGCCTGTTTATCGAGGGCGCCGGGTGGGACCGCAAGAACGTGCGCCTGACCGACTCGCAGCCCAAAATAATTTACCAGGCGATGCCCGTCGTGCACGTTTCGGCCGTGAACGGCGCCGACGAGCCGGACCCGAAGCTTTACCGCTCGCCCGTCTACAAACGGCCGCGCCGTACCGACCAGAATTACATCTTTGATATTGACGTCAAGACGGTGCAGCCGCCAGAGTACTGGATCTTGCGTGGCGTGGCCATGCTCGCGGCCACGTCGTAAGAAGGGCGAGTCGCTTGGCCGGGGTCGGCCATGTCGTGGTCGTGGTCGTGGGGCAGGAAGATGGAGAATACTGTTGCGCGCGTGGGAGACTGGCACTTTTTGGGCTTGAGCGTTTCTAGGACTCGTGCTGCCATTCGTGTTGGGTGGAGAATAATGTAAAATCGTTAATTTGCTTCACTCTTCTCGTTGCGCCTTGGTCGCTCAGGCCGTTATTTCAGTCAAGGTCCACGCGGTGTCGCGACCGGCATCTGCTGACGTTCCCGCCTCGCTGGCCACACTCCGTGCTGCCGCTGATACTACGCCAACCTTGCACTTCCCTTTCGCGGCTGGCACGCTATGCAGGTCATTGAGAATTTGCTCCTTGTTCGCCCCCAGCTGCCACCGGCGCGCAAATGTCCGCGCCAGGTCAGTGACTTAGTCCCATTTTATCCACGAATCGTCTGGCATGTTTATGATCCGGGCCGAGCAAATCCGGCTCGACGTGATATGTAGTGTGATGCTTTGGGTTCGATTCTTCCATCTGCTGCTAGATGCACACGAGCCACCACCAGCTTGGAACATGCTCAGAGATGTAGCATCGGTGCTGACACTTGCGGATGTACAGCATGTCTGCATGCTGTGGTTCGATGCGTTGAGCATGCAGGTAAATATCAGCCTGGCCAACGACCAGCAACATGATTCCAGGCAGGTCGAGTTGCCGCCGCGCAAGTCCCAGGACAGCCCCAGATGCGCCAACACAACCTGACCAGCCACTTCTTGGCCGAGGTCATGCACTTGGAAACGGAACCCCTGGCATGGATGACGGCAAATGTGACTGGACACACTCATTTGCTTGATGACGTCCTCGGACTGAATGACTAGCATGCACGCATTGAATAGACGGTGATTGGGACGTCGCAGGCGCACGGCCGTGCAGAGTTCGCCAAAATGGCCGTATACTTTCATCGCACCAACGGAAACGAAGATTTTACACTATACACTCGAGAAACGAACAGAAACGAACGGGTATAGACAAGGACCACAGTGGACGAGCGTGGAGAAACTGACCGCGCGAAAAGATCGCGCGACCAGTTCACCACCTCTCCATCGGGTGGAAAGACGAAAACCAATCAAATACAAGGCGTGGGTGGTCTCGGCCTTAGATCATAAAGCTCTGGCCGCACCCACACGCCTCCTTGACGTTCGGGTTGTAGAACACAAACTGCGCCGAGAGCTTGTCCTCGACATAGTCCATTTCCGACCCGAGGATCGAAAGGAGCGCCTTGGAGTCAATGAGAATGCTTGCGCCTGGAGAAAGCAAGGGACCGGGGATTGGTCAGCATCAAATCAAGCGACGCGACATCAAGACGCCGACGCAATGCGCACCGTCCTGGACCACCTCCTCGTCAAATCGCTGCTTGGCGGATACTTGGTCGATTGTGTAGGACAGTCCCGAGCAACCTACACCCAACACGGCGCGTCAGCACGCGAGTCGTGTGTGCACGCACGGTATTTGCGAACAGTGGCAACGGACCCTTCTTCTTGACGCCGACGCGCAGCAGCGCCTCGGGCTTGGACATTTCCTTGATGCGTGAAACGGCCGCGGGCGTCTGTTTCGGGCGCGTTAACCACCCTGCACATCGTGCGCGGGGAAGCGGACGGAGCGATGACGGACCATCGACAGCACGGCCTTGCGGGCGCGCGGCATCGACCCGGCCACGGCGCGGACAGTGGCCTGGAGGGGCATGGCGGCAATCGGCCGATTGGGCGCGGCAGAAACGGGGCAGGGAGAGGTAGTGCTGGTGCCGGTTGGGCGATGGCGGCGTTGGGGCCGGTCCAAATGAGCGTGAGGTCGGTCGCTGATACTTTTGCGGGCAGCGGCGCGTAGCTGTTGACGCGTGTTGATGCGCGGTGAGGTCGTGCGGGAGAGAGGACGAGGAAAGAGGGAACCAAGCAACAGAACGATGTCGAAATTTGGTGGGGACAACAATGACAAATGGGCGGCACGCGGACGCTTCTTCAATGTAAGCGTCACATGCCTGCCGCCACGCTTGAGCACGTCCACGTCACTCATTCTCGGGCTGGCATCCATTCCCAAAGCATTTGCTCGCCAGCGCTATGGCAGCGCGATCGGCGCGCGGCGTGTCCACTGCCGAGCGTCCTCTCGTTCCGGGCGACGATTCCGGTAGCGGCGTAATCGTGCCGGCCGCTAACGCGCTCAGCGTGCACCCAGCACGACGCGCAGGCTCGAGTGTTGCGTACGCAGTCACCATGCTTGCCATGCTGGATGCTTGCAACGGGCGGTCGGGTTCAGAGACGTTCCCAAGGTCGGTGGCGCTGGCATGCGCGGCCAATTGCTGCTGCGGGTGCCGGAGAGTCGGCGCGGCAGTCACGTCGGTGGGCGGCTCGTCGACGCAAATGACGCCGGTTGCGACAGGCACCGGGAACGCTGAGGTCGAGGAAGCCAGAGATCTCATGTCGTGCAGGATGTGACGGTTCGACGGGGTCACTGATCCGGACCCGGGTGAGGGCGTCACCGCACCCGACGACGCGTCGCCGCCCAACCCACTCGCCCGAGACCCAAACTGCGGTCTGGCATCGTGCACGTCGACTGGTATCCTCTCCACCTCGGCATCGTCGGCCACGATCACGACCGGTGGCACAATCGCTGGCCGTGGACCGACGTGCTGCATCGCGGCGCCAACCGAGTCCACTGCAGTCAACGTGTCGCTGACGGACGAGGGCGACGACGATCGCGCCAAAGCAGCCGCGGTGTCAAACTCCGTGCCGAGACTCAAGTACACGGACGCGGCGGTACTCGTCGATGGCGTCGTGCAGTCGGCGGTCGTAAACGTGCCGCTCGCGGATGGCCGTGCATCCATGTACCCGGACCCCGTTCCGTCGCTCAACGGTCTCGACCCGT
Source organism: Allomyces macrogynus ATCC 38327 (assembly GCA_000151295.1). NCBI lineage: Eukaryota > Fungi > Blastocladiomycota > Blastocladiomycetes > Blastocladiales > Blastocladiaceae > Allomyces > Allomyces macrogynus. The sequence continues at coordinate 1,484,224 of GG745329.1, forward strand.
TGGGCGAGACGGTCGCCGGGTTGAGAGTGAACGGTAGGTGCTGCAGGAACCCGTCGGACCGGCCGTCGTGCCGTGCCGCCGCGCCAGTGGGTGCGCTCTCGGGTCCAGCGGGCGGCCACGAAGGCGTCGACGTCGACAGATCGCCGTAGGTCTTGGACGGGCGGCGGTGTAGCGACACGAGGCGCGATGTCGTGGGTTGTGGCGAGCCGGGCAGCAGGACTGTCGCGGAAACGGCAGCAGGCGCACTTTCGTCGTACTGGAAGACGACGCGGCACGCAATTGTAGCGGCTCGGCGCGCGACGGGGGTGGCAATGGCGATGCCCGCGGCGCTCGTGCGTGACGTGCCCAACAGCCAGAGCCGGAGTTGCCGCAGCGTCAGGTTGGCGGCCGTTCCCCCGCCCGCTGGAGGGCCCAGCACGTCGAGGACCGGACCGAAGCCGTCTTGGCTGGCGAGCGTGTCGCGCACATGGTGCGGCCCAAGGACAATGTCGAGCGAGGTCAAATGCCTGTTTGCGCGCAGCAAGTCGGCGACCCCGAGCCAGAGGCCAATGGCGGGAGCTTGCGCGCCTTCAGGAGCAGGCGACCCGGGCGGCGGGAACGAGAGCAAAAAGTCGCGCACAGAAGCATTGTCGTGCAATTCTTGGAACAGTTGGAGGAGCGCCGAGGCAGGAAACGGATCGAGTGAGATGTTAAGTGTGCGTTTGGTCAGGTCGAGGCTCGACAAGTGCGGGTCGGACAACGAGTCGCTCAAGGCCAGGGTGCTGGTGCTCACGGTCGATGCAAGCGGGGCCGCGTCCATAGCGAGCGGCGCCATGCCGCCAGCATTGGGGGTGTCGAAGGTGCGGTCAGGACGGCGAGCTGCCCAGGAGGGCACGGCGATCAGGCGGCGAGCCTGCGGCCGCTCGGCTGCGAGACGTGCGACGGCGCAGGCGACACTTGCCTCGCGCTTTCCACCACCCCGTTTGCTCGTGTTGCTGCGCTGCTCTGCTCGCGTTCTTCTCGGCCACCGTCGCCCACCACCACCTTTGGCATCAGTGTTGCGAGCGGGCGCTGCGAACGCCGCCCGTCTGCACGCTGCCGATTGACCTGGATTGACCTGTGCCGACGGCCGCTGCGCCCAAGCGGCCATTATCCCGTCCGCCCATGCTGTCGATGATCTCGACCTTGCGGGTCCTTGCCCCCGCTGCGCGTCGCTGGCTGGGCCTCGGTGCTGATATCGCGCATCCACGTCCAACCCCGCTAGTGTCGACTTCGCTGCTCCTGCGCGCACGACGGCCGCAGAGTAGCTCCTACGCCCGTTTCGCCGCAGCATCCAGCGAACGCAGCGCGATCAGCACACGCCGAAACCGCGCACCGTTTGGCCAGTACCGCTTGATCACGCCCGACTTTACCCAGCTGACGACCACAGCCACGGTCAAGCGCACCACGGCTGCGTGCGCGGCCGCTGCCCAAGTTACCCCCGAACGGCGTCCGCTGTGGGCGCTGAACCCCAACCGGACGGGCAACCCCAACTTTGGCGACGACGTGCCACCACGATAGGTGGAGGGTGCCGATCGTGATGCGATGCGTGCTGCTGGGTAGCTTGCGAAACGTATGCTGCGTCTTGCCGGGTCGCTGATGCATGAAGGGGCGACAACGGCCGCAGTCGACGCGGCGGCGCACGCTGCCGTGGTCGATGCGGGCGCGTACCCGTCGCTGCTCCTCTACCAGGGATTATTCCCGAAGTCGATATGCACCAGCATCAACAACGTCATGGCGCACGGCATTCCTGACGAGTGCATTGGTGCTCTTCCTCGTCCGTTGGCCGTGATCAACAGCGGAATGGGAGTTAACTTGTCTGCCTTATCCAATAAGCGCCCGCTCCAAGCCGGCGACATTCTCAACATTGACGTGACCGTCTACCTCAACGGGTTCCACGGCGACTGCTCGGCCATGTTTGCTGTTGGCCACGTCGACCAGTCCGCTACAGATCTCATGGCTGCAGTTCGCGCGGCCCTCGACCGTGTGCGAACCCGGTGCCCCGTTTTCCGTGATCGCCGACACCATTGGCCGCGTTGCGATCGAGGCGCGGTTCGCCGTTTCGCCCGACATGTGTGGCCACGGAATTGGTCGCGACTTCCACTGTGCACCGATTGTCCATCATGTCCCGAATCACGCGGCGCGCGACTTTACGTTGGAGCCCGGCATGGCATTTACGATTGAGCCCAATTTGTGCCAAGGGTCGCCCGCGTTCACGATGTGGCCTGATACATGGACGGTCGTGACCCAGGACGGAGGACGATCTGCGCAGTATGAGGAGACGCTGTTGGTTACCGCGGACGGGATCGAAATTGTGACCAAATTTGACAATTGAGTGTCTTTATTTAAATATCATTGAAACCCGACATTCGTCAGATTGGTCTTTGGTGCCAAGGCAAACACGGCTTAGTTGAAGCGAGTTGATTGCATGAGCACCAGCTCGCAATCAATATCAGTAATAACTCAGCATCTCCCGTTCATAAATATACGACCGGAGGAAACTGAAGCCAAGTCTTTGCATGATACTCGTAATTCACTTGCGCGGCGCGCTCTATGAAAGCCGAGATCGTGCATTTACAATTGAATGCCCACATGTCGATATCAATATCCGCTGGGGCCAAAGACCATGCGGCTGTCGCTGCATTCAACTCAGAGACACTATGGTGAAGTTTGAGCGCTTGATGGTGCCGCTGTTGGTATCGCTCAAGGAATTGGCACTTAGGGGAGAGCGATGACGCTGTTTTGATTGTGACTTGATCACAATGTACGCTGGAATAACCTCGCATTTCTGCATCTGCAGAGCTCAAACCATCCACGCTCTTCAGCCGGCTGGAAGAGACGTCAAGCGCCGCAAGACCCTTCAGCGACCACTCCAACTGTCTTCACCACCCGTCAGAATCGCTGTTGTCTCTAGCTTTCGAAGCTCCAAAGTAAGGCAAAATGGCGATGGGTCAAGTGTCAAACCCGTTTCGGGATTCTCGGGATGGCAACCAGTCGATCACAGCAGCCAGAATCACAAATTCAATCCTCTCAATCGCAACGCGGTGAGCCAATAATGACACGGCTGCAATCAAACGCTGAAATATGTACAAGGATCTCCAAATCAAATCATGTTCCTTCTAGTCATTGTCGCTATCGTCCTCAATCGGCTCGGCCTTCACGCTCTTCGCATACAAGTCCTTCTCCGCCACATCCCCCAGGGGCAGGTCACGCAAGTAGGACTGCAGCGCGCCGACGGGCAACAGCCCGTACACGCACCCGTGCTGCCAGTCGACAATCTCCTCGATAATCGTCGCCACTTTACGCCGCTTTTCAAAATTGATGTGGTGGTTCTCGGGCAAGAAGTCGGGGTTGCCGTCCTCGACAAACGTCAGGTTGGTGATGTAGACGCCTAGCGACACGACTGGTCAGCGACGTGGCACTCGATCTGCTGCAAAGTATCAGTGGTTGAACGCACCAAGGAACAGAATGCACGGCTTGGTCGCGGCCTTAAGCGCCTTGCGGTAGTTGGCGTACTGCCCACTCGCGCTCACCATTTCGGTTAGCCGCGTCAGTGCCTCGCGCGATTATGGTGCTTGGTCGCAAGCACCTACACCCAATCATAATCATTAAATTGCCGTCCGGCCAGTTCCGCGAGACTTAAACGTCGAAAAACGGGAAGCGTACCCCCCACGTCTTCTCCATCCGATGCACGGGCCCCATGCACAGCCCCACGACAATCGCTGTGACGGCATTGAAGTTATTCAACGCCGCGCACGCCTGCGCGACATGTACCCAGTGCTTGATCACGGCCAAACGCTCCTTCTCCACCTCTCTCGCGACGACCATTTGCGTGACCGTGCGCGAGAGCCGGTTCGTGAGCGTGATCATGACGTCGATTGTCGGGGCCATGGCACGGCTCGCTTCGTTGGTCCTGCCCCAGATCTGGTTCACCCACTCCTTGGTCACGATCGCGCGGAAGTGCTTGGCCTTGAGGAGAGTCTGTTGTCGAGCAATCTCGGTCGCGTCCTGGTCAAGCAGAGCCGTGGTGATGGCCGGGCGCGACTCGAGTGTCGGCAGGTGTTTGGTGCTGATGACGGACTTGGGCGCGGGCTTGAGGTCGACGACCGGGTCCGTGTTTTGCGACTCTTGCATCTAGTTCACGAGGACGGTGGGTGTGATCGAGGTTCTCCACCCCTGAGACAAGTGGGCGAGCGGCGCACCTGCGTCTTCAGGACGGCTAAGATCTGCTCGACGCGGTTCGGCAAGTCGGGCGAGACCTTGCTCTTGAGAAACTCGTAGACCTTGACGTAGAGAGCCTTGTCGTCACTGAGGAAATCGGCAAAGTGGCTCTTGATCCACTGCGTGAGCACGTCCAGCACTTTACACGGGTGACCGGTCAGTAGGTCAGATTCAGCTCGCGCCGTGCACGCACGTCTGGGGATTAACTCACTTGCCGCGGACCGGCATCAGGTACCGCTGCACGTAGAGCTGGAACGCCTCCTCGTCGTCGAGCCCCAGGGGTGGCGGCACGTCGTAGCGGCGAGTCAGCAGCGCCAGCAAATCGAGCGACGTGGTAAACGAGTGATGCGTGAGCAGGAACGTCTTGACGTACTTGTAGTTTGTCAACGCCACCCCGTTAGTCCCAGAGCGCACGCAGGCCCACCAATCCTGCAACACACCCTGGTACGACTGATGCGCGAGCACCTCGACTAGCTTGGCCAGCCGCCCGCCGCGCACTTGCTTCCCCTCATCAAACACGAGCCCGTCATCTGCATACAACTCCTCGGCCTCACGCTGCAACGTCGCGGCACTCGGCTTCTCCAACCCGACCTCACCACCGGCCGGCCTTACGAACCGGGACCCGGCGGTCGTCGGCGCCGCGGCCAGCTGCACGTTCACCCACAACCGCACCATGGCACGAATCCTCTCCCCGTGCATCCACCGCTCCTGCAACTCGAGCGCGTGGTCAATCTCGACCCCCATGACAACCCGCACGCGCGGCACAATCTCACGCACGCGCATGACCTCTTTCTTCACCTCCAGCAGACTCAGCACCGTCGTATCGAGCATCGCCTGTGCAGCGCCCTCGGGCGGCCACACGCCCGACGCCGCATGCGCGCGCTGGAGCACGCCGGCGCCCGCAGCCCGCGCCTTGGCAATATCGTCAGCGAGTGCGGCACGCAAAAAGACAGAACCGTCGGGCGTCGTCAAGTCGTGTGACATGTCGCGAATCACGCGATACGCGAGCACGTCTTCGGCGACACGGTCGAGCGCCGCGTAGACGGCCGTGGCGCACGCGCGGTACTCGTCCTTGGCCGACCGCTGCACGGCCGTGCGAAGGTCCTTGACGCGCGCCGCGAGGTGGGCCGACGGCCGAGTCGAGGTCGGTGAAAAATGGCGCGTCCTCGTTGCTTGGCGTGGCGACGGGGGACGTGGGGGTCGACGTCGGTGCGGCGGATGCCATGGCGTCGGCCTCGGTCCGTTCCTGCGGTGGGGTCCGCGCCATGGACTCAATATTTTGCAGGTTGGCTTCGCGCCGGTACTCGTCAAAGTCTTTGGCGGCAATCCCGCTGCCCGAAACCGGCCGCGACCCGCTGAGTAAATGGTGCTTGCCGTGCCACAGGTGCCGCACGAGGTCGGTCACGTTGAGCGTGCCCGCGGGCCAACACCCTGAGACGTTGGCGACGCGCACGAGGTCCTCGACCGCGTCGAGCACGGCCATGGCTTCCCGGACCATGTCGGGCACGGCCGTCCCGTCAGTGGCGGCCAAATGCCTGACACGAGCCGTGCCGCACGCAAGAGGCCAGGGGCCGATTCGTCCTGAACGCGTCGGCTCTGATCAGCGGTGGCCGCAGCCACGGCGGGTGGCATTTGTTCGCCGAGAATGCGCGCGCACAGTTTCTGGACGGTGCTGGCGGCAAGTACGGCGGTTGCCGTGTACTGCGTCTTGTCGGACGCGGCGGCGTGCCGGATCAGGTGGAGAACGTGCAGGGCGAAGCGCGCTACGTCGACGTCGAGATCGGATCCGCGCGTCGGGAGCCGGTACAGGACGGTTGTGAATGCGACTTGCAGGTCGCCCTCGGGCTCTAAGCGTCGCCTCTCGGTCAGGCCGGACTCGCGTGCACGACGCGATCGCCGGAAACTGCCTGTTCGACGTCGCAGACTTGCGCGCCGCCACAGCCGTCGGCGACCGTCTTCATTTCGGCAGCGCTCCAACCGAACCACGACTGCCGCTGCAACAACTTGCCGCACGCACCAGCTCGCAGCCGCATCTCTGTCCTCAGCCCACAGCTCGCAGCAACCGCCACTGCTCCCGGCACCATGGGCCTGCTCACAATCCTCAAGAAACTGCGCGAAAAAGAAAAGGAGATGCGCGTGCTGATGCTCGGGCTCGACAATGCCGGCAAGACGACAATTCTCAAGCGCATCACGGGCGAGCCGATTGCGTCGATCGAACCGACGCTCGGGTTCAATATCAAGACGCTTGACCATAACGGGTTCACGCTGAATGTCTGGGACATTGGCGGGCAGAAATCGATTCGGTCCTACTGGCGCAACTACTTTGAGCAGACCGACGCGCTCGTCTGGGTCGTGGATTCGGCCGACCGACGCCGGCTCGAAGATTGTCGCGCCGAGTTGCACGCATTGTTGCTGGAAGAACGGCTCGCGGGCGCGTCGTTGCTCGTGTTTGCGAATAAGCAGGATTTGCCGGGCGCATTGTCGTGCGAGGAGATTCAACAAGTACGTTTGCTGCGATGTCGCGCGCCTCGCTTGGCAATTTTCTGACCACTTGACGCGGACCCAACCCACCACCAGGTCCTCCAACTCGACGAAATCAAGACGCACCACTGGTCGATTGTGCCGTGCTCGGCGGTAACGGGCGACGTCGACGCGGCCGACGAGTTCAACGTGAACCTGCTCAAGGGCATGGACTGGATAGTGGGCGACGTCGCCAGTCGCATTTACCTTGTGGATTGAGCGTGGCCGGTTCCGCTGTTGCTCTCCTCTTTTTTGAACCCAGATGTACATTTGCTGCTCACGAAATAATACCTGCCGTCACTTTCGCTGGACAGAACGGGCGACTTTGCAAGACAGTTGTTTCGCTTGGTCTCGCTGCTCGTTCACGGCCTGACTATTGCCGACCTGCCGGCCTGCGACGGGCGATCGAACGGTGGAGAGGGTGGAGACGATGAAGGAGCACCTCCTGAGCGAACAAAGACGACGAATTGACTATTCCCATTATTGCAATAAACCAGGGCGCAAATAAGCAACCAACGAAGAAGAGCAACGAAGGGCGCCCCCACGCTACGAGAAATGAAGGCATTTTATGTACAGCAACAAAATGAATCCCCACTCACATGATGACGCACGCGTTCTCGTCGGCTTGCGCGGCACCCCCACCTCCCCCATCGTCGTGCATCGTCGGGACTCGCGCGCGTCCACCTCCCGCCCCGGGCGCGACCGCACCCCACCACTCGAGAACCATGACGAGCCGGGTCGTTGCCGACGGCACCGTCAACAAGTGGTACTTGTTCTGGTCGGCGATCGGCAAAATGGTTGCGAGCCAGTAGGCCCACGCGCCCGGGTCCGCGCCGACCGGCGGAAGCGGCCCGGCCTGTGCGCGTACGGCCGCCTGATCCCGCGGCGAGAGACCCGCGAGGAATCGCTCCGTCCGGCGGCGCAGCCAGACATCCAAGTCGCGCAGGGTCAAATCCCTCGGGTCCATGCCAATCGCGCGGCGGACGCGAATCTGCGGCACGACCGACCAGATACAGGATGGTACGACCGAGCCAGGCGTGACGTTATCGAGGTCGCTCACGCGCTGGATGCGGGCGACGACGTACCCGTCGGGTTTGGCCGATTCGAGCACGCGAAACACGTAGGTGCCCGTCGTCTGCACGAGCGACCGGCCGTCCGGCAGCCACTCGGCGCGGTCGACGGCCATCATCACGCCGTAAGGCATCGGCGAGTACCCGCGCGACGGGTCCGGCAAGCACATGCCGAATTGCCGCGGCGCGCCCGGTTCCATGACGCGGCGCAGCATCAGCCGGTACCGCGGCTCAAAGATGTGCAGTGAGCAGGGCGATCCGGGGAAGACGAGACTGCACACGAAAATCGGCGCCGTGTGCGGTTCGTCCGGGTCGTGCGGTGCTGGTGGCGTCGCGGCTGGGTCGGCGGCACGGCGCGCGGCCAAGAGGTCCGGGAAGAGCGTGGCGATGATGGCGGCGAGTTTTGGGTTGGGCGGCTGGAAGTGCAGGTCAGCGTAGGCGCCGAGGAGCGCGCGACGGCAGGTGAAGCACCGGAACCCGGTCCCGCCGTGCGCGTTGGCGGCCTGCTGCGCGCGCACGGGCGTGTGGTCGAGAGAGCGCAGCACGCAGGTGCGGCACGCCGAGTGGCCGCACGGGAAGAGCGTGACGGGGTCGAGGAGCAACTGGTAGCACAGCGGGCACTCGACGAGCGGCTCGAGGTCGACGAGCGCAGCGTCAGCATCGGCAGCGGCATCGGCATTGATGGGCGGGTGCGAAGTCGCGGTAGCGGATGTCGGCGCACGCTCAAGCGCGGGCGCGAGAGAATGGGCGTGCGTGGCATGCAGCGGCGAGGTGGAGCGCGACCGTGACCGCGAGCGTGAGCGGGAGCAATGGCGTGGCCGAGAAGGGGACGGCGACCACGACGGTGCGTTCAAACGGGAGTCATGCAGGTGCATCGGCGGGCCGACCGCGGACGGCCCCGATCGGGCCGAGGCGGCGACCGCAGAACGCTTGGCCGCCGGCGCGCTTCCGCCCCGCGGATTTGGCTCGCTCCTGACCGCGCCACGGGACACAAGGCCGTGATGCGCACCGTCGCCGATCGGGCTGGCACCGCGTCCACCGTGGCCGCCCTTGTCAACTCCACCGTCCCGGTCCTCGTGGTGGCCATTGTCGTTGTCGCCGCTGTCCGACTCGACGCGCTTGCGCTTGCTGCGCGTGGGCGGCGTTGTTGCAACTGCAGCTACGCTCCGGTCGCTTGCACCAGCACCCGCAATCACTGGCGGCGGCGGCGGCGGCGGCGGTATGAGCTTGGCAACGAGTTCCGTGAGCATCAGGTCGGTACCGAGCGGACCCGAGCCGACCCACGCGTGCGGTCTTGCCGTGCACGCCGCGACAGGGCACGCGACCGAGCGCACGACGTTCTCGCCCGCGCGCGCGTCTGCGTCCGGAATATGCGGTAGGCAGGCGCGGTGCAGCGCGTGGCCGCACGGCAGCGAGACGACAGCGGCGCCGCCGCGAGCGAGCGGGTACCGGCAGCGGTCGCAGCAGAGCGCGCCGGCCATGGCGCGCAACGATTCGGCTAGCGGAGCCGGTGGTGGCACCAGCGCGGCGGGTGCGTCGGCGTTGGCGGGAGTTGGACAGGGATCCATGGTCATGGTCGTACGGGAGCTGCTGTTGCTGTTGTTGGCGGTCGCGTCATGCGAACGGTCCATGCTTGACAGGCTCTGGAGCGGGGCGGCGTCGCGCTCCTATATAATCGTGCCCAAGTAGCGTCGATGACAAGGCGGGAGCGAAGACAGGGCAGATGCGCGTCGACGAGCGGGCGACGGGGTCGGGGTCGGGGTGGGTCGCCAGTGCAGGCGCAGCGAGGCCCGTGCGCGAGGCGCGAGCAAGGCGGCGGCAAGCGGGTGGAGAAGGCGGGGAGTCGTGCGCAGCGCGTGCCTGCGCGCAGTCGTGGTCGAGGTTGCTGGACGCATCATTGGTGGTGGTGGTGGCGGGGTGCTGGTTGTGAAGGCGAACAGGACGGCGGCGGGTCGTGATCGCCCGATGCCGATTTGCTCGGCAGGCCGGCGATGGCGGGATGCGCGGCCCTCGCCATCGAAACGAGCTGGCTCGGGTTTGGCCAGGGTTTGCCCGCGTTGCATCCAGCGGCACGCCCCACGCGTCTCCGCGTCATTGGCGCGCTGCGCAAGGGACGGCCGCCTCGCAGAGCCCGTGGCCTCGTTTCGGTTCGCTCTGCTGCTGCTGCTGCTGCTGCTGCTGCTGTGCTGCTGCTGCTGCTGCTGAAGCTGCAACACGCGCACGATCAAGCTGGCGCCGTGCCCGTCCTCGCCGTCCTCCACAGACAACTGCTTGCCGTCGTCACCCACGGCGCCTGTCGACCCGCTGCAGCCGCTCGCCTGTTGTGCCCGCCCGAGCCCGCCTTGCTCGCCCGCGTCGTCCCCGACACTTGCCCTCACCCTCGGACCGGCCCATGATGTCGACGACGCGCCCCGACCGCGCTGCCCAGTACAAGAACCGCGGCGCCTTCCGCCCGGACGAGCTGCGCCGTCGCCGTGACGAGCAGGTCGTCTCGCTGCGCCGCAAGCAGCGCGACGAGCACCTCGCCAAGCGCCGCAACCTGCCGACCACGCACGACCACGGCGACGACACCGACAGTGACGATGAAGATGATGACGATATCGAGACGTCCGAGCAGGTCGGTTCTTTTTTGCGCGGTCGCGGACGACGCGTCGGCACTCTGCCTGCTTGTGCTCGCACCGACTCACTCGGTTGCTGGTCACTCCTTGTCCTTGTCCTCTAGACCCTCGCGAACCTGCGCGCCCTCACCGAGCAGGTCTTTAGCGACAATCCCGACGCGCAGCTCGACGCCGTCATCAAGTTCAGGAAGGTGCTGAGCAAGGGTGCGTGACGAGCAGTTTTGAGCAAGATCGACCTGTGGTCCACTTGCGCAATCGCTGACACACTGACCGATCCCTTCATAGAGCGCAATCCGCCCATCGACCCCGTCGTCAACTGCGGCGTTGTCCCGCGCCTCGTGCAATTCCTCGAGTCGCCCGACGCCAAGATGCAATTCGAGGCCGCCTGGGCGCTCACGAATATCGCGAGCGGCACCGCCGAGCAGACCGAGGTCGTGCTCATGGCCGGCGCCGTGCCGCACTTTGTGCGCCTTCTCCGCGCCGGGTCGATTGAAGTGCGCGAACAGTGCATCTGGGCTCTCGGCAACATTGCCGGCGACGGGCCCGTGCGCCGCGACCATGTCCTGCAGCAAGGCATCGTGGAACCGCTGATTGAAGTGCTCGCGCAGGCCATTCAGGCAGCCGGCACGTCGGCCAGCCCACAGGCCATTTCCATGCTGCGTAACGGCACCTGGGTCGTAAGCAACCTGTGCCGCGGCAAGAACCCGCAGCCGGCGTGGGCGCTCGTACGCCCGCTGCTGCCCTTGCTCGCGCGCCTGCTCTACGTGGCCGACGACGAAGTGCTGACGGATGCGGCCTGGGCCGCGTCTTACCTGTCGGACGGCGAAAACTACAAGATCCAGGCGCTCATCGAGTCGGGCATGGTCACGCGGCTCGTGGAGTTGCTGCGGCACCCGCTCCCGACCGTGCAGACGCCGGCGCTGCGCGCGGTCGGCAACGTGGCCACGGGTGACGACAACCAGACGCAGGTCGTGCTCAACTGCGGTGCGCTGCCGGCACTCGCCGGAATGCTGCGGTCGTCGCGAGACAACATTCGCAAGGAAGTGTGCTGGACGATTTCGAACATTACGGCCGGCACGACCGAGCAGATCCAGCAGGTGATTGACGCGAACTTGGTCCCGCCGCTCGTGCAAGTGTTGCAAAACGCCGACTTCAAGACCAAGAAGGAGGCGTGCTGGGCCGTTTCCAATGCCACGTCGGGCGCCGCGACCAACCCGCTGCAGATGCGGTACCTCGTCAACCAGGGCGTGATCAAGCCGCTCTGCGACCTCCTCGCGTCGTCGGACGTGCGCGCCGTCTCAACGGCACTCGACGCGATTGAAAATATTTTGAAGGCTGGCGAGTACGAGCGCGCGCAGCACAATGACGCCAACCCTTACGCGCTCTATGTCGAAGAGTGCGGCGGCACCGACATGCTCTACAAGCTCCAGGACCACGCCAATGCCCAGATCTACCAGCAGTCCTACAACATTATCCAGCAGTACTTTGACTACGACGACGAGGACGAGGACCAGGTCGCCAACGTCGACGAGCACGGCCAGTTCACGTTCGACATGTCGGGCGCCGGGCAGGGCCAGACGTTCTCGTTCAACTGAGACCTCGATCGCGTGATGGGATCAGGGCGAGCTGGGCTAGGCTGCGTGTGCGCGTCGAGTCCGTCTGCTTTTTTTCGTTTCTGCGCTGTTTTCGTGTTCACGATGCGATCGTTCCATATTCAATTCGTTTTTGGTTCCTCATTTTCTTCTCCCCAATCCCCACCCCACGTGTCGCAAGTAGGCATCCGTAAATATGTCCACCGTTGATTCTGTTTTGAGCCTTTCCGTCGTTTGATTGTTCACGACATTGGTGATTCCCGTGCTCGTTGTGCTTCAGTGCCTCATCTTTACCACCTCCTAAAGCATGATATTATTGTTCCAACACGAGTGCGACCGTCAATCAGCGCGACCCGCTCGGCTTCCCCGCGCCGCCAGCCGCCGACTTGTCTTTCCCGACGTGAACAAACCCCATCCCCTTGCCGAACCAGCGCTCGTTGGCCGCCAACACCTTCTTTTGCTGCGCGAGCGGGTCGGCAAACTCGAGCCCCTGCACGGGCGTGAAGGACAACGATGTCGACAGACCCGACACCGCCGATGTCGCCGTCCCTGCTGCCGGTGCAGCAGCGGCGGCTACCGAACTCGTCGCGCCTGGACGCACCGATGCGACCCCTGCGGCAAGCGCGAGCGTCGATGTAGCGGTCCCAGCAACCGGCGTCGGCGCAAGCAACGCCGTGGCCGCACCCGGCGTCGTCGACGTGTACCCGCCAATCGCCTTGAGCTTAGCCTTGAGCTTATCCGACATTTTCGCGCGCGTCTTGGCGTCGACCGCCGGCCCACGGACTTTGCCCGTCATGACGGTCGAGGTCCCGCGCATGGCCGTGGTACCGGCAACCGTCGCCTGTGCCGACGACGAGAGTAGGCCGAGACCGCGGGTTTCGCCGTAGACGATGATTTCTTCTTCGGCGTGCCCAAACGCCACGCGGCTCGCAGCCTTGTGCACGTCGGTGACAGTGTACTGCTCCTTGATTTTCCGCGCGCGACGGCCGCCGCGGCGCTTCTTCGGAGCTTCGTCGGGGATCGGCAGGGCCTTGGTGGATTTGAGTGGCGGTGGGGCCATGGCCTTTTCGAGGTGCCGGTCGAGGTCGGCGCGCACTTTTTGGCCGTACGATGCTGTTGATCGGAGACAAGTGTGTCGGTAAGCCGAGGTTCGCAACGAAAAAGGCATCCGAAAAGCCGAGAACGTACCATCGCGATGCGCCTTGGCCAAATCCATGCGCGCACAGAGGCACACCTTGGCCGCGACCATGCGCGCGGCCTTTCGCCTGAACTCGGACGGCGTCAACCGCACCAGATCCGCGTCCCAGACAAACCCGCGGTGCCTCCCGAGCCCCAAATTACTGAACCCTTGCGGCGCGCCGGCCACCGCCGCACCGACCACTCCACCTTCACGCGAGCTACTGACCGCCGCCACGCGCGCCGCCTGGCCGAGCACGAGCAAATTACACGCCGGGATGCGGCACAGCGCGGCCAAGCCGCCAGCGGCACCCATGAGCCGCGCGGCCACGGCAGTCCCGACGAGCGCCGACACGTTGGGCGCAAGCACGTGCATGCGAGACTCGATGTACCGCAACAGCGTCGCGCGCGCCTGGTCCAGCGCGATCGCGACGCGGCACGCCTCGTCGGTCTTGGCCATGGCCTCGGGCGTGAGCGCGCGGCCGCGCGACGTCAGCCGGTACGTTCCCGGCTCCGCATTGCCGTCCTGCTTGGCCGTCGTCGACAATGCGAGCGTGACCGACAGAACCACAGCTTCAGGCAAGTGCCCACGCAATTTCTCGTGCGGGACGGTGCTGTCGTCCAAGTCGTGTCCGAGCGCCTGCACCGTGCGAATGTAATCGAGCGGCGACCGGATCAGGCTGGAGAGTTCCGGGAATCGCGGACCCCAGTGGTCGATCACGTACTTGTGCAGGATCGCGAGGTCGTGGTCGAGGTCCGGAATCAGGTTGTTGGCAGCGACGACCGTCTGGTACTCGGCGTCGTCGACGTCGTTGCTCCCGGCGGCGGTTGGTGCAGCCGCGGCCGACTGCAGCGCCTCAACGCGCTTCAGTAAATCCTGGAACTGCCGCGAGTAGTAGACGCGCGCCGCGGATTGCAAGTCGCCGCGGGCATCGCGCACGAGCGCGGCGACCCGGGCCGCGTAGTCGGCGGCCGCGGCCGCGTCCTCAGCGTCGAGGTCGCCGTCGGCCATTTCGGCGTCGTCATTGTTGCCGGTGTTGTCGCTAGAAGTTCCTTCGGGGGACGGTGCGGCTGCGCTCGACTCGGCATGGGTCTGGCCGTTGTCGTTGTCGTCGTCGAGCCCAGGGCCCAGGTCGTCGAGGTCATCGAGGTCGGCGAGCAGCGAGTCGGAAATGTGCGTGGCCATGGTTTGCAGCAGGTTGCGAGCGTGCTCGGTCGAGAAATCGAGCGTGGTGGCCGTGCGCGCGCGAATCATCGAAATCGTGAAGAGACAGGGCGACAGGGTGGAGCGTAGCAGTCGCTGTGGTAGGCGTTTGACTCGAACAGCGGCTGCGACCGCATCACCCGATCAGTCTTGTTCTTTGCGAGAACGCGAACCGGCCGCTTGAGCCGCGAAGGAGCAGCCGACTGTGGAAAAAGAAATATATCGAGGCTAACGACGCGGAAACTGTGACAATGGCTCTCCTCTTCTGCTCGCCTTCGAAGTGGGCCGGCTGCTTGGTGTCGCTTCTGCTGAGAGTCTTCGACTGGGACAGAAGAAGCATTAGATGGAACGAGAGAACCCCCAGGCCATGTCCCTGCTGCCGACGCAGCAACAGACGTGTTCAAGAAACTTGAGCGTCGTCGCGCGTCCTGATCCAACTGCTCTCGCTCCTCTCGCAACTCCGCATTGATCCAACTCGACCAGACACTCATCATGTCCACGTCCTCAAGCACTTTCACCGACAGCCGGCCCAACTCGTTCTTACCCGACATCACCGACGATTTCCAGCTCGAGCCCTTGTTCCCACCAACTTGCTCGCCAGGAGCGGACGACGTTGCCGCCAACGATTGCGATCCGAACGCGGTGCTCACGACCAAGGATTTGCTGGTGGAGGAGAGCCCATCAATTGGTTCCAAGCTGCCAGATCTGCCCCCCGCAGCCACCGATGAGGTCGTCTTGACGCGTGAGACTGCGTCTTTGCATGATTTGCCGCCCAATGCAGCACCGGACGGCGGTCTGTCTGCGATACTCGTCGTGGTTGCGTCGTTTCTAACCAATTTTTGCATTCTCGGTATGGATGCACTGCTTCATGGAGCCTGCCCGTGGACCGCGAACGTGTGATCTGACAGCATTGCTCTAGGCATCCAATACTCGTTTGGCATCTATCAGAAATACCTGCCCAACGCCGAGTTCAAGGGCCGCGCGACCGCCGCTGAAGTGTCGCTCGTCGGCAGTGTCTCGTTTGGCGTCATGAATCTGCTTGGCGTCTACAGTGGGCGACTCGCCGACGTCTACGGGTACCGACTCATGGTCTTTGTCGGCACGCTGATCATGGTCTTCGGGCTCGCTCTTTCCGCGTTTTCCACCGAGCTGTGGCACTTGATGGTCACGCAGGGCCTGCTCGTCGGGATTGGGTGCTCGGTCGCGTATTTCCCGGGCGTAGCCGTCAACGCGCAGTGGTGGGATCGGTACCGGTCGCTGGCGACAGGGATCGCTGTCGCAGGCGCCGGCGTTGGTGGTCTAGCCTTTGCAAATGGGTCCGAGGTACTGCTCGATACGGTCGGCCTCAAATGGACGTTATTGATCACGGCGCTCGCCACGCTCGTATTGCAACTCGTGGCCGTGGCGCTGCTCAAGACCCGGTTTCCGACACGGTCACGGCCACTGCGCGAGGCATTGAGTAACGCGATAGATTGGCAGCTGTTCAAGACGCGCGCGTTCCCACCGCTCATCATTGGCGTGTTCCTGAATCCGTTTGGGTACTTGATCGCGTATTACTTTATCCCATCGTACTGCCAGGCGCAGGGGCTCGCCGACACCTCGGGCGCGATGCTGCTGACCGTGATCAACATCACGTCGGTCGTTGGCCGCATCGCCGTTGGGTTCCTTGCTGACCGATGGGGCAACGTCAACTGCTACTTTGCGTCGACCATGTTTGCGGCCATTTCGTGCCTCGGCATCTGGCTGTGGACTGCCGCAATTCCCGGGCTCGTC
This sequence comes from Allomyces macrogynus ATCC 38327, assembly GCA_000151295.1. Classification (NCBI taxonomy): domain Eukaryota; kingdom Fungi; phylum Blastocladiomycota; class Blastocladiomycetes; order Blastocladiales; family Blastocladiaceae; genus Allomyces; species Allomyces macrogynus. The sequence continues at coordinate 1,500,416 of GG745329.1, forward strand.
GTGTTTGCCGCCGTGTTTGGGTTCTGCTGCGGCGGGCTCGCGTCGCTGATGCCATCCGTGACGGCACAACTGTTTGGGACCAAGGGACTTGCGACGTCGATTGGTCTGATTTACTCGGCCGAAGCCGTGGGCCACCTGGCGGGTCCGCCGCTCGCGGCGCTGCTGATTCGCGACGATTCGCCGTTGCCGTCGCGCGGGTACGCGGGGCTGATTGCGTACGCGGGTGTGTTCTCGCTGGCCGCTGGGGTGTGCCTCGCGTACGTGCGGTACGTGGTGCTCGACCGCACCGTGTGGAAGAAATTGTAGATTTTTTGAAAGACGTTGACTTTGGCGGATATGCTGGATGTGCAAGAACGGCATCATAAGAAGTGGAAGTCTGAGAAGCGGAAGTCTGAGAAGTGGAAGTCGGGACGCTTGCTTTGTCGCGTCGCGACCACCTCGTCCTCGTCGTCCTCCACAACCCCTTTGTCGACACGACTCCCCGCACTGGACCGCCAGCACGATTTCTCGGCAACTAGCCGCACTGCGCTTCGCGCGCTCTGCTCTCTCAGCGCTGGCCTGGCCGCTGCAGCGTCAGCATCCCGTCAATAACGCTTCCAACAGGCCAGATGGCGTTTCTCGGCGCGCGCATGTCTGACGTGCCCGTCTGGGACCCCGAAGACGACGAGGACGACATTTCGGCCGTCGACGTGGTCACGGTCACGGCACCCGCGTCCCCGGACACTGCTCCACGAGCGACGGCGGCAGCTGCAACAAGGGACTCATTGCGAACCTCGACGACGACTGGCGGCGCCGACACGCTCGGGCCGCCACCTCCAGCGACGGATAATGGCCCCGTGCCCATGGAAGCTGATGCGCCGTCCCCGCCACCACCGGCGCCACCGACTCGACTGCGACGGACTTCGACGCGTGCGTCCAAACGCCCTAGCGACGCACCCGTGCACCCGTCTTTACGCGGCGTGCTGCCGCATGGTCGGCCGCAACCACGGCGACTGACGGCGACGCGGGCCGCGAGCAAGACGTCGATGTCCTGTCCGTCGAGTTCGAGGAGCCGCCGCCCAAGCGGCAGGCCAACAAGGCCGCGAGCAAGGGAGCGAAAGCAGCCGCGACCACGACCAAGCCGTCGGGCCCCACGACGCGCAGCACGGGCGCGGCCGCCGCGAAACCTGGCGCATCCACCAAGTCGAAGCCGGCTGCCGCGCCGCTGACCAGTTTCTTCGCGTCTAAGGCGGCCGCGGCAACGGCTCCCGCCCCGCCACCCGCCGACGCCGATACCGCACCCGATTCCCAATCTGCCGTCGACATCACGACCGTCGACACGGACGACGACTACTTCACTGGCCCGCGCCCGCCGACACGACGCCCACCCGCGCGCCGGTTCCCGCACCCACCACCGCATGCCGCAACCCACGGCGTGCTTGCTGACATCTACGACCGCGACGAATTACTCGACGACGCCGAGGTGCTCGAGCGGCACGTTGCTCGTGACGCGCGGCACGAGGCCGACCGGTCGAATGCGGTGGTGCACAAGTTTTTTGGTCCAGCGGCAGGCAAGTCGCTTCACCCGTTTTTCCAGAAACGGAGTGCCCCGATCGAGACGATTGTCGTCGACGGCGATAGCGACGTCGAGGTCGTGCAGACCGGACCGCGCAAGAAGTGGCCGCGGCGGGACGCGCCGATGCCGACCAAAGAGCAGATGCACGTCGGTCGGCTGGAAGACTACATGGATGCATCACCACCGTCACCGCACACTCGATTCCCACGCCGCGTCACTTCGCGCTCGACCGATCCGCTCCCGCCGCTCCCGCCGCTCCTCACGCCTGACCCTGACACAAAATCCGTACCGCTCCTGTTCTCAGTTGAGGAGGACGAGGTCGTCGTGGAACTGGCCGCATCTAGCGTGCCCGATCCACCTGTGCCACCACTGGGGTCGGACACCGACTTGTGGTGCGTCAAGTACGCTCCGCAGCGCGCCGCGGACGTGCTTGGCAACGCTCACATTGCCGCGACGCTCGTGTCGTGGCTGACGGCACGGGCGCTGGAAAAGAAGGCGCCCGTCAACGCATTTTCCAAGCTCAAGCAGGGCAAGAAGCCATCCGCGGCGGCGCCACCACCCCGGAAAAAGCCGAAGCGGCCGCGCCTGACCGTGTCGAGCGATTCGGACGACTTTGTCGTGCGCGACCACAGCGGCGACGAGAGCGACTACATGGATCCGTCCGACGGCGACGACGAGGTGGATGGCGACGACGCACCACGACGGCGTCGTCGGCGACAGGGTGCCGCAACACGGCACGGATTGCGGTTCCGCAAGTCCGGGATCGTCGTGATCGAGGGCCCAACTGGGTGCGGCAAGTCGGCGCTCGTCTACGCGGCCGCGGCCGAGACCAGGTTCGCCGTGTTCGAGGTGAACCCTGGGACCAAGCGCGGCGGCAAGGACCTCGAGACGCTCGTGGGAGACATGATGCAGAACCACACTCTGACGATGCCAGGTGCCGGTGCCTCCGGCAGTGGCAGCGTCGCTCAGTCGCTGCTGCTACTCGACGAGGCCGATATCCTGTTTGACGAGGACAAGACCATGTGGGCGGGCGTGCAGTCCCTGGCCGCACGCACCAAGCGGCCGATTGTTGTGACGTGCACGACTGCCGACGACTTGCCGCTCGCCACGATACCGTTGGCCAAGATTTTGACGATGGATGCGCCTGCGCGCGGGATGGTCGTACAGTATCTGCAGGCCGTGATGCATGCCGAGGGGCAGTGCTGGGCGCGCGAGACGATTGATGTGCTGCTTCCGCCCGACATGAACTTGCGTGGCGCGATTATGGCCGCGCAGTGGACTGCGATCGGTGGGCGCCACGCGGTGCCGGCTGCTTTGCTCCGGCTGGCGTCGACCTTGTCCACCCATTTTCATTTGGATGCCGACGACAACAGGGCCAACGATCTCGACACGCGGCTCGCACAGCTCGATCTGGCCGTGTCCTGGGACGCGATCCGCTTGCCGCCCGCCGAAGCGTGGAGCGCGACTGAGCCCGAAACCAAGGTCACGCCGCACGCCGACGCCCTGCTCGGTCCCGTCGGCAACATTCCGGTTCCGCATACCGCAGCCGTAACACCGTGGCAGTCGGCACTCTCGCGACTGGACTCGATGCGGCCGCACGTTGCTAGTCTGGACGACTGCGAGGTGGATCCGCACCTGTTTGCCGTCGAGGACTGCCTCGTCCGCGAGCTGCGCGTCGCGCCGATTGGCCCGGGCCGTGCACGTGCCCAAGTGTGGATGGATGTGGTGGACATGGTCGCGACCATGGCGCGGTACGACTTGGGCGTGCTCGATGCCGCGGCCAGCGCGCCGGGGCGTAAGACGCGGAGGTATGGACCTGCTCGTTACTCTTTTGCGTATGTACAGACTTGTGGGACTCACTGTGGGTGCTCTTGCTTGCTAGGCGATACGTCAAGACGCACTTTGAAGCAAACCGCGGCACGCTGCAGCAGCTCGTCGCGGGGACTGTTGGGCCAGTGCGCGATGACAAGTGAGGGGCGTAGCTTGGGTGTGCAGAGCAATCCATGAAGCAAAGATTTTGACCCTTGGCGACTTGAGAGGGTATTCACGTCGATTGTCGTCGGCGGGCTCATGACGAATCCACGCACAGTGGCGCGGGTTTCCTTGTCGCGCGCAACTCAGGGCGCTTCATATCCTGGACGTTCTCAAAGATTTTTTTATCATATTCTAAGTTGAGAGCTCCACCGGATTCGCCAGCTGTCCCTGCACCAGCTTTGCCACATCCAAATGGTTTGACTGATCGAGTGGGGGACTTGAACAAGATATGCGCGTGTGGACAAAGCTCGTTTTCTTACCAGGATACGGATTACTGAATGGCAACGGTCACGCTACATAATACAGAAATGTCAATGGTTGAAGAGCCTTGGTACACCTCGCAGCTGCAGCGACGCCTTGGGTTGTGACTTGTGGGCCTCGTGCGGCCATCGACATCAAGAGGGCATGTCGAGCAGGGAAGGGGTGGATGCTTTGTTGAGGACGCCCAGCGGCGGTAAAATGTGTTTGCGAATGGTTTGACCCAGAGCCAGTCGCAAAGTCGCAAGATTGGTGAGGCCGCAACAAAATCGACACGTGCACGTTGCACGACTTGGCAGACTGATGCACAAGCCTGCGATATGCACGATGCAGGCGCGTTATCCATCATGTTGGCCGTTGGGGTTTGTTATTTTTGACTGTCCACGATCAACCTCAAACCTGCTTGCGCTTCTCCCGAACCTTTTGGATCACCGTTCAGCACGACCAGCAACGACACGCTAGTTGGCGCAAGGCAGCGACCGCAGCAGCAGCAGAACCTCGACAACAATACTCGCCGCGACGACGAGCTCGGAATACTCGAGCAGCTGCAACACCAGACCGTCTCCATCGCGTCGCCACTTGCTGCAACGGCGAGTAACGAGAACAACGATCTCGCGCACCGCGACCGTGACCATTTTCAAAAGGTAGCGCGGTCTCGTCCGACTGGCTGCAGTGATATGGTTGGATTGCGCGGTTTCGCGCAGACCCTGCTCTTTGCCCTTTGCGATGGGGAACCCAACGACCGTCAATCGCAAGCGTGCCGGCTAACAGACTTGACTGTGCTTTTACTGCTGCATCAAGGTGATCCTCGTCAAGCAGCACGACAAGCGCGACCAGCAAGCCATTGAACCGGGAACTCTGATAGTGGAAAGCTTCGATTCACCACACGATGGCCTCTCTCGTTTCGCGACGCTTCCTGCACGCTTCGGCGCGGCGGTACTTCCAGCCGCTCATGATGGTACGCGCGAGTCGCGTCAAGCCGCGTGTTTTGAGCACCTGGTGCCAACCTGACGCATTCGGTTCGCGCGCCGGTGTAGCCCGCTCTCTCGCCGACCATGACCGAGGGCGCGATTGTGCGGTGGAACATCAAGGAGGGCCAGACGTTTTCGGCCGGCGACATTTTGTTTGAGGTCGAGACGGACAAGGCGCAGCTCGAGGTCGACGCGCAGGACGATGGCGTGCTGGCCAAAATCATGGTTCGTTGGTCATCACGCGCGGCGATTTCTCGATGCGCTGAGCTGACGCTGTGCAAACGGCCAGGTTCCCGCTGGCACCAAGGGTGTTCAGGTCAACTCGCCGATTGCGGTGCTCGCCGACGAGGGCGAGGACATTGCCGCGCTGGACCTGTCCAAGTGTACGTTCTGATGCTGACGCTCGCGCCTTTTTTGTGACGTCAAAGTTGACCCTCTTTGTTCGCAAATGTTTCCAGTTGCTGTGTCGGCCGCTCCGGCTCCGACCCAGGCTGCTGCCGCCGCACCAGCCGCTGCGGCCGCTCCCGCAGCGCCTCCTGCACCAGCGTCCGCTGCACCGGCTCGTCCTGCCGCTGCCATCACCGCTACGCCGGGCCAAAAGCGCCACGCACACATTTCGCCCGCCGTCTCGCACCTGATCCACCTGTACGATCTTTCCGACGCGACTGTGGCCACGATCCCGGTGACGGGCCCGCAGGGCCGGTTGCTCAAGGGCGACGTGCTCGCGTTCGTGCAGGCCGGCAAGATTCCAACGCGCACGGTCGTGCACCCGGAACCGATTGCCGTGGCCGCGCAGACGCCCATCAAGTCGTGCACGCTCGAAGTTCCCGTGCACCGCCGCACGGCCGGCGCCAAGGACGTGGCGGCGGCACTGGCCTCGGCCAAGGTGCCCGTGCGGATCGTCGTCGATGGCAAGCCCGTTGCGGGCAAGAAGGACGCGCTCGCCGAAGTACAGCTCAAGGTCGATGGCGTGCACCGCGTGCGCAAGCCCGAGCCGGCCTACTCGCTCAAGAGCAAGGCTGCGGAACTGGAATTCATTGAGTACCTGTCGGGTGCGCGCGCGGTTGCGCCTGGAGCCGCGGTCAAGGCTGTTGATGCTGAGGTCGAGACTATGGCAGCAGTCCCGGCACCGCCGCAGGATCTGTACGATTTCCTCGGCAACGTCCCGGCACCCAATGACCCGCGATTCCACTCGGTCCTGCGCGTGCATGTCGCCAACGCCAAGGGGGTCAACCCGAAAGAGCTCGAGACCGTGGTCGAGACCGTGCGCGGATCGCTCGCTGCGACGCTGTAGCAGGCATGATGTCGATTTCGAGGAAGCCGTCGCGAGAACCGTGCGATTGCGGAAGTTTTGGTTGAACTGTTTATGGGTCATTGTGAAATGAAGACGTCTTTCATCCCAGCCAGCGGAGTGCTCTGTGGAAGCGCGTTGGTCGGCACCAGCTTGGCGAAAAATGTGGGCATCGCAGCAATCCACGACAAATGATCGGCCCGCCCTGCTCCAACACGGTCGCATCCATTGGAGGACCGAGATCAGGTTAGGGTTTGCTGAGGGGCCAGTCACGCTGGAATCCATCGACATTTGCGCCGTTCGACACGCTCGCGCACCGCGACCCTGCTTGACCACGACGAACCCACTCTTCGACGCTCAAGACTACCCGCAAAATGATGCGCATCAACGCTTCGACGGCCAGCGTCCGCCGCGCCGCGTCCGCCGCCATTGTATGATCCACGCTCCAGCTCTCCAGCAAGCCCAGCCAATAGGGCAGGACCGCGAACATTACCAGAGAATAGTTTCAATTGATCACTGCCAATCCCTTTCGTTGGTCCCGCGTGGCCATCCTCGCCATCTAGCGCCGGTACTCGTCGGAAGTGGCAACGCAGGCCGATAAGCCCGTGGCCACGCAGTCGGCCAAGTACTGGTACTACCAGCACAAGAAGGAGGTCATGAAGGGCTCGCGCTTTGAGCAGACTGACATGTCGGCTCAGGTAGCTTATTACTTTCCATGGGACGCCGGTGCTCATGATCACGATCATTTGAAGTTGATTTTGCGAACCTGTCTAGCCCGTGCCGATGCCCGCCATTGACCTGATTGCCGAGCAGCCCGTACAAAAGGTGCACCAGCGCGTTGTGGCCTGCAACGGCGGTGGTGCGTTTTGCGTTCGAACGCGCTTCATGGTCGGTCCGCCCGTGCTGACCCGTTCCTGTTCATTTCGCGCTCGCTCCCGATAGGCGGTCCGCTCGGCCACCCCAAGGTCTACATCAACCTAGACCAGCCCGGCAACCACTCGTGCAGCTACTGCGGTCTGCGTTTCGAGCAGGAGCACCACCACCACTGATTGCCCTGGCACTCACCTCCCCTTCCCACCTAGTAAGGTGCGCTGATAATTGCTGACACTCTTGTCTCACCGGGATCGCATTCAAAAACTGACCATCATCGTCTTCCGTCATACCTGGTTGCGCTCCGTTCTCAGCATTCTTCGCAACAATACATGTCCGTGCTAAACAATGACAATGAGAACAGTTTTGTGCCAGCAGGGACAGCATGGACCGGGTCCATCCCGCCAGATCACAACGCCATGATTGGTCGTTGTTGCGAGTCGCTCTTGAATGTTGCAGACAATTTGGAAATGAGCACGTTTGTGCACCATTTCTGAGTAATTTTGTGCCGATCAGCATCACGCGACCGCGAGGTGCAAGGCAGGGACGCTTCACGAACGATCCTTTGGGCGCCGATGCTCCTGTCGCTGCAAACGCAAAAATCTCGCCTCTTAACTCACCAACCACGCTGCAAGTTGGCGCATTCCAGGGATACCAACGCGCTAAGAGCATTGTCGCACCCAGACCAGCACTTGGCGCCTACGCAACAGAGCTACCCATTATGTCGCTGGCCGCGAAGCAGCAATTGACGGCCTTTTTCCGACCATCGGGCGAGGCGCTCCTCGGCGTCGTTCAACTCGTGCGCGACGAGGCCAGTATGTCATCTCTGTGGTCTTTGCTGTGAGATGAATGCGCCTTTGGCGATGTTCAGTTTCTGACCGGGATGTGTGCACGGCGTCGGCAGAGCGAGCGCGGGAAACGCGAGATGATCCACGATATTTGTGCATTACCGGTACACAGATCTCGCCCGTGCTGTTGTTGAGACGTTGGAGCGCTCGTTGACGCGTCGATTGCTGGTCATTTCGGCACGCAGCAAAACGCAACGGCAAGGCCAAGCTCAACAAGGTCAAGTACAATGCGTCCAGTAACAGCTACTCGGTCACCAAGAGTCTCCTTCTCTCGGAATTGCAGGTCGTGGAGGTGATCGACGTACGTTTCTCTCCATCGTCTCGACGATGGTCGCAGTACGAGGCGAGCTGGGCGCTAACGCGGACGCTCGACTCCAGAGATCGACGTTTGTCACGGTGTTCAGCAAGCCGCAGACGTGGCAGTGCACCGACCCGCAGGCCAAGGACGAGTTCTTGACGACGCTCCTCAAGCTGACCAAAAAGAGCCCGCCCAAGCTCATCAATGTCGACCAACTGCTCATGAAGGCATCGAACTGTACGGACTCACTGGTGCTCATATGGCTCGTTTCAACAAGCACTGACGCGAGCGCGCCCTTTTTACAGACGATCTGACGGCAGAGGGACGGAATACTGGCGATTCTGCGGCGCCTGCACCCAAAGGCGAGGATGCGGGTACGCGACCTTTTTTCCACCGTGAAACCCGGACGCCCACTCTCAATCATGCCTCATCACTGATCCGTCGCGTTTTTTCTGCAATAGCCGCGACGGGCGGACTCGTCATGGCGCAGGAACTCGTCAACATTGACGAGCTGCTCAAGGACTTCAATTGGCGCGCTGGCACCGCCAACAACGCGGCAGCTCTGGAGCGAAAGCTTCAGCAAGAGTTGTCGCAGATTGAGTCGGTGCGCGAACTGTTCCGAGTTTTCCTCGCGCAGCAACGAATCGGAATTGACCTGCCGCCTCCGTTTCCCAAAAACAGGAAAACATCAACGCCCTCATCGAGAGCACGGCGCGCACGCAGCTGATTTGCGCGCAGATCGACAAAGCTGTAGCCAAGCTCGACGCTATGAGCGCGTGGCTCGGCGAGTACACGACCGACCTGAACCGGATCGGATCGCAAGTCACGTTTATTCAGGGCCGGAACCGCGCGCTCATCAACCAGGCCGCCAACCAGCAACTGCTCCGCGACGAGCTGGCCGCGTTCCTGCGCGCTCTGGCGCTGCCCGCGCACGTCGGTGACACGCTCGTTCACGCGCCGCTGGATAGCGGGCCCGCGGCGCTCGCGCGGATCGAGGAGGCCGCACAGGCCCTGCTTGCCGGGATGCAGGCGCAACTCGACCCGGACTTGCGCCACATGGCCGTGGTCCGCGAGCAGGCTGAGCACCGCACCGAGCTGTGCCAGGGGTTCATTCAGCGGCTCGCCGGCCACCTGCGGTCGGCCATTTCCCTGCACGTTGATGCTTACTGCAGCGACAAGTCGCGGCTCGCCAAGCGCGGCCAGTTGCGTTTGCCAGCGCACGACGCGCTTGAAGAGGAGCTCGCGCGGTACCAGGGGCTCACGCGGTGGCTCTACGACGCGGACCTGACGTCCTACCAGGAACTCGTCTCGCACTACCTCGTCGAGTGCGCGAAAGTCTACCGGATCGAGGTCAAGGAGCTGCTCGATGTATTGCGCACGCACCACCTGGCCAAACCGTCGGAGGAGGCTGAGTGGCTGTTTGGCGGCACTTCCAACTTGGCGCCGCCCGCATCGGCGCTCAACAAGAACTTGGCCGGGTCCAAGGCGGCGCTCTCGAACGTGCTGCACCGTGGGCACACGCGCAAGGAGAGCAGCATGAGTTCCGGATCCGGCGGCGCGAAGCCTACCGCGACGCTCACGCGCGGCAACACGATCACGGAGAGCTCCAACAACTTGGCCGTGAGCTCCGAGGAGAAGCTCGACTTTGTGACGGTGCGCGTGTTTGATTTGAGCCCTGCCTGGTTGTCCACCGATCCTGACCTGTTGTTATTCTCGCAGGCGTTCACGCAAATCCTGCAATTGCTCATTCCGACCATGCTGCACGAGCAGACCTTTCTGGTCACCGTCTTTTCGCTCGAGCGCGCGGCGAGCATGAACTCGCCCGAAAAGGTCAAGGATATGCTCGGGGTGCTCTTTGACGGTGTCGCCAAGGATCTCGACGCCCTCATCGACATTGGCCTGCGCGACGGATCCACGTCGATTGCCATGCTCAACGTGGTCGAGCGGCACCTCGGCAAGGTCAAGCCGACCGAAATGTTTGTGTACGACTTGCTCTCGACGCTGCAAGCGCGGCTCAAGGGCGCGTGGTCGCGGTTTGTGGTACGTGCTCGGTTGAGAATGGCCACAATGCTGGAGCATCAACTCACATTCGTATCTCTGGAATGGATTCCAGGACCATCAAGTGCACGCGATTCAGGAGAGCAAAATGTCCAAGAAGAAGTCGGGGCTTTTGTCGTTTGTTCGCACCCTGCCGGTACGCGTCGTGGACCTTTCGCAACTCAACCGCTCGCGCTGTTTGCTCACCTCGCATCTTCTATTCAGAACTTCATCGAGCATATGGAGGACAGTGTCGAGTCGCCGCCACCATCGGTTCGCGCGCTCTTGAACCAGGGCTACGAGCAACTCGTCAAGCTCGTCGTGCATAGCATCGAGTCGATTCCGGCGATCGACGACGACGTGCTGATCTTGGGTATGGTTACTGCGACCCTCGACGAAACCGAACCATGTCGTGCAGGTCGAACACTAACGTTTTTCTCCATGGACCTGCAGAAAACACCATGTACCTGACGACCGAGCTCGCGCCCCTCCTCGACCCGACCACCGGCATCGCCTCCGCCGCGGCACCCGCCCTCACCGACCCACTCTCTCGTCTGGCCGACCTGACGCGGCGGCACCTCGACGCCTACACGCACTACCTGCTGCGCAAGGCCTTTGGCAAGCTCGTCGATTTCGTGCAGGGGATCGAGACGCTGCTCACGACGCAGGCGCCCGACGAAGTCGTCTACCATCAGGCGTACACGCGCGCGACCGCCAAGAAACTGTTGGCGCAGTACCCGCCAAAGGAAGTGGCGAAATGCATCGAGTACATGTACAAGAAGGTAACCAAGGCGCTCGACGACCCGGATCGTGTGTGGCCGCGGGTTGTTGACGAGGTCGAGGCGTTCCAGGCACGGGCCGCGCGGATGGTCGGGCGTGTGTACGGCGTGTCGGCGGTGCCAGCGGCGGATGGTGGGGCCGCGCTTGCGGATCCGATCCGCGTCGAGTTTACACTGGCCGACGTTCGCGCGGCGTGTGCGGCTGTGGGCAAGTGATCAGCGAGCGCTGTGATTGGTTGAAAGCAATCATTGGAGGTTCTTTGTTCTTGCCTTCCTGTTGAACCAGCTGCAAAGATACCGATGACAGGAAACGCAATGTTACTCAAAGACTCACAGGAAAACAACGAAACAACAGCAGAACATGGAAAGGGAAGGAACAGGAACCGAAAACACCAAACCAAACTAGAAAAAAGTGACCCAAGAACGACAAAACCAGAAAAGAAACCCAACGCCAAACTTTCCCAAACGATATGTGCAAAGGAGGGGCGACACGCACACGAAAATCCCAACGAAGCGGCGAGGCGCGGAGGTCTGGCCAAACCCTGCGCGCCTGCGCGACAGATGCTTGAGGCTTTCAGGAACATGGGCACCGCGAGGGAAGAAGGAGATGAAGGAAGAAAGGACGAAAGCACAAAGGCATCTTACACCCAAAAATCGCGAACAAGCGAACAATCGAATCGTGGCGCATTGCCGGCGGCGGCGCTCAATGGTGGTTGACGCTCCGCGAGACCCCCTCAAACAGCCGCTCCAAATCGGGCGCGCACCGCGTGAACCCGTGCGTCCAGAAGGCGTACTGCGGGTCGCGGATCAGCTCAATAAACGTGACCAACAACCCCCACGGGTGCGGCCGGTTCACAATCAGCCGCTCGAGCAAGACGCGCGTGATCTGTTCCTGCACAGCCTCGGCGACCGCGCCGTCGCCCGGGTTCAGGAAGAGCGCCAGCATCAAACTTGAAAAGTACCGCGTGTGCGCGTTCGGGAACCGCAGGTGATTGGCCATCGCCGAGAGCACGTGGTGCCGGCCCTCCGAGTCGAGCTGCGTGAGCAAAGCCCGGAAAAAGTCGACGTGGCGAAGCTCGAGCAGCGCGGGCGGGGCCGCAACAGCTTGGTCGCCGTTGACGGTCACTTGGCCTTGGTGCGCGTCGGCCGCGACCTGCACGTCGGCGTGGCCTGCGAGCGTCACGATCACGCCAATCAGGGCGACGTGGTAGGCCGACCCGGTCACGTCATCGAGCGGGCCGTTGGGCGGGACGCGCACGGCGGCAGCAACGGCGGCCGCATCCCACGGTGCGGTCGGGTCAAGCCCGTGCGCGCGGACCTGAGCGTGCAAGCCCGCAACGTCCACGTTCGGAACCACCGCGACTTCGGGCAGAGCGGCCATGCGCAGCGTCGGGCTGAACGGGTCCGGCAGCCGCATCGCGCGTGGGAACGCCGACAGGACCAGGTTGCGCAGCTGCAGGCACGATGACGGGATGACAGCGCACAGCGCAAGTGCCTGTTCGCCAAGGAATTCCGGGAAGTCGTGCAGCAGGACGAGCAGCATGCGGAGCGTCCCGCGGTAGAGCACGCGCGCACCGTCATTGAGCCGGCCTTCTCGTAAGAACGGCACGAGGAACCGCAGGAGCGCCAGCAGGAGCCGCTGGAAGACAGGCCACCCGCGCTGGTCGTCGAGCAGGAGCAGCTTGGGCATGAGCTGGCGGTGCGCGAGAAGCGCGGCCCACCCGAACGTGAACCGCGGGACCATAGCTGGCTGCAGCGTGTGGAGCATGTCGCACAGCGCAAAGAGCATCGCCTCGTACTCGTCGGCCGGCTGCGGCCCACCCATCGTCGGCGTTGTGGCCGTGTCCTTGTCGGTCTTGGTGTCGCTGGCCTCGTCCTTGGGAATCGGCACGCAAAACGCCTGCTCCTGTGCGTTCAGCTCATGGAAGAGCGACGCGATGAGCCGGAAATACGCGCGCTGGTCAAACGCCATCCCCTGCGACTCGTGCGCGCCGACGAGGACGAGCGTGACAATCGCGAGAATTTTCTTGAAGAATGCGGGACGCGACGGCGTATCGGCGAGTGTGTTCTCGACGACTGCGGCCTCATCGCCTTCGGCTTGTCGCTGCGGCTGCTGTTGTTGCCGGTTGACGGCGGCCACGACAGCGTCCATCTTGACCAGGTCGGCCGACTCCGAGGACGTCCCGTTCGGCATCTTCCCTTCCTCTTCGGCGGGCTCCTGCGGCTTGTACTTGACGAGCAGCACAATCAGCTTGGCGAGCGCGTCGACGGCCTGGTACGCTTCCACCAAACTCGGCGGCGGCGCCATGGTCACGGCCGTCGCCGCAGCCTTCGCCGCCGCCTTGGCGGCCGCCTCAACAGCGAGCTCCGTCCCGATCCGGAAAAACAGGGCAAACGTATGGTCGTGCTTGAACACATCAAACGCGTGCATCTTGTGCACAAACGCCGCGTGCATCGGTTCCGTCGAATGCGGGTGCTGCACGAGCCGCACCCACTCGGCAAACGTGTACGCTAGCTGCTCCTTGAGGTGCACCATATCGGCTGCCGCACTGTCGCCGTTGATGTCGCCATTCTCGACCACGACGCCCGCCGCGCGCCGGCGCAGCATCTCAATCAGTTGCCCGACGTGCGGCGCGGCCTTGCGCGCCATCGCGAGCCGGTTCAAGACGTCGACCGTCTGGAACCAGTCGGTCTCGACAGCGAGCGCGCGCGTGAGGGTATGTTCAATCAACTCGACGGCGAAATCGACGAGTTGCGCGACGCGCGGCGGCATCGCGTCGCCTCGGTACCCGGTCTCGATACTGCGCGCGAGCTGTGCGTCGACGTCAGGCACGGCCAAAACACCCGCGGCCACGAGCGCGACTGTCGGCGCGACCTGCACCTTCCGCTCGTCGTCCGCATACAACAGCCATTGCACGACCTCGCGTCCGACGCGCGGCGACAGCGCACAAAGATCGCGCAGGAGCGCCGCATACGCGTCGCGCGCAATCGGGAAACTCGTTGCAAACAGCGGCTGAATGACTTTCGAGCAGAACATGAGCGTCAAGTCGTCGCGCGACGCCTGGCCTGCGGCGGCACCGGGCACGAGCGCGGGCACTTGCCTCATCAAGTGCCGGACGTCGTGGTGTGCGGGCACGTCGGTCCATGCCGACTGCGGCGACTGCTGCCCGAGCGCGGCGAGGTGCGCGTCAATGTCGGCCATGACTTTGGTGAACCGGTCAACAGCCTGCTGCAGGGTCAAGTCTTCGGCAGGCGGCGCTGGCTGGGACTGGACCTGCGCTTGCTGCTGCTGCGGTCCAGACATCGTCGACGATCCCGGCGGGTGCGCTGACAACGGACTCTCAGTGGCATTCCCACTCGCGCCCCCACGTGCAGCCGCGGCCGCGGCAACTGCCATCGCATGCGGCAATCTCGAATACTCGTCGTAAATCGCGAGCTGGTGCGGTGCGAGCCCACCGAGCTTGAGCCTGAGCGGGTCCGGTAACCCTGCAAGCCGGTTGCGGTACTCCGCCGTGGCCCCACCGCCGACGGACGCATCAAAGAACGGTTTGCCCACTTCGCGCGCCTGCATCCGCTTCGCGCAATGCGGCGCGAGCTGGTCGCGCATTTCCGGCGCGGCCTTATCCATGGCGGCGCGCTCGATCAGGTGGCACCCGAGATCGAGGTTATCGTTGACCACCATGAGGAGGAGCGGTTCCGAGACGACGTTTTCCGTGAGCCCGTTCTGCAGCAGCAGAGCACGGAGCTGCGACGCCATCGACAGCCGCAGCGGTTCCTTGGACGTGACGAGCGCGAGCGACCCGGCGAGGTGCTGCGCCATGGCGAGCGCGGCATGCCGGACCTTGGCCTCGTCGGGTTCCGTTGCGAAATCTTTGAGCACCAGCTCGCGTGTGGAAATCCCGGCAATCGTGACGGACCGGTCGACGACCGGCGCCATGATCTCGCGAATCGCGCGCTCAAACGCGACGTGCACGAGCCGCTTCACGCCAGGTTGCGCCGTGAACAGCGGGATCGCCGGGTTGAAGACAAGGTACGACGCGAGGTTGTGCAGGTTCACGTGCGCGGAGGGGTGCGCGACCGCGGCCGCGGTGGCAGCCGGAGCAGCGGGTGGCGCGGGCGACGCCGAGTTCGCGGGCGCACCCAGCGCGGCCGCCAAGTGCGGCGGCAAGGTGTCGCCGCCCACGGCACCTGGGGGTGCCGCGAGTCCCGGCGTGACACTGGCACCGGGCACGGTCGGCATGGCTACGGGCCCGAACCCCGCAGCCGCGACGGCGGCCGCAGCGAGTTCCGCGGGCGACCGGCGCGTCTTGAGCAACGACGACGGCTTGACATCGGCAATCTCGACGCTCAAGTTCTTGCACAGTACTTCAATCTCAAATTTGAGGTTGAGCTTGATGTCGGCCTCGTGGTAGAGCTCCACGAGCAATGCCAAAACGGCCATGAGCCACGGGTTCGGCGGCAAGAACACCTTCGAGTGCTTGGCCTGTTCGAGAATCTTGCACACGAACGGGACCACGACCATGAGCCGACCCTGGTCGTACCCTTCGAGCAGCAGCGGCTTGACCGCCAAGTGCTTGTGCTTGATGGGTACGTTGCGCGCGAGCGTCAACCCACCGAGCCACGTGCCGACATTTTTCAGTTTCGCGCGCTCAATCGACGACTCGACAGTGCGTTCCGAATTGAGCACGGCGTCAGCGAGCCGGTAGGTCTCGTAGAGCACGCACTGGTCGAGCAGCGGCGCGGCCCACGTCTTGAGCAGCGTCGCGTAGAGCGGCTGGTTGTTGGGCTCGATCGCGGCGCGGCCCGTGACGAGGTACTCAGCAAACCACCGGTAGTAAGCCGGATCGCTCAGCAAATCAGCCGCGTCGCGCGTGCGGTCGGCGACGTTGCCCGTCGACAAGTTGTTGACAATGAACAGCAACTTGTCCTTGATCGCCGACGGCGGGACGAGCACGCCCGATGGCGCGTCGGCCGTGACCGAGGCCTCACCGTCCGCGGGCACCGTGGGCACGGCAGCAATCAAGTCCGAATCGACCTGCAACGACCGGAACGTCTTGGATGGCAATCTGGCCTCGACCAACTGCACCATTTCCGGCGCGTGCTGCATGAGCGACGGCAGCACGACGAGCTGTTTCGCAAACTCCGGGAACTCGTGCGCGCGGTGAACAAACTGGCCGAGCGTACGGAACCCAAACCCAAACATCTTCGACTGAATCGGTTCCTGCAGGGCATCCAGGACCACCTGCAACGCCGCTTCGGTCATGGTCGCATCCGCCAACAAATCGTGCGCGATCAGCTGGCCCAAGAACAGCGCCGACAGGTAGAGGTTCCGTTCCGGGTAGGACGCGACAAACTTGGTCTCCTCCATGATCGTCGTGACCGCACACTGGTAAACGTCCTGCGCGGCCGGGTCGTGCGTGGCCGCCTTGAGCGCGGCCAAGTGCGCGAGAAAGTCTGGCAGCGCCAGCTCCGTCTTATAGTAGAGATCAAACAGCCGAATCACTTGATCCTCGACGTGCCGCATGAAACCCGACTCGGTCTTGGTCGCAACCGCGAGCGCGGCAATCGCCTCAGCGACATCCGCAGGCAAGGACGCGGCCTGTGCCGTGAGCGCCGCCATCAGAACCGCCGTGACTTCCGGCGATAACGGTGCCACCGCCGGCTGCTGCGCTCCCTCGGGCGCCGTCGAAGCGGGTGCGGCGAGCTTGGCCTGCAGGTACTCGACGGCGGCCGTCGCAAACGCAACGCGGTGGTCGCGAAACATATCCTGGACCCATTTCTCCAAGTGCAGGTACTCGCGGCGCGACGCGAGCGCAGCCAAGTCGAGCGTGAACGCAAACGGCGCGCGCGTAAGTACTTCGCCCAAGGCCTTGAGGTCGTGAATCACGTCCAGGAGACGACCCAGCCGCGCCGGGTCCTCGGCGTGCAGCTCGACCATGCGCGTGATGACAACGGTCGGGTTCAGTGCCCAGAGCCGCGGAAGCACAAACGGCGCAGTGGGCCGCCCAAGCAAAAACTCGCCCGTAAGGACAGCGACACGGTCGGCGTGCACGGGGTCCCAGGGCGTTTCGAGCTGCACGAGCCCAAGCAAGAGCAGTTCCGGTGCCTGGACCGACGCGTTCACCAAAAACTGCGCGACGTCCGCGCGGCACGCGTCGTGGCGGAGCAAGTGCACAAAGGTCGCGAGCACATCGAGCGTATTCAATGCGCGGTTCGGCAGTGCCGTGATTGGCGCGCGCGCGGTGCCCGCGGCGGCAATCGCGAGTTCCTCGTTCGGGACAATGCGCGTCAGGTCCGGGTACTCGGCGAAATTGAGTGTGTCGGGTGGCGCTGAGACGGCCTGCGCGAGGAGCGTGTACTGTGCTACCGGGTGCCGCCACGGCTCAAAGAGCACGTGCACGGGGAACTTTTTAGTGCGCGTCGCCTTGCGGTGCGCGTCGACGAGCATCTTGAGCCCCACGAGATCGGTGATGCGCACGGTCGGCGAGTCGAGCGCGCGGATCGCCTGCGTCCAGTCGAGGTCGGGCGCGGTGGCGACGACGGCGTGCACGAACACGTCGAGGTCCCAGGTGGACCGGCGCGGACGCGCCTCAGCGACGAGTGGGGTCCAGGGCGCAGCGACGGGCGCGTTCAGGTCCATGTTAGTGTGCGTCATGGCCATGACGCCGAGCGCGAGACCGACTGCGAGCGGGTCTTGCAATGCGGCCGTGGCGGCGGCGGGTGAGCCAAGGTGCGCGGCGAGCACGCGCAAAAACAGGTCAGGCGTGGCCAGGACATTGTACCCCGCCTTGCGCAAGAAATCGGCGACGATGTCGTGGTCCCCAGCGCTGGTGAACGGGGTGAAACGGGAGGAGTCAGCGACCGACGTGAATGGGTGATCTGAGGCGCAAGCGTGCATTACGTACGCGGCGCCCCCGTGGGGCGAGCTGGACGACGCCATGCCGGCCAGCGTGGTCGACGACGGGCTCAGCGACGGTGCAGCGGCTGCCGGGGCGAGACGCGGATCGGCCGCGGCAGCGACGAGCCGGGCAACGTGCGCGTCGAGCAGCGCGGTTGCGGAGGCCGGGAGCGACGCGCGAAAGGCCGTGTACGCAGCGACGCGCTGGGCGGCGTGGTCAATGGCTAGCAACGTGAAAACGAGACTGTGAGCCAGGGAGCATGGCGCAACGGACAACAAACAAACTGGAAACGTACCGAGCGCACGCGGGTACGGCGCGTCAGCAGGTCCTGCGGCTTCGGCAACGAGCAGGGCCAGTACAAACCGCTCGTGCTCGGCAAGGACCGGGAGCGCGAGCAGCGCCTGCACAAACGCGGCCGCAGGTGGGGCACCCTCTCCGGCAATGGCAGCGGGGATCGCGTGGTCCGGCGCGGCGTTAGCGGCAGCCAAGACGCGCGGGAGCGCGTGTGCGAGCGCCGACCACCACGCGTCGTGGGCAGCAACGGCAACGGCGCGTCGAACAACGCCCGCGACAAGCGCAGCGGCCGGGTCGGTCTGAGCCTGTGGAGCACCGGCGAGCAGCAGGCGCAAGAGAACACCAAGCGTGTCGAGCGCGAGCGGCGCGTGCAGCTGAGCGCGGTCGGCGAGGTCGAGCACCGACTCGCGCGCGTGCGCGGGCGAGGCCGGCTCAATGGGCGCGTGTTGCACGGCGCCCGGTGGCAGGAACCTGGGCGGCGGCGGCGGCGCGCTGAGCGTGGCGTCGTCGGCGCGCAGGGCCAGTGGCAGCAGCCGGGCCAGGAGGGCCAGCGGCACGGCCGACGGGGCGAGCGGGTGCGGCGGCAAAATGGTGTTGGGGTGGTGCAGCGCGGCGGGGTTGACGTGGCCCGAGGGCGGCGGCGGCGGTGGAGCGTGCGGCGGCGGCGGCAGAGGGAGCGCCACGGTGGAAGCGTGTGCAGAGAGCGGGAACGGCGGCCAGGGCCGGGTCAGGCCGTGCGGGGAAGCGTCGCGACCAGCCGTGTAGCGAGGGCGACGCGCGGCGGAAGCCGCGGGCTTGTGCGCGACGCGCAGAACAGGGGCCGGTTGGGCGCGGGCAGTCGAGTGCAGCAAGTGGCGGCGGCCGGTCGGGGCGGTGCAGCGCGCGTGCGTCGTGCGACCGATGTGCCGTCGGCGTCGTCGCTGTGGTCGTGCAGGCCAGGCCGGTGGTGTTCCGTGTCCACGGCGACGTGGTCGTTGCTCAGCTCGACAAGAACGCAGACGCGCTTCCCAGGCAGCGGCCGGCCCCCACCTGTGGGACCACCTGACCATCCTGCCACGCCTGTCGGAACCGGCTTCACGCCTGGCGCTCCGAACGAACGTGCGCTCAACACCACCGCAAACCACCCCATCACCAAAGCACCATCGCCCGTTACTAAGACCCCATAATACGGTGGGCTCGATTGTATTGCTGTGCGCGCGGTGGAGAATAGAAAAGCAGATTCAGGTACGGCATGACGGAGCTGGTGTGGTGGCCGGACCCGGCAAGCGGGCACCCCGACCAACCACGAAACAAAGCACGGCGGTCGCAACCCGCGGGGCCCCCCGGCGCCCAAACCAAACCCGTTCGCGCGCACGCAAAGAGCAAGGACGGACGGAGCACGGAGACCCGGCGACACGACGCAACGTGCCTGCCGGTCGGCACCACTTAGTGGTGCGACGCGGCGGGACGGCCAAAGTGCGGCGACGCCTCGGCCTCGCGCTGCTCGTCCCACTTCTCGGTCTATTGGAAGCATTCGCTCGTGAGTCTTCTCTCCGCGCCGAAGACCGAAAGAGAGGCGACACGCACCCACATGGGCGGGCACAGGCTCTTGTAGGCCTTCTGGAACTGCTTGCACGGCGCAAAGTCCTCACCCTTGGCCTCGACACACTATCAAACCGAGAGCAGAGCGCGTGCGTGAGTCGTCGAGGCCTTCGCCGCCGGTGAACTGGCAACACTCGACGCGAGCGCGACGTACCTTGAAGTAGTCGACGTAGTTCTGCCTGTCAAAGCAGAACCGAGGTCAACGGTACGCCGTCGAGCACGGAGTGAGCACGTCAGATACGGCGCGAAAAAAAAAAAACGGCGAAGACAGCCTTTACGGTCGCATGAATGGTCAAGGCGTCTCGACATACCAGCTAAACATAGAACAAGATCCCGGTCAGTGAAAGTTCGAAGCACACCGCTGCCAACGAGCACGGCAAATAGAAATCGCGCACGCACCAGTGCTTGGTCTGGTTGGTGTTGGGGAAGCGGGCGTCTGCAAAACCATAGTTACGGACAGGGGACGTCACGTCAGGGGGCAAGCAAGTCGACACAACCAGCGCTCTGGGTTCGAGCTCATACCGAAGCCGACGGTCTCACTGCACGTTCAGGACCGGAGCAATCCAGCGCGTCAGTGACTCCATTCTCGAGGCGGATTCAAGGGAGTGGTCACCCGGTGCCGCGCGCCATTCAACACGTCGCGGCCATGGAGAGCAGCGGCGCTGTTGTTGGCTGCGGCTTCGCGGCGGCGGCGCGGGCGGGCGGGTCGGCGTGGTACATACACCTTGAAGTCCGACATGATTGCAGGGTGTTTCTCGGTGCGGGCGGGAACGAGAGAGCGGGCAACAGACGCGGCAAGCAAGTCGGCCGGGCGAGCTGGCGCTGGATGGTGGTGGTGCAGGTGGTGCTGCTTTGCTTTTGGCGCGACCGATGTCGGTTTGGGCGTGACAAGGTTTGCAACTTCAATCCACACTGCACCCACGTGACTCTGACCACCGCGCGTCTCGCCGTGCCGATCCTCTGCCACAACGTCGACGACGACGACAACAACGCCCCGACCGCACTGCCTGCTGCTCTGTAACTCCCCGCACTGCACGCGCTGTAACGCCAACGACCCGCCATGGGCGACCATGACCCCCCGGCCGCGTCTCGCGGCGCCGAAATGGCGCGGCCCGACCAGCCCTGGCTCGTGCGCTGGTTTGCGCGCCTCGTCGTGAACGGCATCATGCGCGCGCTCGGCCCGCTGCTCTTTGCCACCTCCAACGGGCTCGAACTCAACCGCGTCGCCTCGCTGCGGTCGGCAGGCGCTTTTATGTTCACGTTCGCCTACTGGAACAACCAAGGTGCATGGGGGCCGAGTCCCCCACGCGATCCCATCGCAACCTCTGCTAATTTTTGGTTTGCGGTCAACGTAGACACCGACAGCTGGTTCTACTACATCCGCGCCATCATTGAGGCCCCGCTCCTCGCCATCCTGTTTGCGCTGCTCTACCTCGGCCTGCGTTGGCCAATCGAGTTTTTTGCGCGCCCACTGACCAAGCTGGTCGTGGCCGCGACCGACTCGGTCGTGCTCACTGGCAATGCCGTGGCGAGTACTCTACTGCGCACGCACGTCGGCATTGCGCCCGTGATTCCCTCGTCTTGATCGAGAGCATGTTGTGTGCTCTCTACTCCCCAATTTTGTCGCGACTTGCCCATGATCTCTCTTTATGATAGTAATTTCAATACGCACGCGCCGCCGGCCCAGCCCCTGGCCCCCCAATGGGAACACGTCCTGGAAATAGAAGTGGAAACACGCTTTATCGTTCACAACACGATTCGATGCGAGCAATGGTAACGACGGCAGAGGGTGGCAAAAAAAGAGACGTTTGATGGCAAGAACGACGGGGATCACAACAACAGGAATTACGATGGCAAACGGGAACAAATTAGCCGGGGAAGAACTGCAAACCATAACTGCAAATGCGCACACTACGACGATTCACGGACGCCCCAACCGCGTCCCAATTTACTCTTCTTCCACCGTGCCCGAACCCCCGCATCGCATTCACGCGACGCACGGACACGCTGCAACCACGGCGGCCAGGTACCGCGCGACCAACACGGCCAAGACCATCCCCCACCCGCCCATCCACCACATGCGCATCCAAACGAGCCACGCGGGCCCAGGCGCGGGCGCGGGTGCGACCGCTCTCGGGTGATCTGGCAATGCCACGAACCCCCGGTGCGACGCGTGGTGGTGGTGGTGATACTGATGGTAGTGCTCGTCAATACCTGCCGCCGCGCCGAGTCACCGGCGATTCCCACAATGCGCGCAGAACCGGTCAGCGTCGGCGTACTTTTTCCCGCACTGCACGCAGAACCGCGCCTTCCCGCTACCGGATCCGGCATTGACGGTCGCCGACACCGAAACGACCGGTCCACCGGGGGCACTGCTGCTGCTCGTCGACACGGCCGACGACGACGACGCGCGCCGGTGCGACGCGGACGTCATCACGGCCAGCGGACTCGACCGCCGCGACGAGACGCTGGTGCGCGGCGATTTCGGCGGGACGGGCAGGGCGTTGGATGCAGATGACGACGAGGAGGGGCTCGCGGTCGTGACGGACAGGGCCGGCGCGGCACTCGCGCGGCGCGGGCGTGCCGAGACGGTGCGCGCGGGGATCGCGAGGTGCTCGGTCTCTTTCTCCTTTTCCTTTTCCTTTTCCTTCTCCCTTTCGGGTACCTTGGGCGTCTCGTCGGCCGCGGCCGACTGGCTCTTCCTCCCAAACAGCATGAAACTGCGCCGCGGCTTCACCGTGCCGGCCCCCGCCTGCGGCGGCCCCGCCGCATTAGACGCACTCGGTGGCGACGACAAATGCATCGCCGATTGCGACTTCCGCAACGGCGTACTTAACGCGGCCATGGCCGGGCTCAAACACCCGCTCGAGGGTGCCGGCGAGAGCCGGCCCGCTCGGCGGGACCGCGCCCGTGAGCGTGGCCGACCCGCGCCGTTTTGCCGGGTTCTCCTGCGTGCAGCTGCGGTTATGCACGGCGAGCCGTTCCTCGTCGGCGAATTTGCGGCCGCACCATTCGCACTCGAGCCGGACGTGTTCGAGGTAGTTTTCGCGCACTTTTGCGTTGTACTGCAGGAGCAGCGCCGGGTCGGTCGGGAAGGAGACGACGACCTGCGGCAGGTCGCTGCCGGAGAGGGACTTGCGCGGTTTCCCGGAGGAGGTGCGGGTCGGCGAGGACTCGCGCGACGACGACGGGTGCGGGGCCAAGTGCATGCCCGGGACGACGGGCCGAGTGGGGGGTGGGCGGGCTGCGAGGGCGGTTTCTTGGATTCTTCGAGCGTCCATCGCTCGAAGCACTTGGGCTCGTGGATCGGGAGACTGTGGATCGTGAAGTCGCGGCCGCTACGTTGGGGACCGGATCAGCGTGAGCAACGGACGCGAATAGCAGCAGTACCGTCAGACGAGCGAACGTGCCACAGATAGCACGTCACGATATTGGCGTTGATCTTGGCGGCCGTGGCCGGCGTGCCAAACGACGCGAGCCCGGTGCTCATCGTGGAGGAGGCCAGCAGGGTCGGACGGAAGGGGTAACGGCAGGGAGAGAACGGGCGCTCGGGCGTCTTGGCGCCAGCGGAACGACAACGGCTGCGGGAGCGCGACTAACTTGGCAAGCGGCGCGGCGGCCGCAGCGGCGTGAGCGGCAGCGCGGTGTCGTGGTCGTCGTCGTCGTGGGGGCGGCGCTGGGGGCGCGGCGCGGGCTCGAAAGGTGGCGCGCCGCGTGGCAATGTGCGCGCTTGGGACGAGCTTCGCGGGTAACGGGTCCTCGAACTCGTTGCTGGCAGTGTGCTGGCGTTGTCGTCGTCGCGGAGCGGGGTGCAAGCGGCAGCAAACTGCGGTAGGTGTGGTGGTTGTCGTTGGGAGAGAGAATGAAGTGCGGGAGAGCAGGGAGCGGTGGTGGTGGTTGCGGTGCTTGCCCAGCGATTGACGGACGTGCATTGCGTCTGCCTCGCCAACATGTGTTGCGATGCATGGCTCCCGACCTTCCAAGCTCGACTCGACGACGCGCACGAACGGTGCCCCGCACGCGACTATTTGCAACGGCACCGCCCTGCCTGCTGCCGCCACCGCCGCCGCCCACCATCGACATGCCGCTGTCATGACGGCCGGCACCAGGCTCGATGCCGCGATCCCATCCGCTCTCGTCGATGCCGATGCCGCTCCAGCTCCTCAACAACCCGATAACCCGGCCACGGCTCTCCTCCGCGCACGCGCTGCAGGCTTCGCGCCCGCCACGGTCGTCGACGACACCCATGACGAGAACGAGATCGAGGCGCCGTTCGTGCCGTGCAGCCACGACGCCGTGCGCGCTGCAGTCGCGCTGCTCGACTCGCCCGCTGACGCCGTCGTGATGGACCTCGGGTGCGGCGATGGCCGTGTTCTGGTCGAGGCGTTGCGGTACAGCCGACCGCAACCGAGCGACGCGACGACGGATCCGCGGGAGCTGCACTGCCCGCAACCATCCCGGCCGTGGTGGTGCGCGTGGGTCCCGTCGTCATGGACGAGACCATCGCCACCCTCTCCATCCGACCCGCCAGGGACCGCACCAGCACCATCACGCCGCGCCATTGGCGTCGAGCTCGACCGCGCCGTCTACGACGCGTGCGCCGCGCACCTGCGCTCTGTCCTGACCGCGACCGAGTTTGCGCACGTCGAGCTTCGGTGCGAGGACATGTACCGCACCGACCTCGCGACCGCAACGCACATGGTGCTCTACCTATTGCCCGCTTGTCTCGCCAAACTCGAGCCGCGACTACGTGCCTGGCTCCAGGTCCAAGAGGGGCGTGTGCTCGTCACGGTCGGGTACTCGGTGCCCGCATGGACGCCCGACGCGGTCACGCCTGCGGGGCCCGTGCTCATGGCGTTCCGGTACTCGCGGGCCGGGCTGGACTCCAGGGCCCTGGCGTGAGCGGCGTGCGCTGAGGGCTCTAGTGTAAATATACATTTGTTTACCATGCTGGAATCGGGAGACTGAAGAGGGAACGCCGGTTTTCATGCTGGGGTGTCTGCAGAGCCGTCAAGCTGATGAGGAGATGCAGCCGCTGGTGCTCGCGGTTTTGCAGGCGGTGCGATCAAAGACTCTTACGCCAAACGTGACCGAGAAGGCCGCCTATTTCAGCCCTCACGACCGCTTTTCAAAGAACCACCAAACGTCGCAGCGCCCCGAACCACGCACGACCACGACCACGACCCTTGGTCGACACTTGCCGAGCTGTGCTGAGCTGGCGTGAGGCCGTCAGGCGCGACGACAAGCCCGCCGATTGCCCGCCGCTGCCGCTGCCGCCGCTCGGCCTCCTTGCTGCAAGTCGCTCCCCTCAACGTCGTCGAGCCGGCACGCATCACCCGCCTCGCGCCTGCCCCCCCTTCCCGCGCGGGAGCGCGTGCTCGATCGACCTCGCGTGCCGCCACGCAGCACCACCATCATGTCGAGCCTGATCCAGCGCCTATTCCCGGGGTCCAAGGGCACCAAGCTCGGCTCGCGCCGCACGCAGTCGACAGCCGTCGTTCGCGGGTCGAATGCGACGAGTAACGTCAGCAGCACCAATGGCAGTGGCCACACGCTCGAGCCGGGCGTGCGCATCATTGTGAGGCAAGTCGCTGCGGTTGCACCATGCACGATGGAGAAGGTGGAGGCTCACGCAAAACTGCTAATTAAAAATTAGCGAGCCGAGCTCAGAATACCTGCGCTCGATTGCCGCCGGGCTCAACGACCTGAGGCCGCCGTGTCTGCGCGTTATTGGGTCCGCTGTATTCCGCTCTTGGCCCCTCGCGTTGTTCATCAGCAACTGACCTTGTCGTGCATAGCGGCATCGAGTACGTGATCGCCCAGGCCCTGATCCCCGACAAACCCGTCCAAGTCGTCGAGCGACCCGACGCCGCACCGCACTTGAGCCTCGCCATCTGCCAGACCGGCGCCGTCCTCGCGACGGGCTCGGCCGACGCGACCATCACGCTCTGGGACTTCAGTGACGGCACCCCGCTCGTGACCTTGACCTGCGACAAGGCCATCCTGCCCGACGAGTCCAACGCCCCGCTCTCCCGCCGTGCATCCTCGGCACGCCGCGCCTCGTTCACGGCGTTCCTGTCCGCGACCACAGCGCCACTGCTGAACCGCGCGACGGTCCCGGTGCAATCGATCGAATTTGCCCGGCCCCCATCGACGTCTAGGTCGAGAAGCCTCACCGAATCGCCGCCGCGCACGGAATCGCCCCCGCCGCGGAACGTCAACGACGACCGCCTCGCGCGGTCGACGGGCTCGTTCTCGCCCGTGGCCGACGCTCCACCGCGGTCGCGGCTCGCGTCGGTGCCGCCGCCGCGATCGCCGCCATTGCTCGCGCAGCGCGCACCGCTCGCGGTCCCGGCGCTCACGGTCGGCGACGCGATGAGCGAGGAAGAGGAGAGTGCTGCGACAGAAACTTCGTCGCCCGCAGCGGGCATGTCTGAAGCGTCCTTGTCTGTGTCAGCGTCGACGGCGACCTCAGTGTCAGTGTCAGCGTCGAATAACGGACCGGACATGGTGCAACCGGCATCTCCATGTGCGTACCCTCGTTGCCTGGCCAATTTCTCTGGATTCGCCAACTGACGCATGTTGCCCACCCTCTCCACCGGTTTTCGGTAGTGCTTGCGGCCGCGCGCACTCCCATGCTCTTCGGCCGGCGCCACTCGGATGTGGCCCCGGGCGTCTCGTTGACGACTGCGACCCCGCTACACACGGGCTCATCAACGTCCACGTCTTCGACAAATTCGGGCACGACGGCGGCACCGCCGCGCGTCGTCAAGCCGGGTGTCTACGCGATCGCGTTCTCGGGGGATGATAATTACCTGGCGGTCGCGGTCGCGTCCATGACCGAGGGCCACGTCGTGTATATCTGGAAACTTGCGAGCAAGAAGATCAAGGTACGTAACGTCGAAGGGGCTCGCACAGTGCTGTTTGACGGGAGCCTGACCCGGTAATACCGATCACGATATGTAGATCAAGCTGCGCGGGCACTCGATGCGCATCAACGCTTTGCAATTCACGTTCCAACACCGATCGTCGTTGAACGAGTTGGTGCGCGTTGCGTTGCTGCACCTGGTCGGCGCGACGTGCTGCTGTGCTTATCTGTGTCGCATTGGTGCGTGTAGTATTCGGCGAGCTCGGATGGTACCGTGCGGTTCTGGGACCGATCCAAGTCGAAGCGTACGATCGCTTGCGCACCGAGTCCGGGTGGAGGTGGTTGTCCCATGCTCACACGTTCGATTGACAGCCACTGTGGTTCTCAAGACGGGCTCCGCCGTCATGTCGGCAACGTTGCTTCAAGAGTGCGTTTGTTGCCGTTGTCTTTACACTCTGCTCTGTTCTGCCCCCATGGGCGCTCATACTCCCGGCGCGACCATATTGCAGGGACGTGCTCGTGACGGGGCAGTTTAGCGGCGCCGTGCAAGGATGGTCAATCGGGAAACGCGAGATGCTGTGGACCATTGACTCGTGCTTTTCGGATTCTCCCTTGACTGCTGTGATTCCTGGACCAGGCACGTCTTCAATTGGAAAAGGCTCAACAGTGCTTCTCTTTTGCTCACTTGCGCGTGACATAGAACCGCACACGATCATCACGTATTCCAAGGATAACGTCGCCCGGGTCATTCGCGTCGCGTCGAAGCTGGTGGATTACTCGCTGAGGTGCGGGTGGGTCCATGAATCGGTTCCTGATCGTCAACTGACGGACACGTTTTGGCCCGGTAGCCATTCGATCCAAAAATCGAGTTCCAACTTTACCAAGATGGCCATGAGTCTCGACAACACGGTGCTCGCGATCGGGTTGAGCGACGGGTCGATCTTGGTGTGGGACCTCGACCGGCAGGTCCTGCTGTCGGTCGTCAAGCAGCACTCGTACGTTGACGCGACACAGTGGTGAAGGTTTTTCCCACGACTGACCCGACTGTTTAGTTCGCCGATTGCGGGCCTCGCATGGAATTTAGGCGGCAACTTGGTATCGGTGGCCGAGGACCGCAAACTGGTGATTTGGGACGGCCGCGAACTGGTGAACCAGTATTTGCGCACGGGACTGGCGGGGGACGGTGCGGGCGTGTGATGCGAAGGGGGGGGGGGGGGACGACTTTGCTGTATAAACTTGTCATTCGGGACCTTGTCGATCCGCATGAGGACGCACGACTTCTTCTTGGGAAACAAATTGGGCGTCTAGAATCCCCCACCAATCACATCAAACGCGCCCATTCTGATGATCGCCGTCACCACTGCAGCGACTTCGCATCGTGCTCCTCTTGCCCGTGCGGGACTATTCCCTGACCGGTGCAATCTCGCAGCAGGTTATCGCCTCGGACGACGCCGCCTTTTCCGCCCGCTGTCTTCTCAGTCGGCTGTTCCTGACCTCCGCGAGCTTCTCAGGCTTGCCAACATTACTGCACTAATAGCGACAATTGCGCCTGTG
>GG745329.1:1532396-1543166 GCA_000151295.1 Allomyces macrogynus ATCC 38327
CCGGCCAAGGCGACGCCCGTGGCGGCTGTGCCTTTGCCGCCAGCGGTCACGCAGGCGCTCGGCACGGACGTGATTTACGGGTCAGTGCTGTGGGTCGGGCCGACGCTGCTCGTGAAAGTGCTCAACCGGATCCAGAACCAGCAGCGGGTCGTGGCCGTGACGCTCTCGCCGACCAAGGTCTCGGCCGTCGTCGTGCGCGAGATTGGGTCGCCCGATGGGTGGCTCGAACTGAACCACCAGTGGACGCCCGTCGTGCTCGGCGCACCCGATGAGGACGACGATGGCGCCGAGACCGACGCGCCAGTCCCGCCGCGCGTGCCGCAGACCGCGGGGTACGTCGACCTTGTCAATATTGACGGCTTTACGCACGTCGGGTACTTTGCAACGGCCAAGACGCGCGACCCGGTGATGTTGACCAAGGGCGACTGGCAAGTCGTGGCCATCAAGGGCGTCGACCCCGTCAACCGCCGCGTCTATCTCGTCACGACGCAGCACGAGTCGACGCAGCGCGCGCTCGCGTACGTCGACCTGACCGACGAGATTCTGTCGGGTACCTCCGTGAAGATCGCGACCGCCGACCCGCCGCTCGTCGACGCGCGCCTTCCGCGCGGGTACTACCAGGCGCAATTCTCGACCTTCGCGCAGTTCTACTGGGTCGCCTACGAAGGCCCCGGGATTCCGTGGCAGGCGATTAAGAAGCCCGGGGACGGCGCGTTTTCCGTCGTCTTGCAGGATAACCAGCACCTGAATGCAACGGCTGCGCAGTACGCGTTGCCGGGCGTGCAGTACACGCGCATCCCCGTGCCCGTCGATCCGGCGGCGCCCAATGGCGCGACCGTAGACGTGAATGCCGTGATTTACACGCCGCCCGGGTTCGACCCGAAGAAGAAGTACCCCGTGTTCATGCGCGTCTACGGCGGCCCGAATTCGCAGCTCGTGCAGCAAAAGTGGGACGTTGACTTGCACACGTACCTCGCAAGCAATCGATCGATGGTGTGCGTCGTCGTGGATGGTCGTGGGACCGGGTTCCGTGGTCTGCGGTTCCGCAACGCCGTCTACCGCCGGCTCGGCGACCTCGAGGCTGCGGATCAAGTGAATGCGGCCAAGTGGCTTGCGGCGCAGCCGTGGGTCGATGCCAAGCGCATCGGGATCTGGGGGTGGAGTTACGGCGGGTACATGGCATCCAAGGTCGTCGAGCGCAACGTCGAAGGCGTCTTCCAGTACGCGATCGCGGTCGCGCCCGTGACCGACTGGCGGTTCTACGACTCGGTCTATACGGAACGGTACATGAGCACGCCCACGGCCAACCCGCAGGGGTACAAGTCGAGTGCGGTCAACCGGATGCTCGGGTTCAAGCGCACGCGGTTCCTGTTGGTGCACGGGTCGGGCGACGATAACGTGCACGTGCAGCAGGCCATGGCGCTCGTGCGCAAACTGCAGACGGCGGGCGCGCACGCGTATCGACTTCAGATTTTCCCGGGATTCCGACCACTCGATGAATTTCGGGAATGCGTACCGCGAGTTGTATGCGCTCATGGATCGGTACATCGGGCATGTCGTGTTTGGCCAGGACGAGTACGAGGTGGAGCTGGTCAAGCGCGGCGTCGTGGCAGTATTGTGATAGTTTGGGCGGAGAAGGGTATTGTGATAGTTGGGAACAAAGACATGTCTGTGCCGGATCAGCGAGCGGTGTGTTTTTCGGCCTTGTGCAGCAAAGCACGCGCCTTGTTGCGCGTGTCGCAGCGTCTCCCACTCCGGTCTGCTGGCCGCGCGGCGGTGCGCACATTGCCCGAGGACGGCGCGGGCCCCGCCATCGTTGCCGCGAACGCGGCCCCACCCGCGCCGAGGAAGCACGCCGCTCGACTCGTTCGAGTTCGAGACGCGCGGCGAGCCTGGCGCGCCCCGACGCCCTCACGTCGACGCTGAGCACCCGTCGCGCCTGCCCGGCCTGCTGCTGCAAGCACACGCCCGCACCGGCGGCCGCCGTGGCCCCTCGATCTCGCTGCGAGCCCCGGCGCGGCACGCGGTCGCTCGCCACCATGCCCCACGCACCACCACCGTCGGCCTCCTCGCAGCCAAGCCGCATCGCTGCTCCACGAGCCCTCCACCATGCGGCCGCCGATCACTCCGACCCCTCGGCCAGCCTGTCGTCGTCGACGAGCGCCTCGTCGCGCACGCCGAGTCTGGTACCGACCCTCGCTCTCATCGTCCCTTCCGCGGCCATCTTTACGGCGACTGACCTTGCATGGTCGGTTCGGTTCCGCAGGACCGCCACGCCCGCCACGTCGCGACGACGCCGCACTCGTGCGTGCCCGACATTGTCGCCGACTCGTCGAGCGATGACGACAGCTATAGCGACGTCGACCTAGCTAGCGCGACGGCGGGCCAGCTCGGCAGCAGCAGCGGCAGCGGCACGGCGAGCTCGCCGTTTGCGATCCCGCACATCATGCGCATTCCGAGCAGTCGCGGCGGCAGTGCCGTCGAGCTCATCTTTGACCGCGACACTGCTGCGTCCACGGCCGCATCGACGATGCAGCGCACCGGCATCTTGCCAGCGCTGACCGTTGAATCCGCGTCGACCGTGTCCCTGACGTTGCCGCACGCCATGACGCGGCCAGCGCCGGCGGTCGGACCTGCGACCAGCGCGTCGCGCGAGCCTGCAGTGCACTCTCGTGCTCCCTCCCGCGCAGCGGCGTCCACTGTCGAAGTGCCGCAGCCGGTCTACAACTCGGTCTCGAGCCTGCCCACGACGTCGGTCTCCAATTCCAACTCGGTCTCCGACAACAGCGATTCGGCGCTGCGCCACGCGGCCGCGCACTCGACCAAAACGCTCGACAGCAGCGGGATATCGAGCGAGTACACGACCATGCCCCTGGCGCCGCGTGAGTCGACGGCGCCGCGATCGACTCCGTCCATGGCGCAGACCACGCTCGACACGCCTCCCCGACGCATTACGGCGTCTGCGGACGGGTCCTTGCCGACTCCACGGCTTCGCAGAGCGTCTCTCTCCGCGCCGGGGTCTGCCGGATTACCGACGACGAGACCCGATTCACCCACGGCGTCGCCGTCACCGACGAAACCGCGCGGGTCGGCCGCGCCGTCACCCGTGCCCACCATGGCGCGCCGGCCCGGTGACTCGCCGCAGGGAACGACGCGCACGGCGCCGCGCAATGCGCCCGACGCGGAATCGTCATTTTCGTCGCCGAGACTGATGCCGAAATCCGCGACTGTCGACCAGCACCTGTCGGCGGCCGGGCTCACCGTGCCGATGCCCGCACAGCTCGTGTTGCCGGGCAACGTCACGTCGGCGATTCGCCACATTACGATCGCGCGGTCGCTCGCGCGGCAGCGTACGATGGGCCGGAACGGGACCTTGGGGTCGTCGGTGTCGGCCGACCTCGAGGCTGGCCGGATCGCGGGCGTCTCGGATACGTCAAGCGTGCACATTCCGTCGGCGGTCAGTATTGATCGTCCCGTGTCGCCGACCGGCGAGGACTCGGACGAGAATGACGACGAGGAGGAGGATGGGGGTGATGGAGGAGCGGGCGGGGCCGGCGTGCAAGGCATGCACAAGTCGGCCATGACTGTGCCCGCGGCGAGTACCAAGATCGCCACGTTGGGCAGGCGACGAGCGCCTGACCCAAGCGAAGTGGATCCGGCTGGGGCTGCGTCGAGCTCTGACGAGGGACCTGAGGCACTGTGCACCGAGCCAAGGATTCCTTTCCTGACCTGCTTTCGTCGCGCCATTGCGAGTGTCTTGGAGCGCCCCGACGCGACATGGTGGAGGATATTCGATCGCATCTCGTGGACCATGGACCTGTGTGCGTTTGTGTCTTTTCTTGACCGACCGCGGAAGAGAGGGACTGACGCGCCTTTTTCCGCATGTAGACTACCTGATCGTCGTGCCGTTCACGTTCGCCTTCTGCTGCGACTACGGCCGCGACTTCATCTACAGCTACTTTTTCTTTGATTGCCTGTGCGTCGCGCGCATCGCCTTCAACCTGGTGCGACCCTACATCGACCAGTACGGCCAACTGTTGTTCGACTCGAAGAGCAAGCGCAACCACTACATTTTCCATCGAAGTGGGTGGCTCGACGTAGTCGGCGCGATTCCGTTCGACTACATCCCCGTTTTCATTGCGCTCGCCGACGGGTCGCTCGACGACATGGAGTGCAGGAACCCGCACTTTGTCGACCCCGATGGCCACGTTGTGGCAGGCACGTCGGATCCGCACTTGGGCAGCGGGTACCAGGCGCGGTTTTTGTACCACCCAAGGTCCATTCGCGCCGCTATCTCTCTGGTGGATCCGCGACGAAAAGAGCTGATTGAAATTCTGGTGCGCTCACTAGCGACATACCCGCGCTCCTGTTTTGGTTCTCGGTGCTACGGCTGCTCCGGCTCGTTGGCACGACGGGCACTGTGCGATGGGCGCTGCAGGCCAATTTCCCGATGGTCAGCTCCCCCATTTCGCGGCTCATCAAGAACCTGCTCCTGTCGGTCTACCTCAGCCACATCAACACGTGCGGGTTTTGGTTCATGGAGACGCGCACCAACGACCACGGCCGGTGGATCACGGAAAACCACCTCGACCTCGACGAGCACGGGTCGGTGCCCGTCGTATGGTGGCGATACCTGGTGACCTTGTGCGTTGCTCGTGGTATCCAAATGCTCACGCATTGGCCGAATGCTGACGCTGCTCTCTTGGATTGCGCGACAGCTTTATCTGTCAGCGCGCGCTGTTCTTTATTCATCGGCACACGGTCGTACCCGACGAGATGCTGTATCAGTGCATGGTGCAGTTCCTTCTTCAGTCTTGTCAACCCCAACGTCGCTCATGCTGACGGCCTCGATGCCCGCCCTCTTCTCTTGGTAGGAAGCCCTGTTCGCGGCGTGCCTTTACGGCAGCATTTTAGGCAACCTCTCGCAGATCGTGCGCTCGTTTGACACGCAGGCGACCTTGGACAAGGCCGGTACGTCGCTGCGTCGTTTTGTGGTCACGGGCCGTTTGGATGGTGCAAATTGACTACTGTTCCACCGATTCACAGAAAAGCATCGCAAGATCCAGCGCCAGTTCCTCGCACAGTACATGATCAACAAGCACTTCCCGCCGACTTTGCAGCGCAAGGTCCTGTATCAGGAGGAGTTTGAGTGGGTGCACAAGCGCGGCGTTAACACGGAGCTCCTGCTCGGCGAGGCGCTGCCCAAGAGTTTGCGGCTCGAGGTGTGCGTGCACCTGTATTACGCGTACGGCTCGGTGTTTTTGTCTTCTCGCGTTTCGCTTATGGGTTTGCGCATCTTGCTCACGTGCGCTCGGCTCGGTCGTAGGTTGATTTGCGAGGTGCGGCCAAACCGCTGCCTTTGCGTTCCTTGCGCGACACGTCGAGCGTCGAGATCAATCACGATCGGGCCATGGCCGTTCACCACACCTGTCGCCCCACGGCCTAGGTCCCATTATTCCGCGAAACCGACGACATGTTCAAGGTGGCGCTCTGCGAGCGTATCTCGCTGATCACGGCGCCCAAGGGATTTTACGTACACGTCCTTTCTCCCCGTCTGTTCATGGCCAAGGACCCCACTCACGTTTTTCCGTCGATAGGCATGCAAAGCAGGCGACGCCGGTACACAACAGCCTCCTTTCCCACGGAATGCTCGAAAGAGACGAGACGGACTGACGCGGTGATCACCCTCGCGCGCCAGGGAACGAAATGTACTTCATCCGGCGCGGCGGCGTCGACGTGCTCAACAAGGACGAGACCAAGGTCTTAACCAAGCTTGGCGTGTCGGCCTACTTTGGCGAGGTCGCGTTGTTCCAGTACGTGCTCTGCTTGTGCTCTCCACCCATGAATTTGCCGACTGATCCTCGTGTTCCGACAGGGAGTGCCGACGCACCGCGACCGTCAAGACCAACACCGACACGGAACTGGTACGCTTGCTAATCCCTCATTCCTCCCCCGCCCCGTCTCAACCTCACAACCCTCACCACACACGAACCCGCAGTGCGTCCTCAAGAAAGCCGACTTTGACGACATCCTCTCGGCGTCGCCCGCCATGGTCGCCGTCTTTCGTAAAGCCGTGGCCGAGCGCGAAGAGCGCGATGCCAAGCGCAGGGAAGAAGAAGTCGCCGCCGCCGGCGCTGCTGCCGCTGCCGCTGCTGCCGCTGCTGCCGCTACCAAGGCCACAGCCGCTCCAGATCCCGGAATCAACACGACGGCGTTACCCGGCCGACTCGGCCGACGCACGACGAGCACGGGTCGTGGGCCAAGCAACGGCGGCACCGCACTTGTTCTCGGCGCTCGGGGAGTAAGTTGGTGGGGGTCGCGCGGTCGTCCAAGGGCGGGTTGGATGATACGGGACCGCATGCGCCCGTCGCGCCCACCGCGCCGCCGGCGGCACCTGTGGTGAGGGAGGGGGGCAGTGCGGAGATGGCGGGGGCGAGATTGCACGCGGCGGGGGGCGGGAATTTGGGCGAGGGAGGTGAGACGGCGGCAAGGCCGCACCGGCGGGTATCGGCGAGCGCTGGTAGCGGGACAACTGGGAGTGGGAGCGGTGGGCGCGCTCGGTCTCCGCTCGGCGGGCCGAGTCTGTCGATGACGTCGGACTCAAATGGACTGGTGGAGGGGGGAGGGACGTAGTCTAGGAACGTTTTTAGGTGACCAATAGTGTGAGAGTGGCTGGCGAAGAGACGACGGACAGAGCGAATATATTGCCTTTTTGTAACAGGAACATCCCATCAACCAGAGAGACCCGAAGACCTCCACGCAGATCCTTGCATCGCACCAGCGATGTGACGTGCAACTGTCACCGCCAGCGAAAACTTTCAGCTTCGTTAAAGCCGTTCATCCCGCCAACACTGCCGACAACATGAGTGTTCACAGAGTACAAACCCGTCACCTGGCGAGCACTGTGATGAGACGTAGGGAGCAGGGAATGCGCATACTGACTGCGCCAACGATAAATTAGAATTGCACTCGTTCACGTCATACACTGCACGCCTCGTCCAGACAACGGTTATGTTTACGGCGGGATTCTTTGTGCGCTGTTTTAAGAACGATGTGATGGGGCATGAGCTCATCCTGCAAGAGCTGCAAGAATGAGCTGTTGCGAACGTTGTGCACTGTGCTCCCCTACTTTCATGGCAAGAAATGTCGTTATATATTAAGTATCATCGACGTTTGTCGACCCGCGCATTGTCGGAGGAAAGTATTTTGGAGCAACAGCCGTGATGCATCTGTTCGAAACTGACGTCGTGCTCCTCTGCTCTGGCTTCTCGCTGGCTGCTCCCGTTCAACACCCAGCCCGCCGCAAAGTATGCCAAATATCAACCTCATCCGCGATGTTAGTAGAAGGCTCAATTGATGCCCGCTTGACCAGTTCTAGGTGGGCAAGCTGTCTCAACTATAATATCCCTAGCCATTGTCGTAAACTTATCGTGCCGGACGATAGCTTCTTTGTATTCGCTATGTCTCAGAAGTGTGACCAATCTGTATCTGGCGTTCCTCGAGGTGCGGATCTCCTAAGTGACCCAAAGTGACCGCAGCAGTCTACATGAATGCACTGCGACGTATGGGGCTCCAACCCAATCCAGGGCGCTTTCATGATCGAGCACACGCCGGCCCTTCAACGACGACTGCAACTGTCTGCACTCCGCTGTCAACTGCAATCCACCTGAGCTCATTTCGCGCCAGCCAAGATGGCCCACTCAATGAGGAGCACGCTGTCTGTCGCCATCCGTACATTGCCGCCACCACGACTCGAGTACATGCCCGAAGTCGTCATCAACCGTGTAATCGAGCTCCTCCTCTTCCGCACCACCCTTGAGCGCCAGCTCGACGAGCAGCATGGCAAGCGGTCGCTGCCCTACGAGACTGGGCGCCTCGCCGTGTTGTACTTGGCGCTCG
Source organism: Allomyces macrogynus ATCC 38327 (assembly GCA_000151295.1). Lineage (NCBI taxonomy): Eukaryota > Fungi > Blastocladiomycota > Blastocladiomycetes > Blastocladiales > Blastocladiaceae > Allomyces > Allomyces macrogynus. The sequence goes on from GG745329.1 coordinate 1,540,296, forward strand.
CCGCCCCAAACCTGTACGCGCCGTGCCTGCACGCCATCATTCGCACAACAACCCGGCACGACGCCGTGAACCTGCTTTGCCGGAGCGGACGCAACGCAACCATACCACTCGATCTTGTTGGTAAACTTGTGTGTGCTTTTCCCATTCCACTCGTCATGCTGCGCGCCACCATGCGTGCGCTGCCCAACGTTGTGTGGGATGCCATGAGCTCAGTCAACATTTTGCGGCCCATTCCGTGGTCGCTTGTGTTACCGCCGCGTGCACAGGACCGGTCGTACATCGGTCCGAGCGCGTTGGCCGTGCTCCACGCTAAACTGCAACGCGAGCGGCGGGTGCCGCTGGTGAGTGGTTGGGGCACTGATGCTTTCTTGCCATGGACGCTGCTCCCCGTGTCGATTGAGCAGCGCCGGTACTGCCCATTGGGCGAGCAAGACCGTGCCGCCCCGTCCTATTATTACGAACGTGTGGTCGCAATGAGTTTGAATGGTGTTCTTTTCCCGGCTGGTCTTGCCCAGCTCGACCTGTGGAAAGTCGTCCTTCCTCCTGCTGCCGATATCCCACCCATTTTCCAACAACTGTGCAACCTCCGCTCATTGGTTTTGACCGACGTCACTTCGCCTCCCGACGACGGGGCGGCGTTTTTGGTGCTCGCTGCACACATTCCGACCACGGTCACGACACTGGAGCTGCTGCAAATGCGAGCGATGCTCACGGATATGAACGTGCGGGCGCTCGCGGGCCGTATCCAGCACGCCCTCACGGGTTTCAAGTCATTGACGGTGCATCAGTGCCAATTGGGGTTGCTCGCGCGCATGGTCGCTGTTTTGCCGCGCACGGGCATGCACAAGCTCGACATCGAAGGTCTGATCAAGGACGAGCACGATTTCGTCCAATGTTCCACATTGCTCGCAGATATGTGGCCGTCCTCGGTCCGCGTGTTGAGGCTCTCTATCATGCTTGATGGCCAGGATCATGGGCCGTTGAGAGCCCATCATGCCATGCCAGTTCTGTTAGCACGACTTACGCTCGCGACTCGCTCACTGTTTGTATCGACGAACGCTTTACGGTGGACACTTGGGGCATGCCAGCAGCTCCCGCTTGCATCAACGCTCACGGAATTGTGGCTGAGCGCGGGATTCCAAGGTGATGCAAAGGGCATCGAGCATTGGATGACGCGACTTCCCGAGTCGCTCATGCACCTGTCGTTGCGTGCTTGGGTGATCGGGCGGACGCCGTCGGCTGCCGTGATTGGAGCGAAACTGCCGCCAAACTTGATCACGCTCCGGCTCACCAAGTGCCACTTGACCGACGATGACCTGGCCGGGTTCGTTTGGCCCAAGTCGCTGCTGCACCTCAACCTCAAAGGCAATTATTTGACCAAGGTCCCGGCCGCGACGCTGCCCGCCCAGTTGCAGACGCTCGGGCTCCAGGATATATCCGACCTGCTCGACGATAACGCGGCCGCATGGGCCGCGGTGCTCCCCACAACGTTGCGTGCGCTCAATATCGCCGGCACGCCGCTTGGCGACAATTTTGCGGCTGCGTTGCTGCAACGGATGCCTGCTCCGCGCGTGACGGCGGCGCCAAGGTTGGTGTATGTGGATGATACGGTTCTCTCGCGCGAAGGGAAGGAGCAACTCACGACCAAGTTTACGGTCATTGATACCCGCGTGCCGTTTTGAGCATGATGTTCCTTCATAGTCATATTTTGTTTTCTCGGTGGTGGTGGTTTGCAACCATCACTTTTCCGCTGCACGGGTTCGCGGTCAACATGGCAAGTGAAAAATTGGCGACGCAAGCGGATGCTGTATTGCCGCAGCGCTCACTGGCCCGCAAGAGCGCACTAAAATCTGTGATGCTTTCATACTGTACTGGCCCATGGCCTGGACCTTGGCTTCTAACCTGGACTATCCCTGGGGCCATGTCCTATACCTACGGTATAGGACACTGTCCCCATACTCCGTATGCCACATGAAGTGTCATACTCCGTATGTAGGACAATGTCCCAACCTACGGTATAGGACAAATACCCCGTATGTAGGACATAATATAGCTTATCATAATACCCCGTATGTGGGACATAATATAGCTATCATAATACTCCGTATGTGGGACATAATATAGCTTATCATAATACCCCGTATGTGGGACATCACACAGCTGTCCGCCATACCATTTAGCCAAGGCTGTACGTCCGTGGGGACTTGCCTTTTCCTCACGGGCGTCTTGCTCTTTTATATCTATGCCTTACCCCGATCGATCTTTGTTTCGATAATTCGATCGCCCTAAGCCACTCACACGTGAGCCTTGCCTACCCCTTGACTTTTTTTGCAAATCCCTGCCATTTATCGATCGTTTTCTACATTCTCCTTCCTTTTCGAAATTAACGAACCACCCCCGCGGTGAGGTGCAGTATCGTCCAGTATATGAACGATACTACACCGTGGTTCGGGTCAAGGACTACTTCGCCTCTCGTAGTGCATTCGCCCAAGACATCCTTCACTTCTGGCGGGCGTACTCTCCTTTTATTCCCTTCCTTGCCTCATATCGATCTTTTTATCGATGCCTCCCGCCTCCCGCCTCCTCCCCTTTGGGGATCAAACTTTCATTTCTTTGTTGGTTACAAACTCACTTTGTAACCGCCTTTTTTTTCAACTCTCAATTGCTGCACTCTCTTTTTACTGGTTACAAAGTTACAAACTTTTTTCTCATTTAGTCTATAGTATTTTTTTACTATGTAGATATAAAAAAAAAATGTAAAGTGAGACTACGATTCAAAAAACTTTGTAACCCGTGTAACCACACACGGGTCCAAACAAAAGTACTGGTTACAAACTCACTTTGTAACCAACACAAATTCAACATCAATCC
>GG745329.1:1582189-1660140 GCA_000151295.1 Allomyces macrogynus ATCC 38327
GCGGGGCCCCGCGGCCCCAACTGGCAACCCGCCGAGGACGACCGCTTTCGCGCAGCTTGCTCCCCCGTCTGCAAGAGTCTGGCCGGGAGATCCCGATTTTGGCGTCGCCTGAAATCTGGGGTCGGATTTATTCCAAATGGCTCGCGCACCGGAATGCCGACCTACAGCACGAGCGCCCCGCAGTCGGCGTTGCAGTCGCCGGTGGGCCGACAAGCTCTACAAGTCGTTGGTCAAGTTTGGACGCGTGCTGACGCAGGCCTACGCGCAGGCCGTGCCCGGCACGCCGCACCACGAGGTCGAGCAGCGCGCGCTCGGGCTCTACGCACAGGACTCGCGCAAGGGGTTCCGGTCGCTCGGCGCGTATAATGCCGTGCGCCACTTGCCGCGGTTCGCGCCGCAGATCCCGGCCGGGTGGCCGCAGCCCACAGTGACGAGCGCGGTGGCCCTGCCGAGTGGTGTGGGGAACAGTAGCAACAGCGCGCTGGTGCCGGCACCCGCGTCGGTCGTGACGGCGATCCCCGTTGTTGCGCCGCCTGTGCAGCAGCATACCAGTCACATTACGCCGTCGTCGCTCTTCGCAACGGCACCGGTTCGTGTCGCGGCGCCGCCGGCACGCACATCGGCCACGACGGCAGCAACGCACGTGCCGGTGGTCGTACACCCCGTGCCGCCGCCGCCGCCAGCAATCGTCGCCGGGTCGCCGACCATTTCCATGTCACCGGCGCCGCCGTCCCCGCCGCCCCCTCCACCACCCGTCACGTCATCGTCGCGCTCAGCCGCACGGCAGAATGCAGCTTCCGCCGCAGCTGCAGCCGCTGCAGCCGCCACCGCTTCAGCGACGGCCACGCCCACGACGACCAGCAGCACAGCGATTCCCACCCTCCGCATGACCGCCGCGGCTGCCGAGCCGCACATGCTCCCGCGCGCCGACTACTTCTACCCCGCGGGGATGCCGCCCATGTACGCCGCAGCCCCACCCGTCGCGCCGTGCGCGCACATGATGGTGGCCGACGCGATGGTGCAGGCGTGCGCGCAGGCACTCATGGACAATGTGGCGATGCAGCGCGAGCGGTACGAGCTGGATCTGTTTGCGCGCCCGCTGGCCGACCTGGACCCGGACCAGCAAGAGTACTTTCGCGCCAAGCGGCGGCGCGTGCTGGAGCGGATGCGGAACGGTGGCGAAACCGTGGGTGCGGACCGCGACTGGCCGTTCCGTGCGGCGGGCGCGAGTTCGGCGAGTGGTGGTGCGGGGAATGGGGCGGCGGGTAACCACCATCACGTTCATCCGAATGTGCACCATGGCGGGCCCGGCGGGCTCGAGGCGCTGCTGGGGAACACGGACGGCCGGTATTGAGTGAGCGAGAGTGGGTCTCCCCATTATTTTCGAGTTTTGGCGGGAGTTCGGTTGTACGCTGCTTGTTTTGAAGCGTTTTTTTTTTTTTTGTTTTTTTCGCGGGTGTGTTGCTGCTTTCGGGGTCGTGTTGCCTTGTGCTGCCTGCTGACCCAGGCATGCTATTTATTCGTCCCAAGCCAACCTGTCCGAGAGATGGCGGCTCCGTGTCTGCGCCTTGGCCACGCAGGCGGTTCTTGGTGGCGTTGCCTCGCGTGTTCCGCTCCAACAGCAGAAAGACACTGATCAGAATCTGCATCAATTACCTTGTCGCAACACGGGAGTCAACAACGGCGTGCACCCTCGGCACTCGCTGCAACTTGTACTCGAGATGATGGCTTCCGCCATGGCGGCTGCACGGCCCGACGACCCGTCACCGTCCGCCACGAACCATCGCCCGCTGCGCGCCGCTGTCCTGCTCGCGCACCACGCCGACACGCCGCCTGGCGCGGCCGGCGCGCTTGCCTCGTTCCAGTGCGGCATCATTCCCGAGGTATTCACCCGAATCCAAGCATGGACAGTGACCAAAGCACAATCTGACGCGATCGCGCCATCGATTCAAGGATGTGCTGGTGATTGTGCTCTTGCAGGACGCCGGGTCAAACGGCAGCGATCCGCAGCGTGCCATGATGGCGTGGGCCGTGGATCACGGCCAGACTGCCGGCAACAACGGCAGCACTGCCGCGCCTGTCGGTTGGCGAGACTTGGGCGATGCGTGGATACATCGCCACGTCCTCTGCTCGTCAAGGCGTCTCTTCCTGTTCCAGGGCGCTCTCGTCCAGGAAAGCATCCATATTCTGTCCCCTAACCAAGTCAGGACCTGATCCATTTCAATTGACCCGCCTCCCGTTCTCTGCAGACGGCCATTCAGCTCGTGTACGCGCTCAACGCGACGCTCGACCCGGCCGTGACCCTCGTCCTCGTCGAGCCGCCGCCAGCCCTGCATGACCACCTCGCCGCCGTGCACGCCTGCCGCCGCGTCGACACGCACCCGTCAGCGCACTCGGCCAACCTCCTCACGCACCTGACGCTCGCACTCAGTCCGCTCGACCGTCGCGCGCTGCAGCAGCTGTTCATTGACGTCATGCCTACGCTCGATACTGTTTCCGACACCAAACCACTGATGTCGCGACACGCGGATGCGCAACTGCTCGCCACTGCAGCCACCGATCCGACCACCAGAGCCCGATTGCAGCTCCTGCTCACGCACCTGGTCCGCGAGCGCGTTCTCGTGCCGTACGCAGCTGCATGCGGCGAGTCGCCGCGCGTCCACGCACAACACGGGATCCTCTACCTCATTGACCATGACCGGTACCAAGCTGTCGGCCAGGCGCTCGCGCACGGCGAGATACTGCCATCGTTGACCAAGCCGGGCGAATCCATGTGCGTGCTGCTCATTCTCTGCCTTCGACCCACTCTCAGCTGCCATTTTCCTCACGCCACACCCCGACAGTCTGCTCCCATTCCGCCCGATCCGCCCGCACTGCGCGACATGCACGTGCCCCAGTGTACCCGCACCGTCTCCACCCACGCGCACCACCTACGCACAGCTGCTCTACCAGCTCGTCGCCGACCCGGACCCACCGCCCAACTTCGAGTGCCGCGAGGACCCGGAGATGGGCGAGTTTACGTACCGCGTGCACGTGCGCGGGTCGGTCGTGTACGGCAGCGCGCACCAAGACCGCGACACGGCGCGCGAGTCGGCGGCGAGGGCGGCGTTGGCCCAGCTCAGCCTGCTTGAAACAGATGGCGGCGATGGGCTGGTCAACGGGGTGCACGTGCCGCGGCCAGGCCGAGCTGATGGCGCGACGTGTAGCACTGACACGCAGCTCCGTCCGCCACCGATCAGCACCGACAGCTCCGGCCCAGTCGTCACCTACTCGACTGGCGGCTTGGGTGGAAGCTGTGGGTGGTCCAGTGGAGGCGCCACGCACGCGGCTGTGCCCGAGCCCTCGACGCCGATCCGCGACGCAAGAGACTACCCAGCATGGGACGCGGCAAAAGTGACCTCGCCACACCCATCGAGCCCCAAGTTTGCGCGCGCGGTCACGGCGGGGTGGGAGGCCGCGAATACCAGCACATCGCCCACGCGCACGACCGGCGATAACGTTGCCGTGCACAGGACTGGGTTCGCGACCAGCGCTGCGTGGCGTGAGCCCTCGCATTCGAGCAGCTCATGGGAACGCGCGGGCGGTCCGCACGACGGCAGCGGGTCGAGCTGGGCAGGGTCCAGTCACAACGCACCGAATGGGCCCGCCGCGCGCGGCATGGTCGAGGATTACGGATGCACCAGCACCACCGCCACCGCCAACAGTTCCTCCCGTCGACGCGGTGATGATGGCTCGGCCCCGCGCTCCGTCAGTGGCGCCCCCGCCTCCGGGTCCGGACCTCGCGGGACTAAGCGCGTTCTCGGGATGGCGTGCTGTCGTGCCGCATCCGACTCCACCCTCACCACCGACGCGTCTCGTCACGTCCCACGCCACGGGTCCCGCCGCGCTGTACCAAGCACCAGCTCGCACCGCGTATCCTGCAACAGGCCCAGCTGTGTTCCGTGCTCCACGTTCAGTCCCGTCGCACGCGACCGGGCCCGCCGCGTTCCACGCCGCGCCACCTCCACCACCGCCCGTACCCACGACTCCCGCGCCCACCACCTCCGACCCCACCCCGTCGATCCGACCCGCCGACCGCACCGACTTTTCCCCGCTGATCCAATTCCACCGCGCCGACATTGCCGGCGGCAACTACATCAGCAAGCTCGTCGAGTACCTGCAAAAGGCCAAGTTACCGCCAGATACAGCCAAGTACACTTTCTCGACCGACGGCGCGCCCGCGGGCTCCGCAGGGCCCGTCCAGTACGGCGCGATGCTGACGTTGTTTGGGCACCGGTTTTCGGTGCCGGTGCAGTACCGGCGCAAGCAGGATGCCAAGAACCAGGTGGCGCGGCGCGCGATGGAGGGGTTGAATATGGTTGTGGTTTGAGGGGGTGGAGAAGGTGGAGAGTGCGGAGATTTTGATTGTAAGTTGGTGTTTATTGGTAGGCAGGAAGGATTGGGAGGATAAAGATACGCGGGTGCGCCATCAGATGCGCTTGCATCGCCGATTTGTGGTCTTACCATGTCGACCGATGTCGACCATGAACCTGTGAAATGGAAATGTGATAACTATGAACCCGGGCGGGTCGGGACGCTTACGCTCATGGCTGACACTGAGGTGGCCCGCGCAGCAATACATTCAGGCGATGCAGCAGGCTGGGCCTCGCACCACCCTGACCGCGATTGTGGACGGCTCGTGAGGTGGAGATTGATGGCAGTTGCAAGAGACCGGCCTCCTTCCGTCCCTTGACAGCGAGAAGGCAGAGCATTCCCATCATCGATTTATTGCTGCTCGTGTTTTCATTCTTTATCGACACGCATTTGATCCAAAGTCAGAAAGCGACCAGCCACGCAAAACAAAAATCGCCTCGCCCAAGGAACAGTCTCAAAACGACACGTTGGCCTCAATGACCGTAAACTTGGTCGCGAGCTGCTCCTGGGCCTCAAACGACAGTGCCGTTAGATCATCCACATACACCAGCATCGGCGCCGCCGTCGCGCGCGGAGCGGGTATCCGTTGCAGCAACGCGGCCGCAAACTTGTCGCCAAGCGGCGTGTCGACAATATTGATCGCGCGCAACGTAGTAGGCAGCGACGCGACCCACGCGACTGCGCCGCTTGGGCCGACATACGGCCGGCTCTTTGCACGTGTGGGTAAAACGAGCAACTGCCGGATGGGCTGCAAAAAGTCGTCTAGACTCGTGATCGTCCACACAAACTTGCTGACGAGATGCAGTGGCACCGATCCATCATTCCCGTTCAGGCAGAGCAGCGGCGCAGCAGCGTGTGTGTGAGCATGAATGGAGAACTTGGCATCAGAACACACGCGTCATGCCTCGCGCAAAAGAACAAGCAGCGCCAGCAACAACAGATGAAAGTAACGACTTCAAACGAATCCAATTCAATCCAAACCAATCCAATGTTTGGAACTGGGCCTGTGAGCGGTTATTTGACAAATAGCTTGAACACGCGCTGTGATATTTACTGGAGCTGTTTGAGCGGCAAGGGAAGGAAAGACAGCGTGCTGGTATCAATCTTCAATTCGACCTCGTGGATTTGTTTATCGGGGCGGTCAAGGGTCGACCTTGGATCTTGTCGTGCAAAAGAGCCTTCACACTTGGTCTGTAGGGGCATGAACGGAAACAAAATCGCACCTTTCCAACAAAAATACTGATTCCCTGGCATGGGACATGGTTGTGGTGTAAAAGATGGTACTCTGGCATGGTGCTGTGCAGCAGAGGAGAAACTCGACTATGCTGCTAATGGCCAGGTAGGGCAAGCATGCAAGCCCTGCAAGCCGTGGAGTTGGCATAGCAAGAACAGCAACCAAAGAGGTGCTTGACCAGCCATGAACCATGTTCTGACATCCATTGATGCATCAAGTATCAGCGCTGGCTGTGGCAAGAGTTAACCTGATAGATTCTTGTCTTCACAGCATCAACAGTGTCGACATTGTCAAATTCATTGCTGAGTGCCATGGAGTGTTGGTGCTGTTTGGAGAAGCTGATGTAGGTCTGTGCACCTGCACCCGTTCAGCAAACCATGTGGACTGCAACCATTTCTGATTGAGACCAATCAAACAAATCACGATCAAAGGGCAATACTCTTTTTGCTCATGACACACACGTCAGGACAGATCAATGACGTTGAATTTGACGGACAATCGCTCAAAATGATCGTCAAGCGCAGTGTGAGAGACGTTGAGCGAGCGCAATGTGGTGGGCAGCAATGTGACCCACACAACTGTGCTATCTGACAATTGTGGTTGCAATGAGCACCAGCGTCTGCAACTGAGCTGGTAGTGTCACCACAGCCAGAACACTGGACAGCCAGTTTTCTTTGAGGTCAAGGTACTGGATTGATGCGGGGAACACGAATTAGACAAGATCCTGGTTGGTCAGATTGCAACCATGGAGCAACAGCACCTTGAGTTGTGCTGGCAAGCACTACCCAAAGACCACAGCTGTTCATGTCCTGCCAAGCAGCCACAAACACAGCATCAGGTCCTTCAATGATGGTGGCAACTGCAGCATGAGCGCCTTGAGATCCAATTCGTCCAGATTCTTGCCCAAAGCATGTAACAACAGGTGAGTAAGCGCTGGTGTCAGCAGGAATTACTGGAACATGGGGGCATGCACACAGTGGTGGGTCCACAAAGTGGAAATCCAGCAAAAGAAATGCAAGAGGGAGGCAGGCAGCGCGTGTAGGCATGATCTCCTGTGCTGATATACCAGCGCCTTTGACAGGCTTGGCTTGAAGAGTGTGAACTGAAGAATGTACATTGACCAATGTGGGCCATGCCTGTGTGAGTGGCATTGAGCATGCCAATATGTTGTCCTCAGACAGCAGTTCTAATAGCAAGCTCATGCATGCCTGTGTGCAGCAGGATGGCAATGATGACAAGGAGTGCTGGGGTGTACCCAGACACCATGAGGGACTTGATGCTCATGAGTGAAGACAGGATGCAGTCAGCAAGTGCTGTGACAAAAGTGTCAGTGAACATTGATTCCCCATCATGCTGGAATACGACTGCAATTCAAGCGCTGCAATTGAGATGGGAATTTGCACATCCAGTGACGCTAGAGTGGCCATACTCTCATCCAATGCCATGGCCTTGATCAGGGCCAATGAGCGGAGATTTGGCAGCTGCCAGAAAACACGTTGGATATCAGCAGCAGGTGGCAGGACCACGCCTTGTGGACGCAACGTCTCCAGGTTGGCTGAGGAATGAACATTGTTGAGACAATCATGGACAAGCAGCCCATGACAGTGAGCAGGAACAAGGCGAGTCATGTCACTTGCCACATAGTACTGGAGCTGGTCAAGTGCAAGGTGCAGGAACAATCACATCAGGGAGACATCAATCAAGGAGGCTCAGTCTGGCATGGCCCTAATGGCCAGTGGTTGATATGTCATCTTGGCATGTCATGGCCTGCACGCTTGGGTCAATGTACGACTGACCCTGAGCATGATACAGCAACATGAGCAATCACATTACCCCACACGACAAGTCGGACTTGCTTAAGACGGCCCAGACAAAAGTGCCAACACGCGCAAGCGCCAACAGCATGGTGTTCCCGTTCTCCAAGAGTAGCATCAGTCGGTGATACTTGGTCGTGGTATGGATCATCGCCCACAAGCATGGCCCATTCAAGTTTGGTGCTGTGAGCGCCAGGTACAACATCGTGAGGCGGCCAGTTTCAGAGCGCAACAAATGTGATCCGAGCGACTTGCCATGATGCTTGCAGGCAGTACGAAAGAGGAGCAGCTCAGCAATGCGATTTACGACTGTGTCTGGCAGGCACTTGAGCCATAGGGCCAATCCGGTATGACATGTCATAATCGAGTTCGATGGGAACTGTATCATGTTGGCTGTGGTTGACGTGCGTGAGGGGTATGAGCGTTGATTGCTGCAAAGGTCGAACAGATGCATGTTGCAGTGGCAGCTTGCAGTGGCAGCGTTTTCACCAAGATCTTGTGTGTCGTGAAGTACTTGTGGGGGCTGTTCTGACTTTTCCACTGTAATGTCACTCGATGATTGCGTGAAGGGCTCCCACGAGAAAGCGACGGCCGCACAACTGAAATATTGGGACAAAAACGCGGCTCAAGACCTGCAGAAGCTAATGAAAATCAACGACGAGCTCCCGAAGACGAGCTCCCTGCAGCCGCTGACGAACTCGACGATCCCGCCGTTGTGCGGGAGCCGGATGGCGCTGCGGGCACGGCCTTGCTCGCGCCCGAATCTGCGAGACATTGATCGCACGTGCACTCAAACAAGTAGTACTCGCACAGCATTTCGCGGCGGCGGTCCACATCCATGAGATGTTCGTCGTGGTCATGGTCGTGGCCATGGTGGTCGTGCTCATGATCACTGTCCTCGTCGTCCTCCTCATCGCTATCGCACCCGTCAAAGTGCATGTACGAGATGGTGACTTCGGCGCCCTTGGCAATATCGCGCGTCGCGACCACACGCAGTGTCGCATTGTTGCGCACAAACTGGATCTCGGCGTTCGGCACGCACGCGTGGTTGATCATGGCGTGCGCGCGGTAGAGGCCCGTACCCTCGGCGTGCGTAAAGTCGTCCGAGTGCTCCTCAATGGCCTCGCGCAGCGCGTCCACTTGGTCGAGCGCCTCGGTCACGGCCAGGGCCTCGGGCGACCCGGGGCGCTCCTCGGCCGCCGCGGACAGGTTTCGCAGGATGCGCTCGTAGGCTTCGAACGACGACGTGCCGACTATCACCGAGGAAACGAAGCGGTGAGAGGGGGGGGGGGGTTACCAACCGAAAAAAGGGTCGAAAGATGCGCACTCCCTTGGCCGTTCAGCGATATGATCGTGAGCAACTTGTCGAACAGCTCCTGCGAGACGTGCAGCCCGTGCGGCGCGAACAGGTCGCGGAACAGGCGCAGGAACGTGGTCAGGCGGTCGGAAAACTGCTCGTCCATGAATTTGGCGACAATGTGCAGCGTCTCGTTGCGGTAGTCGGCCTTGAAGTGGTCAAAGAGTGCCTCGTCGCGTGTTACGGCAATCATGGCGAGCATCTTGACGAGCAGACCAACCGTCGCCGACTCGGGCGGGAAATGGAAGCTCCTGTTTCACACGATCGTGGGTCAGGGCGTGGTAGAGCGGAAGGGCCGTACCAAAACACCGTGACTGACATACTTCCACTCTTGCCGGATCTCGAGCAGCGGATGGTCGTCGCGCGGGTGCGGGCCGAGGCACAGGAGCGAGTGGTACTGGGCCCACGCCTTGTCGCGGCACGACGTCGAGCAGTAGAGCTCGCCGCACATATCTGCAGCAAGGAACACCATCAGGAATCCAATCGCGAGCTTGATCCCGAGGCGACAGACAGTGACATACGTTCGCACGGCACCTTCTTGAGCACCGGCACGGCCTCGGCGCCCCACAGGTGCGGCGGTTCCGGCAAACCGGCGAGCCGCATGACCATGTCGGCGGGCGACTCGAGGCACGCGAGGCAGCACTCGCACGTCGGGAAGAAGTCTTTATTGTAGAGGTACTGGTCGCAGACCATGGGATGTTCCTCGAAAATCACATCGCCCTCGGCAAAGTCGCGGTCGGCGAGCACGCCGCGCTCCTTGGCGTCGCTGATCCACTTGATGCTGACGCCCTGCGGGTCCATTTTGCTTTTGCTACTGCTGCTCCTGCTGCTACTGCTGTTGGTTCGCGTCGTCGGTTGAATCTTTGAAGGGCAAGCGAAAAGCGAGCTGCGGTGGCCGGCACCGGTGATCGCGGCCGCTCACACTGCTCGCGGTTGTGCGAGCCACACGGCGTCACCTGGTGCGTTGCAATGAGGACCCGCGGAGACACGCACAGAGACTTTGCCAAGTGACGAGAGCAGACGAGACGACGACCGATGACGCTGGCGAGGACGGAAGAGCAATGGTTTATATTTCGCATCGGGCCACCGCTCGGATGGCGAGCGCGCCAGACGAAGCGAAGACGACGATAGATCTCCTCAAAACAAACGAAACGGACCGCGAAGTTGCGCGCTTAGACCATTTTGTATTTTACCAAACCAGCCTCTGTCTCGTTCCACCGTGACGCGCCTTCACGCCAACTTAGAACTTGAGCAGGTGCGGGAACTGGCCGTTGGTCAGCGTGAACGTGCCCTTGAGGTACTTGGCGAGCTGCGGCACCTTGGCGACCGCGGCAACGACCGCAGCGTCAACCTTCTTCTGGTCAGCCACGCGCGACTCGGGCAGCTTCGAGAGCGCCGCCGTCTTGTCCTCGAAGAAGGCCGCCTCGGTCTTGGGGATCTTCGGGACCGACGCCTTCTTGAAGTAAGCGTCGTCAAACTTGGCCACGTCGACGGCCGACACGTCGACCGAGGTCGACGTCGCAATCACGTAGGCAGCGTTGACGCGGCGCAGCGGGATACCGTTAACCTTGTAGGGGCCCGTGACGAGGAGCAGGCCCGAGGCGAGCTGCTTGAGGAAGACAACGCGCTTGCCGCGGAAACGGCCGGCGAGCAGGATCAGGACGGTGCCGGGCGTGATCGTCGAGCGCAGCGCCGGGGTCGCGGCCTTAGCCTTGCGCGAGACCTTGGGCTTCGGGGCCTCCTGGGCAGCGTAGTACTTCGGGGCCATTTCGAGTCGTTGAACCACTGCAAATTTCGGCAAAAAAACCAACACCAACGCAATTTTGTGGTCAGAAAAACAGCGTCTTGTTCCAGCAGAGTGACAGCGTGGTGGAACCGTCCGCAATCGCGCAAGAGCGACCCCAAGCTTTGGATGATCAATCATCCACCCCGCTTCAACGACCAGAATGACCACTTAGTCGATGAGCACCGCCGTTCGAACCTCAGCCGCCGCAGGTGCTCGGAGAGCGCTCAAACCGCCGTTTCCCGAGCGAGCACAGCAAAAGTCGTCGACGACGCTCCTTCAGCACCCAACTCAATGAGCGTTTCGGACGGTCCCGGCGCACGGAATCCGGCATGACGATAGTCTCCCCATAGGGAAATGCGTTATGGAGTCCATGGGCCTTGTTTCGGTGCGAAATCGGCGGTCCAGCGGGTGCAGCGCAAACGGATGGACGGGCATGTCCACCCATCGAGCAGCGTGCGTGCAGCGTGCGGGTGGCCGTCAACTGGCGGCAATTGGGCAGCGTTTCGTTCTGCGAGCGAGCGCGAGGCCGCTGGGGTGTCGTTGGTCGATTTGGTGGGCATTCTGGTCGTCTTCGTCGTGAGGGGTCGGAGATGCGTGGTGCGTGCGGCGCGATTGCGGGCGGTCCATCCAGCCGTGGGGCTGAAGGGCCGTACCCGAAAAGCGGATGTGAACGAGAAGGAGAGAACCTGTGCCCAAGGGCATCGCCCAGTCCAAGTTGACCAACCGCACGTGAGGCGATTAGGTTAGGTTAGTTTGTCTTCGGCATTGATCAAGACCTGAAGCTCGGTCCACGTCAGACAATGATGCATCTCTCTGCTTCCGTTCGCGCCTTCACGACAACCATCGCTCCAAAGCGCTCGTGGTCGCAATGATACTACATATTATTGTGCTCCAGTTCCCACAGTCGCGAAAAGTCACCCCCCCGTTTGCCCGCCGCCTCGATTCGGCAACGTTGCGCTCAGCTTGGCCGTCTTCAACGGCGCCGTCGACGTCTCACTGCTGCCCCTGTGGGACTCCGACTCCGCGCCAAGCTCCAGCTCCGACCGCGACCGCGTCGATCCCGCGTCCGACGGCACAATCGCGCGATGCAGCAGACTTGATCCTTTCCGCGGCGCCGAGGTCACGGGCAACGTACCAGCCGCGCCAGCGACCGCGCGTGATCGCAAGACACTTCCCGGCAGCGTGCGCGCCGCTGCCGCAGCTTCTTGGCTGTTCGTGTGCACGGCACCGACACGCTCGTCGCTGTTCATCGGCGTGCCGCGCGGTAGCGGGCCCGAGACTAACGCGTCGAGTCCGGGCAACGCGGCGCCCGACGAGTCTGGGTTCATGAGCCGCGGCAGCGGGCCCGAGGCGGGCATGAACGCGCCGCGGATCCCGCCGCCCACGCCGCGGCCACGCTGTGCGCGCACCTGCGACACGGTCGGTGCCGGCGGTGGTGGAGGTTCGGCCAGTCCTGCGAGAAGGAGTTCCACGTCGGCCGTGATCGCGCCCGAATGAGCGACCTGTGCGGCCGTCCGTTGCCGTGACAGCGAGCCATGCCCGACCGACCCGTTCTCGCCGCTGCTCGACCCGTGCAGGCTCATGGCAGTCGAGAGACCGCCAGACATGATGTTGCGGAAGACAGCCGACGGCGTTCGGTTTCTCTCGAGCGTACGCGGGACCCCGAGGCTCCCACCGCCGAGCTGCCAATGCGAGTGCGTCGACATGACCGACGCTGACGTTGGCAGGCCGCGGAGTGATGAGTCGTGCGAGACCCGGCGCGACGATTCGGGCGTCGTCGACACGGGATCGGCGTTGTCTGGGTGCGTGGAGATGGTCATCGACGTGGTCGGTGCCGCGTCGGTTGGCGCGTCGCTGACCGCCGGCACCGTCGCCGTCGCAATCTGCGTGTAGTGCACGCCGCACAGCGAGTCGGGCAGGACTACCTCGCCGAGCGCCGACAGCGACCCACCCATGGCGTTCAAACTCGCCGACAGACTCTTCAGTCGCGCACTGACCACATCTCTTGGCCCTTCTTCAGCAATCGTCCCATGAACGTGCTTGGCGCGCAACGGTCGACCGGTGAGTACCGTATTACTCAGCGCGCGGTCCAAGACGGGCGACTGCATGTCCCTGCTTATACTCGTGCGCGCCTGCCTGGTCGAGGCGCCGCTGCTTCGTGCGTCGAGCGACATGACCGATGCATAGAACGGCGTATTGGCCGACTCGTCTTCGTGCGGCGCGTCGATAACCGGCTCGAGATCCGAAAACGCCGCCACCTGGTTGCCCACGGGCCCACCACCCGGCCCGGGCCCATTCTTCAAGTCGAGGTGCGACCCGTCCGAAAAGAACCGGCTCGTCTGCGCGTCGCCGCCGCTCCCACTTCCATCCGGCTCGGCCGTTGTACTCTCCACCGTTGTCACACTCCCCATCCCCGCCGCCGCCCCGACCGCCGCCGCCGCAGCCATCGTCGCCGGCGCGAAACTGACCCCCAAAGCGCTCCCCACCCCTTCAGGCGTCGCGAAATCATTCGTACTCACAAATGAGTTCTGCGACCGTGCCACCGTCTCGGGCCTTCCCTGCACCGACAGGATGGACGCACGACGCGACGCCACCAAACTCGTGCCCGGCATGATTTCGCGCGACGCAATCGACGCTTGCCTTGGCCGCTGCTGGAGGACGGCCTGGTTGCGCGCGGCGCGTTCGAGCGCCGTCGACCCGCGCCGCGCGCCCGTCATCGTGCCCGACGCTGAGTGCATCGTGTCGTGGCTGCCAAGCGCGCGCGCGAGCGAAAGCAGCGCTTGCTGGCTGCGCGCCGCGAGCGAGATGTTGCTGCCGCTGCCGCCGCGGCCGGCAGTGGTGAAGGGGCTGTTGGGGGCAAGGTGCATCGACGACTGCGCTTGCGGGTTCGGGTGCGGCAGCGTCGGTTTGGGCGTGGATGGAAAGACCGACGACGTGGTGCTGCCGGAACTGGTCGTGGTCGAGGACGCGTTCGGGTAGGTCGATGCGCCGACGGGGGTTCCGGGTAACGGCACGGGACTGTTCATGGTGATGGCTGGTGGCGGGTACAGCGATGGCGGAGGCCGCTCGTCGTCCTGCTCGCAAATGATCGGGATCGTGGGGCTTGCTGGGGCACTGGTCATGTGCGCCGAGGCCAACGGGACCGGCATGACGGGCGGGACGACGGCCGTGAGGACACCCAGGTTCTGGGACTTGAGCGAGTCGGCGCGCGTGCGCAACCGCTTCTCGAGGTCCTGCAGCCGCTGCTGCGCCGTGGCCATGATTTTCAGCTTGATGCTCGGGTAGAATTGCAAGACGTCGTCGAGGCCGGCCTTGGTCAGGACGTACAAGTCGACGAACGTGACGGTGCGTACGTTGGCCGTGCGGGGGCGTGCAAAGAAGCTATAAAATATTGAGGATGGTCAGGGCGGCGAAGAACGGAGTGGAAGACAGAATGAATCGAGCACGCTGCGTACAGCGAGATTTCGCCAAAGAAGCCGCCGTCGCAAATTCGGTCAAAGATTTGGGTGCCGTCGTCACTGACGACCTCGAGAATGCCGGAATGCACCATGTACATTTCCGATCCCTGATGGAGCGCTGGAAAGATGAGCGGAGACGAGAGCTGATTTCGAGCGCGACGCAGCGCACCAGATCGCCTTTTCGGACCACGAATTCGTTGGGCAAGAACATGACGGGCCGGAGGGCCAAGCTCTACGGGTGGCACCGTCACAATCAGTAACGCGAAGCACGTTTCACGTCCACCGCCTTTCGGAACCAACGCGAACCAGCATGCGCATGAACCCTTCCTCGGTATCGTGGAAAATCGGCACCGACGACAAGAGCGGTCCGTTCATCCACACGGCGAGTTCCGTCTGGAACGCCGTCGGCAAATCGGCAAACAAGTCTTGCGTGTTGATACCGCCGTTGCGCTGCCACAGAAACTCGTAAAACGCGAGCACACGACCCTGCGTGGCCTTGTCGAATTTACTCGTGCGCAAAAATTGCGTGATGCTCGCGACTTTGGCCACAAACTGCACGCGCTGTAAACCGCTGTTGGCGAGCATCGACGTGACGCTCGCGACCGTGTACCCAATCGCCAGGTGGCCAACGAAGAAGAGGCCAAGGCCGACCATTTTCTCGCGCAAGGTCGGCGCAACGAGGTCGGCGTGGCCCGGTGCCGTGAAAACTAGGCATCAACACCATTGTGAAAGGAATTGAACCGCGCGCGAAACGCCAAAATGGCAAGCAATTCAATAACCCAAACAAGGCATTCCCGCTCATCCGTACCGAGAAGCGCCCAGTACATGGACGTCGAGTACCGCGTCGTCGACGGCACGTCGTCGGTGAGCAAATTGGTAAAGTCGATGGCGCTATGCGTGCCGCCAGCGACACTCCACGTCTGCTCCGAGGGCGCGAGCGGCAACCCGGCAACCCACCACACGCAGGCGCCGTAGTGCGAGATGAGCCCGAGCATCACGACGAGTTTGGTCGCCTGCACCCACAGCGTGCCCGTGAGCCGGTCTTCGCCCGCATGAACCCATTGGAAAATTTTGAAGAGCACGATGCAGCGCGTCAGCGGCAGGAGCGCCTTCGCGGCAAACGGCGCATCGGGTGCGAGAAAGACCTCCCAGGGGATGTTGCCGGCGAGATCCCAGAAGAGCGACTGGCGTGCTTGCCGGGTGGCCATGTTCCACGAGCCCGTCTCGATGAGGCCTCTTCGGCTGTAGAAGGCTTTCCGGAACCCGAGGAAAATGTCGGCGACGAGCACGGTCGACGCAATCGCGCGCTCGACGGCGAGCGACTCTTCGCTCGCATCGTTCAGTGCCAAGGGCGAGTGCAGCAGTTGCGAGGTGACGATGCCAAAGGCGATGCGGAAGGGCACGACAATGGCTTGTGTAAGCGCAGCAACGAGCACGGTCCAGGTCCAGAACCTTGTGATCCACGAGCCGGGTAGGAGCACAATATAGTGGTCGAGCCAGTCTGCGACGAACGCGCCGACGGCGACGAGCGCGTTCCAGGCAGCGCGTGGGCGCGACATGGTTGCGTGCAGGTGAGCAGCATAGAGGATCTGCGCGGTCGGGTCGTCGAGGTCGTCGGTCGTGTTGGACATGAGCTGGATGACGGGCGGCGCCAAGGGCGTGACCGGTATTGATGGTGGCGACGGTGGTGGAGCGGCCACTGGCGCCGACGGCGTGCTGGCCATGGCAAAAGGCGGCGGCGGCGGTGGCGAAGCGGTGGACCGCGTGGATGCGGGTGTTGCGGTGCCGGGCACTTGCAGGAGAATACTCATGGCGACGAAGGTGCGGGTAGCGTCGGGAAAGGGTCGGCCAGGGTCAAAGCGGCGAGAACTCGGATCATGGGTCGGCGTGGGCCGTGGCTGACGCGAGCGGGCAGGTTCGCGCCGGTGCGCCCTCGAGCGCGGCAATGCGGCAAGTTAGGCGAGATGCGGACGGGCACGCCGTGGTCAAACAGCGAGCGTGGATGGTGCGCCTGCTTGCCGTGCTGGCCGCTGATCGCTGGTCGGTCTTTGGTCGCTGGAGCTGCTTGCTCCTCACGCTCAGTGGGAGACACTCTTGCACATCTTCGCCGAGGGACGATGCACCGCGCAGCGATGCAGACCAGCACGATGCGACCCAGCGGCGCGACATGCGAAACGCGATCAATGTGAGAGTGGACTTCACCAGGCGGCCCCGAATGTTCGCCTTCACAATCGAATGTCAAACTGTCAGGACCAACCGACTGACTGCCCAGGTCCGCCATGGCACACTATGAAGTGGTCTTATCACGCAAATCCCCCACTCGACCACACGTCGGCCCCATCAGAAAATACACATGGGCGGCGCCGGCAACTCGGGCGCCGCTGGCGGGTCTGGAATCCGCAACGCCGGCTTCTTCTTGCCGCGCCGCTTCTCACCACCCTTGCCCTTGCGCCTCGACGGCTGCTCGCTGCCAGCGCCCTTGCCCTCATCGCCGGCCTCGTCGGCATCAGACTCGTCGTCGAATGACTCCGAGTCGGCGTCCTCGGTGGCCTCTTCCTTCACCGCGTCCTCCTTCTCCTCGTTGTCCTCGTTGTCCTCGTCGTTCCTCTCCACCACGGCCGGCATCGCCGCGTCCACGTCCATCTTGTCCTCATCCTTGACCTCGTCCTCGGCACACCGCTCGTGGCACACCTTGGCGAGATGGTCGAGGTAGAGCTGGAAAAACTCGGCGCGCGACTCGTTGGCCGTGAACAGAGTGCGCTGCTTGGCATCGCGGAACGTGGCATCGAGTACGACCGCGTGCAAGTTGCGCGTCTTGAGCGCGCCCAAATCCAGCAGCTTGGCGATGCGGTTCGGCGTGCCAACGGCCAAGTGCGCCGGGTGGTTGGCCAAGAACTCAACCTGCTCGTCGACCTTCATGTGCTTGGCAAACAGCTTGGCAATCTTGACGTGCGTGTTGCTCGACTTGGGCGCACGTTCGTCAAACGCGCGGTCGTCGCGGCCGCCAAAAATGCCACCGCGACCACCACGACCACCACGGCTACCGCGGAATCCACCGCGGCCACCACGACGCCCGCCGCGGAACGAGCTTGAGTCGTGGTGGTCGTCACCGCCGTCGGTCAGCGGACGCAGAGCGCGGATCACGTCCATGCACCGGATCCCGGACGAGCAAATGATGAGCAGGAGCGGACCGCGCTTGCGCAGGTTCATTTTCGACGCTTTTGGTCGCCGCTCGCCGGGCTGCACGAAGTAGTCGTCGAGCGTCGGGACGGCTACAGACATGGGCCTCGTCAGTGACCGTCCGAAGTATTGGATGATCCGCAAGAGCTCACGAGCGTACCCCTCCGCACGAGCTCGGGATACCGTGCGTCGCTGACCTCGCCAAAGTCGGACAAGTCCAAAAAACGCGACTCTTAACACAAATTCAGAACGTGAGTTCAGTGCCGAACACGAAAGATCGTCTCCACCGTGAGCAACGCACCAGGCAACAACTTGTCCTGCACCTCAATCGTCGTCATTTTGCGGTCATTGATCGTGTAATCGAGCAAATGCTTGGCCAAATGCTCGGCCTGCGCAAACGGCGACCGGGCCTTGAGCGTCGCGCGGTCGAGCGACTCGGCAAACTTGCGCCGCTTCTTCTCCTTGCTCTTGTCCTTGGCGTTTTGCGTGCGCTTGCGCTTCTTAGACCCTTCCTGCTCCTCGCCATCGTCCGACTGCTCGGCCGCGACCTCGTCGTCCAATGCCGCGGCGAGCACACCGCCCGCGGCCGCGCCGCTGGTCGGCGCCAAGTCCATATCTTCGTCGCTAACTTCGAGATCGGCGGCAGCGACGCCGTCAAGGGTCACGTCGCCGTCCGCGTCGAATCCGAAATCGTCCTCGTCGGCGTAGGCCGAGCGCGGCTTGGCGTCGAACTCCATGAAGTTATCCATGTCGGCGTCATTGTCCTCGACGGGCAGACTGGGCGCTGGGGACCCGAGTGGTGTGTCAGTGGCGGCCGGTGGTGCGGGTGCCGCTGCCGGGGTGGCCGCAGCCGCGGCCACGGACTTCTTGTTGCGGTTTTTCGGCTTGCGCGCCATGGTCGTGTGGGAAGTAGCTCTGGTTGAATCGAACTCGAACGTCGTGCCTGGTGGTTCAAGATGATTGGCACCCGAGAGCAAACGAGAGTGATCAGAGCTGTTGACAAGGTCACCCGAGCGCACATGACACGTTGTTGCTCGCTGGAACTGGTTGCCATCGCTCATATCAACGCGCTCACAAGTCGCTACGAGTCTTGACACGTCGCGTTGCGCGCGAGCACAAACCAAATTCATTCCGACGACGAGAACCATGTCCACCCAGAAACGCAAATGTATCCATACCCGTGCCCGCCAACCCAACAGAGGCCCTTCTATTTCTTGGACTTTTCCTTGTTGAGCTTCTCCTTGCGCTTTTTGACTGCCTTGGGGATTTTGGTCTTGCGCTTCTCGCGCTTGGCCTCCTTGGTCTGCTGCTTGAGCGCCTTCTTCTCCTCCTTGTCCATGTGCTTTTTCCCGCGCGGCGCCTTGGCCGGCCGGTCGTGTGTGCCGTCCTCGTCTTCGGACGAACCGTCGTCCAACGCATCGTCACCATCACTCTCCTCATCCTCATCCGAGTCGTCGAGATCGCTCAGGGCCAATTCTACCTCATCGCCGACGGGCACTGTCGCGTCGTGGAGGGCCAGCGGCGCAAGGAGCAAGTCAAGGGTCGCGGCCGACTGCGTCGCGACAGGTGCCGCGGTCGCATGGAGTGGTGGCAATGCTGGTTCCGGGACCAGCGTTGACGGCTCGACGAGCTCGTAGTCGTCGAGATCCGACTCGGGCGCCGCGGCTCGGCGCCCTTACCCGCCTTCTTGCCGCCCTTCTTACCACCCTTCTTACCCTTCTTCTTGTCCACCGCGGGCACCGCCACCTTCTTCTCCTCCTTGCCCTCCTTCTTCTCTTCCTTCTCCTCGGGCTTGCTCGAGCCCGGCAACGCCAACAGATCCTTGTAGACCAACTCATGCGCGCGCCCCTGGTTAATCACGTCGTACATGTCGCGCTCCATATCGACGACCTCGTCGAGCGTGCGCGGCACGTACGCGTGCTTGAACACCTCCTCCTCCACCTGGAGCGCGTTCATATCGGCGTTCTGCGCGCGTTTGGCCGCATTGCGCGACTCCTTGCCGCGCGCCTCGGCCGCCTCGAGTAGAGCCGCCAGGTGCTCGTCGACGGTCGACGGGCACTTGAGCGACGCGAGTGCCGTGGGCGCGGCCACGTCCATGGCGTCGAGGTTCTCGGCGGCAGCGACCATGGCGTCAGCCGCGACCGCTTCGCCCGTGGATGCGGTCGCGGTGGGAGCGGGGGCCGTGGGAGCAGCAGCAGCCGCCGGTGCGGCGGGCTTGAGCGCGGCATTCGTGACAAAGTCAAACAGTTCGCGCAGCGACAGGACGGCGACCCCCTTTTTCCGGAAAAACTCGGTGACGTTGGAGCAATCCTTGCGCAGAAACTCGAGCGCATGCGGGTGTTCGTGCTCGACCGACTGCGACACGTCGATAATGTAGCACTGCTTCTGGTGGTAGAGAATGTTGTACTCGGACAAGTCGGCGTGCACGAGCCGGCACTCGTGAAACAGGACCCACATCATGCGCAGCAGCGAGTGGTACGCGCGCTTGGCGCGTTTCGCGTCCAGATTCGCGTCCTTGAGCCGCGGCGCCGCACGGCCGTCGGCGTCGCCAATGAAATCCATGACGAGCACGTGCAGTTTCAGGAGGAGCGGTTCGGGCGACGGAATCCCGGCGGCGCGCAGGCGCTTCAGGTTGCGCATTTCCTTTTCGGCCCAGACCTTGACCATCTTGCGCGGGTTGTGCCGCGCGTACCCGTGCCGGAACCGGTGCTCGCCGGACACGTACCGGTCGCGGTCCTTGAAGACAAGAATCGACGTCTTGTAGACCTTGATCGCACGGTGCTGGCCCGATGCGGTGACCGCGTGGTAGACGTTGGCTTCCTTGCCGGTCGAAACACACCCGTGAATCTCGGCGAGCAGACCTTGGTTGACGATCTTGAACAGGATCATGCGCGTGCGCGGATCGAGCACCTGCTCGGCGGTCGCGCGGTCCGACTTGTCGGTCAACTTATGCAGAACGTGCCGCGTATCGACGCCGCCGGCGCCGGCCACGCCATAGTCGCCCGACGCCGCATAGGCGTTGGCGTACCGGTCGGCCGAGTCGAAGACGGCGTCGTCGTCGGCGTAGGGCTCGTCGTCGGTGTAGTCGTCGTGCGTGTAGGTGTAATCATCGCCATTCTCGTCGTCATTGGGCGGGGCGAGGACGCGTTCCGGCGCGGTCTTCTCGTCGTGGGAGATCGCGTCGGCGGAGGGCGTGGCGCGGGGCTCGGGGACGTGATCGAGCTCGTCCTCGCTGGCATCGTCAAACTGGCCCTCGACAGGAGCCGCGGCACGCGCAGGTTCAACCGGAATTGCTGGCACCGCGACCGCGGCATGGACAGCAGCCGCGGAGGCTGGAGCGCGCGACTTGTTGTTCTTGGGCATTGCTGGTGGTCGCGTCGTTGTGCTTCACGCTTGCGTCGCGCAAGACGGCGGAGTGCGGCCGCGGCGGGCGGCGGATAGGCGCGTCCCAGTCAGGCGCAGTCACGGGACGCGTTGCTTGTCCATGCCGACGTGCGGACACGCGGGAGACGCTTGTCGGCATGCGTCGTGGTCGCGGTGTGCCGCATTCCCAGCCGCAAGTTTGGCCTGGCAAACCGGCCCGCCCACTTGCTGCAGCGTGCGTGCCCGGCCAGACGAGCGCGAGTGCCGTGCCGGAGCGGCAGAGGGCTGGCGCTGGTGGTAATTCTCGTCGGAGCCATACCGGTAACGGCAGGGCGCTTGGAGTCGCACCGACTGCCCGGCCGGCTTGCTGATCCTCCGGAGCTTCAGCCTGACGGCGAGGCCCGGGTGAGATGGGGTGGGATGGGCGAAGGTGGCCGTGGGCGACGCATGATGGCCGAGTGCGAAAGCAAGAAAGGTGCATGACCCGTGCACGGTGTTCCCACTCTCACCTGTCAGCGCTCATCTGGCAGGCGCGCCAGTCTGGCAGGCCACGAACACAAACGAGAAGCTGTGCTGTGCTGTGGCCGCGAGCGCGCGTTCGGCCAACCCGCACCGAGTTGCCGCCGCCGCCTTCTTCATGACGGCGTGTCGCCCGCCCTCCTCTTCGCCCTCCTCGAGCGATTGATCTGCAAGTGCGCGCGCCCCTCGCGCTCCTCTCTCTCTCTCTCTCCCTCCCCCCCCCCCCCTCCCTCGCTCCTCGTCTTGGCCGCACTTTGGCCGCGTGCTCCGCAAGCCCCTCGACCGACGACGCGTCTCTCGCCCGAACCTCAAAGTCACCCGCACCAACCACCATGCTGCGGGCGGGCTCCGTGACCAACCTGCTCGCGCCCGACCAGCAAGTGTCGGGCGCTGGCGCCTACCCGCCGACGTCGGCGCCGTGGATCGACGCCAACACGCAATACCCGGCCAAGTCGCCCCCGGCCGAGTACCCGCCGCCCCCGCCCGGTCTGTCGCTTGAGCGCCGCGGTTCGCCCGGCCAGCAGCAGCAGCAGCAGCAGCAGCAGCACTTCCACGTGGTACGTGATGGACATGTTCTTGTAATGCACGGATTGGCGCAGTCGGTGCCGCGAAATTGGTGGTGGTGGTCGGTCGCTGTTTCGCTGTGATCTGACCCATGGGAACGCCCATCCGCCCGTCGATCACGCCCTCCGACGCAACCCACCCACAGCCGTCGTCGCATGCATCGCCCTACGACCCACAGGACCCGTTTGCTTACTCGCTCGCCGGCGCGCAGACCCAGCAGCAGCACCAGTACCAACAGCACCAGTACCAGTCCGCGCAGCAGCAGCAGCACCAGCAGCACCAGCCGCGCACAATTTCGGCCTCGTCGTCGTCGTCGGCCTCGCTCGCTGCAGCCTCGGACTCGTTCATTGCGCCGCCGCAGGGCACGTCGCTTCTCGCGTCGGGCCGCAGCGGGAGCATGCCGAGCCTGTCCACCGACTCTCACGCTGACCGCCCGCTCAGCAGCCGCGGGAGTCTGCGCGCGGCCGGGTCGCCGCCGACCGACCAGCAATCATCGACGACGGGCCCGATTTCGCCACCGACGACCACGCAGCCCGAGCAGCAGAATGAGACGCGCCAGTACGACGCGGTGCCTGGATCGACGCGCGCGGTCACGACGGCGAGCGCGGCGAGTGGGCCGGATGGTAAGCAAATTTGAATGCAAGATACTCTGCGACTTTAACTTGGGCTCCATGATCTCACGCGTTCTCTTCCTCCCGTTAGACTTGGCCGCGGCCTTCAACGCGTCCATGACGCTGCACCACCGCGCGGGCGAGCACGACGCGTGGGCACGCACGTCGACGTCGGCGCAGTCGACGCCTGGGACCGCGCTCGACCAGTGGGGTGGGCCCTTCCAGGGGGACCTACCCGCGCGCTTGTCGCCGAGCGGCGCCAGCGACTCGTACGCGTCGCTCAACAACGGCGGAGCTACTGGGTCCGCGCGGTACCAGACGGGCTCGGCCGATGCGATGCTCATGTCCCCTGGCGGCAACGGCGGCACGTACGACACGTCAGCGGGAGCTGACTGGGGCACCACGTCGGTCCCGACGTTGTCGGCACCGCTGCAGAATGACGCGTTCACGGGGAACGCCGCGTGGACGCCCAAGGCTGCCTTCTCGGACCTCTCGACGGGGATCGACGGCAACAACGGTGCGGGTGCCGCGAGCGGCAGCTACGACAGCAGCGCGTACGGTCGGTCAGCGAGCGATCTTTACGCGACGTGGCCCAAGCGGTCGTTCTCGGGCCCGACGGTCCCGCCCAGCATGGGCGACCGAGCGCGGCTCGCATCTGAGTTGAACCTGACGCACGGGCAGCTCGACCCGATGGCCGCGCACGACATGCGCCCGATGCATCGCAGCCACGACCAGGCGCCCGACTTGTGCGCGCCCACGGCCCCCGTCACGTCGTCGCATGTTGGGCCGGCGCCGCGCGTGTGCAAGTATTTCCAAGAGGGCCACTGCGCGTGGGGCGACCGGTGCCATTACCTGCACATTGTCGACTCGGCCGCGACGCGCGGCACCGGCGGCGCGTGGCACCAGCAGCAAAACTATGGCGGCAATCCGCGCCATAGCGGCAGCTACGGCCACCACGGGAACAGCAACAGCAGCGCGACGCTCTTCCAGCGGCTGGCCGCCGACGCCATGGCCAACAACAGTACCGGCGGCGCGACGGGGACAATGTCGGTGCACCAGCTCGCCGGGACGATGCCGCCCATGGACACGGGGTACGGGCTCTACGCGGCCGAGGGCCTCGCTGGTGCCGCGCCCGCGCACCTCGACAACTACTCGAGCCAGCAGTCGCAACAGCACGCGCAGTCGATGTTTGCGCCCGTCACTGGCATGCCGGGCAACTCGGGGATCATGTACAATGCGATCTTGCACCACCCGCAGCTCGGGCCCGTTGGGATCCTGCCCATGATGGCGCCGCCGTCGTCGGCGGGGCACACGGGCAGCACGGGTGCTGGCGGGCCGCGCGGATACGGCGGTGGCATGGGTGGGCGCCGCGGCAGCAACTCGCGCCAGCCATGGTATATGGGCGGGTCGAACGCGCTCGGCATGTCGCCGTCGCTCTCGCCAATGTCGCTCAGCTCGATGGGTTCGGCGCATCACCGCGGCCATCACGGCAGCAGCGTGGGCGGAATTCACTCGCCCTCGAGTCTCGCCGAGTCAGAGGGCCGGTTTGCCGGCATGGCGCTCGAGGACTGCATTGGCCAGTTTTTGGTCCTGGCCAAGGACCAGCACGGGTGCCGGTTCATGCAGCGCAAGCTCGAAGAGGGTGGCGCCGCAGCGGGCACGCGGCTGCTCGAGGAACTGCTCCCGCAGTTTGGCGAGCTCATGATGGACCCGTTTGGCAACTATCTGTGCCAGAAGCTGCTCGAATACCTGTCGGAGAACCAGAAAATGGCGATTCTCGACAATGTCGCGCACGATCTGGTCGGGATCGCGCTCAACATGCACGGCACGCGCGCAGTCCAGAAACTCGTCGACCACGTACACACGCCCGGCCAGATTGCGCGGCTCGTGCAGGCGCTGTCGCGGCACACGGTCGCGCTCGTCAAGGACCTGAATGGCAACCACGTAGTGCAAAAGTGTCTCGTCAAGCTGACGCCGTCGGACGCGCAGTTCATCTTTGATGCTGTGACGCGGCATTGTGTCGAGGTGGCCACGCACCGGCACGGGTGCTGCGTGCTGCAGCGGTGTCTTGACTACGCGGCGCCCGAACCGCGGCGCCGGCTCGCGCAGGAGATCACGACGCACTGCCTGCACCTCGTCAAGGATCCGTTTGGCAACTATGTCGTGCAGTACGTGCTCGACATGGGCGACTCGCACCTGATCGAGGCCGTGGCGATGCGGCTGCGCGGCCACGTTCCCGCGCTCGCCATGCAAAAATTTGCCAGCAACGTCGTCGAAAAGTGTTTGCGCGTGGCCCATGTCGCGCGCGACGTTCGCCGCCCGCTGATTGCCGAGCTCTACGCGTCGCGCGACACGCTTGACCGGCTCTTGCGCGACGCCTACGCCAACTACGTCGTGCAGACGTCGATCGACTACGCCGACCCGCATCAGAAGGCGACGCTCATCGAGTGCCTGGCCCCGCTCGTACCGTTGATCCGCAACACGCCCTACGGCAAGCGCATCATGGCCAAGCTCAACTGGCCGCCGCAAATGATCTGAGCGGACACCCGGCGTGTTTCGCGCCGACATTGACGGGTCACGCGCGCTTGCGTGTGGGCCGGTCGAGCTCTCGTCTCCATGCATCCAAACCCTTGCACCATTGCCAACCGGAAATCGCGTCGATGTCCGTGTCTTTACAAGCTCATGCCCACGAGTGTGGTACCTGCCGCCGGTGCACGTACGGCGACCCGCGTTTGTTTCTTTTGTCCTTTCTCTCTTCCGTGGCGTCCATCGGGGACGCACACGCACTGTCATTGGCTTTGTCCTATCTGTCCCGTTGTTGCCGCGCGTTCTTTCCGTTGTCGTTTCTTTACCGTTGACCCGATTCCATTTCTCTCCACCCGTTCCAAGCGCGCGGCCGATCCGGGTTCGGTGCGGGCCAACTTGTGTTTGTACGCGCCGTCCCCCTCCCTCCCCGTCCACCACGGCTACTTTCTTTTCTGGTCGGCCCGCTCGTTAATTTCCTTTTTCCGCACATCCCGTTTCGTTTCGGCCGCTTCCCTAACTGTTGTCCTTGGCCCATTCCTATTTTCGTCTCATCCCGTCTCCATATCTCCAATGCGCGCCCCTATTCCTTTCGGGATACCAGGCGCCCCCTCCTAAATCGTGAGGGGGGTCCGCGCGCCGGTGTCTGTATTATTTGATTCCTTTGCGCCCAATTACTGGTTCTAAATGTCAGAGCGCTGCGCTCGCGTTTTGGATCGTGCCAAAGCACGGACAGCACGGCCAAAGCACGGACAGCACGGCTTCAGGCACCTCAGAAGCAGATCGTTTTCTGGTGACGACCAAGAGCGATGAACAGCAGTCAAGAGTATCGCCGTGAGTCAAACCCAAGTTCCCCACCGTGTTCTTCGGCTACAAATTGGCAGCTCTGGCAGCGGATATATTCATGCCGACCAATTCCCATGATTCATGACCTTCGGTTGGGAATGCGAATCACAATCATTTCTTCCCTCTCCTGATACTCTGCAGTTTGGGTGTAATTAATAGGGTGCCGACCGCTACAGGCGCGTCGAGCGGTATTTATTGCAAGAACCAACACATAAGGTCATGATTTGTCTGCTGCTGTCTCGAGCTTCTGCCGGCGATGACGGCGGATTACTGACCAACGACATGGAGTTGATACGATGTTGTGAATAGAACCGGAAGCAGGCCCGAAATATATCCAGCACAAGCCCACCCTCCGACACGCCCCCATCGCTCCAAGAAACTTAGTTCTTGTAGCCACGCGACGCGCGACGGCCACGAGCGCGCTCGAACTTGCGACCCTTGGAGCGCACGTAGGGCTTGGCCGACGACTTAGAGGTGCCCGGGGCCTTGCCGAAGTGCTTGACGGCCTCGCGCATGCGCGAGCCGCGGAGCAGGACCGTGTTCGAGCCCGTCGGCGCGCGCAGCGCCAGCTGGTCAATCGTGATGGCCTCGCCGCCGTTCTTAACGATACGAGCGCGCGCCGACGCCGTGAACTTCAGGGCAGCGACCGTCAGCTTGGGGAACGCCGTGAGGCGCACGTCGTCCGTGACGGGGGCAACAATCACGGCGATCTTGTCCTCCTTGCCCTTCATGTTCAGAGCGATCTTCGACAGCGACACCGGGGGCTTGTAGATCTTCGACTTGACCAGACGCGCCAGGATCGTCTTGTTGAAGGCAGAGTCCGTGCGGCGGGCAAGGAACTTGTACAGCTATATTTTTGCCACGATAACCGCGTTAGTGTCCGTGAATTTGGCATTCGCTCTCTCGCTGCCGTCCAAAAACAGGAGCGGCCCCGAGACAGCGACCGCTGCAACAAGAAAAACGCACCTTGACGAGCAGCAGCAGGTAGGGGTTGCCCGAGGCAGCCTCCTTGCGCTGCGTCTTCTTGACGTGGTGGCGCTGAATGTCGATACCCTGCACAGCACAAGCGTCACAGCGAGCAACGACGCCAAATTGTCGGTTAGTCGCCGGAATTCATCGCAAGACGACAAATCGTGCGCAACCACCGCGCTGACCACCCGCATAAGCAAAACGCCGCCATGACCCGATTCGTCTCGTCCCCCGCACACCGCTGGCCTCGACCAAACGAGTGCAACCCCTCGTCATGAAGCAATTTAGCCGCACGATCGTCGCACACACGCCTACCGGCCCGAATGGCGAGTCGTCGAAAATCCAAAGCGAAGCGAAGTTTGGAAAGGTGTAGCAACGCAGAGCAGAGGCAAGGGCAGCGTTTCGTGATGATTTCGAATGTCGGTCGTTTGTTTGGATGACGGATGGAATGGCGTGGCCACGGCCGCGCGGCGTTGGTTTTGGCCGCAGTTCGTGCGAAATCCGCGAGCGACGGCGGTCGCTTCAGCGGGCGAGGGCGTGTAGCAACTGTTTCGTGGTTGGTGCGCCGTTTGGCGGGGATGGTCGTGGTGGGTGGTCATGGCGACAGTCGCAGTGCTGGTGGTGCTGGCGGACAGTGGGCGGCTGGTGGCCCATACCATTGTGAAGCAACCAATGAGATGGGGGTGAGAGGGAGAGGGTCAAGGGCGGCGCCGCAACCAGCTCGAAAACCGACAACCTGCCACGCACATCGAGGCTATTTTTGCTAGGAAATGATCTGAATATTGCCTGTATGATGGGGTTCGCTTGGTCAGCGCCGCATTTTCCGACAATTTCTGGGCGAGTCATGATGCCTCGGTGCACCTTTCCCGCATGCAGACACCACACAGCCCGCACCTGTCCCAACCAAATGAGATGCAACTTCCCGCAGTCAAGGCGTCGCGCTGATGCTACCGCGATTGGGGGGCTGGTCGCATCCGGTCGGCCATGACGGTGCAGATCGGCTGGCAGCTATGATCTGCCTTGCGGTCTTGCGAGTCGTCTGCTGGTGCCGTGGCGGTGGCGGTGATCTGCGCTGCACTCGTGACCGCGTTGGCATCTTCCGCGCTAGCATTGCAGCCCATCTCCTGCCGTCCACATCCCGAGCCACGTCGCGTATCGGTGACGGCGTCAGCGCGCGGCCGTTCGTCGTTACGGATGCGTCGCTGGAGGCGACGGCGGGTGCGGCCGGTGCGGCCGGTGCTGGCGCGTTTCTCGTGGGGTTGCGGTGCACCTGCCCACGGGTCCGCACTCGTCAATGCGGTCTGAGATTTTCGCGCTCCTCGTCGCTGTCGACCACTGCGATTTCGGCGCGCGGCTCGACATGCTTCTTGATTCGCAGGCGGCCATCGCCGGCGCAGTCCAAGGTGCCGACCCTTCGCGCTGGGCCCCTTGCCGCACGTGCCGCGCGCGCCGCGCCGGATCAGACTGCCGTGGTCCGCCGCCAGCGTCGTCCGCCGAGCTTCTCGGTCGCGCCGCGTTGCTCGCAGTGCGGCGAGAAGGAGGCGCGGCATGGGCTCCCTGTGTGTGAGGTGAGGGTCGCAGCGTCGGGCTTCGCCCTGATCCTTCATTCTTGCTTCTGCATATTGCTCTCCCTCGCGTGCGGTTTGTAGCTGGTCAGCAAATAAACATCGTCCCAGCTCCTGCTTCCCGACCTCCACCAGCACGACCTTCCAAGTTGGAAAGCCGTGTCCAACTCTTCCATTGGCGCGTTCTGCCTGCGCTCAATTATGGTGCGGCCACCGGCCGGTACGCGTGAAGAACGCCCACCCCCAAGAAGAAAACGACTCCTCTGTGCCTTGGCCGATAAAAGCTCGCTGTCCCCCGCGAATCGTCGTTGCTCGACTGCAGTTCATTATCCGGAGTACCAGACCGAGTGCGCTTGCGCTCGCCCGACCTCACCATGCGCCAGCCCGCCGCCCCTTTCCTGTCCGCTCTCGCACTGGCGACCGCGCTCCTGCTCGCCGCGGCCGTAACTGAAGTCGCGGCGTGGAGTTATACGGGCCATTCCCTGACGGGCCGCATTGCGAACCAGCTCGTGCGGCCTTCAACGCGCCGCGCGCTGCAGCAGCTGCTTCCGGAAGTCGACGGCGACCTTGCGCGCGTGTCCAACTGGGCCGACGACGCGAAGCGCACAACGTGGCGGTTCAGCGACACGGCCCCACTGCACTACTCGGACCCGCACGACAACCCGCCGGACTCGTGCTCGTACATCTTGGAGCGCGATTGCCCCGACGGGTACTGTGTTACGGTTGCAATTCAAGGTGCGTTTTTTGGCCCGGATGGGTGGGTGCATTGGGGCGTGAACAGGTATCTGACCACGTCGTCACTTTTTCTTTTGTAGAATTCTCGTGGGCCGTGCGCAACGCGACGCTCGCGAAGCCGATGCTGCCGCCGCCAGCAGCTCCCGAATTGCCCGAATTTCCGCCTCTAGACAAGCGCTTGGTCGACGATGAGTACGTCGACATTGACAAGCTCGTTCCCTTGCACATGATGGAGTGGGTCGACGCGCAGCGCCGCCGCCGCCGCCCGAACCGCCCGCCGCGCCGGCAGCTCAAGCCGAACCAGTTGAAGGCGACACTGATCGAACCCGTACCGAACCTTGATGAGCGGCCGTCCAAGGACCTGCCGCTCGGGCAGCGGTACACAGTCGTCGAGACGCTCAAGCTTTTGGTGCATTTGGGTTCGTGTTGTCATCGGCGTACGCGTGTGCACAAAACGCCTGTGCTAACGCGACTCGTGTTTGCTCGCTGCAGTGCAGGACATTCACCAGCCGCTGCACCTGGCGGGCCGCGACCGCGGCGGTAACAGCAAGATTGTCACGTTTGGCGAGCACAAGAGCAGCTTGCACATTGTTTGGGACAAGATGATGATCGAAAAGCACATGCACGAGAAGCACGCTGGGTCGGAGATCGCGCTCGCGGAGGACCTCATCGAGTACCTCGCGACCGAGTGGAGGGCCGACGTTTCGGTGCGGACTGCGCACCCTTGATGGAGCGCAAGTGGACTGTTTGGCTAACGGTTTAGCGCACATTCGCTTTTCTTGTTTTCTAGTCGTGGGTGCACTGCCCGCTGGCCATGCCCGGTGCTGGCAAGGAGGTCCCGCGCGCTTTTGCCGCGCAGGTGGACTCGCCGCGCATCGACAGCGCGTACGTTGCCGGCTCGAAGGCGCCGGACGCGGCTGACCCCCCGGCGGCCATGAGTGTCGTGCTCTGCCCAGAGCACTGGGCCAAGCAGTCGGACCAGCTCAACTGCGCGACCGTCTGGCAGAACCTCGAGGGCGACCTCTCGGGCGAGTACCATGAGACGAACCTTCCGGTGGCGCGCAAGGCCATCGCCATGGCGTACGCTTTTTCATGTTTTGATCTTTGATTGATCCACGGACGAGGGACAACGGATATCTGACGATTTACGCGACGCACCGGTATCTAGAGCGGTCCGTCTTGCGGCACTCCTCGACGTGGTCCTGGCCGGTACGCCGGCGTGAAAGCGCGGTTCGCGATACCCACCCGCGCGGCCGTGGACCCGACATGGGCCCGCATGGTAGATGATCCCTCGCCCGTCGTTGATTTTGGATTTGTCGTTTGCGCAGTTTACCCACTTGCACAGAGCACTCTGTCTGCTCGCTTGCAATTGTCTGTCCTGTTTACCATTCTCCAACAAGAACGCATTTTTTTTTTCGAACCTAGGCGACTTGCTCATGAGCGGGTCGCCGTGAGCGACGTGACAGTTGACGGGAAACGAAATAACAGCCGCGCACCAAGAGGAACACGGGACCGTACTGACCGAGCGCTAACGAAAACCGAAGTTTTCCTGTTGCTGCACACCTTACATGATTCAAATATTCTGGCATCCGACCGCGAGTGCCTGCGACAACACCGCACTGCCTACCCACCATCCTTCAGTCGCTGCCAAACAAAATGCAGCTTCCCGCAGTCGATGTGCTGCGCTTGAATTTGCTACGCATATAGATCTCGCTTGGTCATCATCACATCTCCTCAATTTTTACACGCTGATGGTGCCGCCGTATCGCACTGCCCTTTGCCGTCGCTGCTCGACGACAAGCAACTTGTCGCAGTCGAAGCGCCAAGCTGATGCGACCACCACCGTGGGGGCCGCCGGCCGCGGTCGTGCGAGCCGGTCACCAACCCCGCTGGCCGCGGCCGACTGATGGTGTTGTGGCGGCGCTGTGGGTCGCGTGGCCGTGTCCGCTGCTGGACTCCGCATTGCACTCGTGACCGCGTTGAGGTCTCCCGCCAAGCTCGCCGCGCATGCACCACAATGCCACTGTCCACTTTCTGGCGGCCCCAACCAGTCACGGCCGCAATGTTCTGCCCACACCCATCTGCAACGACACGGTCCCCAGCACGCGCGAAGACTGAACATCACCAAGCAGGAAACGTGACGTTGTCTGCCAGACTGCCTGTTCTCTCCTTGGCCGATAAATACTCGCTGTCCCCCATGAGCGTCCTCCCGAAGCGCTTTTGCTCAACTGCATTTCAACCTCACCAAGCACAAGCATTTCCAAACAACCAACCATTGACCATCACCCTCTTGACAAAGTGCCAAGTCTCGCGCGTGCCCAACCCGACCCACGATGCGCCAACCCGCCGCTCCTCTCCTGGCCGCGCTCGCAGCAGCAACGGCGCTCCTGCTCGCCGCGGCCGCATCTCAAGTCGCAGCATGGGGCCATACGGGCCACTCGTTGACGGGCCGAATCGCAATGCAGCTCGTGCAACCTTCGACACGCCGCGCGCTGCAGCAACTGCTGCCAGAAGTCAACGGTGACATTGCGCGCATTTCCAGCTGGGCCGACGAGGTCAAGCGACAAGCGCGGTTCAGCGATACCGGGCCACTGCACTATTCCGACGCGCACGACGACCCGCCGCATGCGTGCTCGTATATGATGGCGCGCGACTGCCCCGATGGCAATTGCATCACGGTCGCAATCCAAGGTGCGTTTGCTGTGCAGCTTTTGGTGCCGGGTACGAACAGGATGTTGAACACGCTGCTTGGGTGATAGAATTCTCGTGGGCCGTGCGCAACGCGACGCTCGCCAAGCCGACGCCGGCGCCGCCCGCCCCCGAAATGCCCGACTTCGCATCTCTAGACAAGCGCTCGGCCAACGACGATTACGTCGACATTAGCGAGCTCGTTCCCTTGCATATGATGGAGTGGGTTGACGCGCAACGCCGCCGTCGCCGGCCGAACCGCCCGCCGCGCCGGCAGCCGAAGCAGCCGAAGCGCGGCAAGAAGAACAAGCCCAAGCCGAGCCAGCCCAAGCCCACGCCGCCGCCGCACCACGACGACAAACCCGACAAGAGTCTGCCGCTCGGGCAGCGGTACACGGTTGTCGAGTCGCTCAAGTTTTTGGTGCACTTGGGTTTGTTTTCCTGGTCGGCTCGCACATCTGCAAATACGCGTTTGAACGTGTTGCTAACGCGACTTTATTCGCTCTTCTAGTGCAGGACATTCACCAGCCGCTGCACCTGTCGGGCCGCGACCGCGGCGGCAACGACATGCATGTCACGTATAACCACCGCGCGAGCAACCTGCACTCGGTTCGGTTGGCTGATAGACCATGCTCGCGTCGAAGAAGGCTGGTCACTCACATTCGTTGCCCCTTCTCCCTTCGCAGGTGTGGGATTCGCTGATGCTCGACAAGCACATGCGCGAGGAACACGGTGGATCCGAACCCGCGCTGGCCGAGGCCGTCTTGCTGCAGCTTGCGACCGAGTGGAAGGCCGATGTTTCGGTGCGTAGCGACTCCACGTTCGAAAGAGCGCTTGTGGCTTACGTTTGAGCGGCGCGTTCGATGTTTATAGTCGTGGGTACAGTGCCCGCTCGCTATGCCCGGTGCCAGCAAGGAGGCTGCGCGCGTGTTTAGCGAGCAGGTGGACTCGGCGCGTGCCGATGGCGCGTATATGGTTGCGACAGCGGCACCCGACGCGGCCGACGACCCGGCGGCCATGGCAGTGGTGCTGTGCCCCGAGCACTGGGCCACGCAGTCGGACCAGCTCAACTGCGCGACTGTCTGGCAGAACCTCGAGGGCGACCTCGCGGGCGCGTACCACGACGCGAACATTCCCGTGGCGCGTAAGGCCGTGGCCATGGGGTACGTTGTTGTTTTTTGATTGATTGACGGCGGATGATACCTAGGACTCGCGTGTATCTAACGATTGGCGCCACGCGCACCGGTATCTAGGGCGGTGCGGCTCGCAGCGCTCCTCGATGTGGTCCTGGCCGGCACGGCGGCGTGAGCGCGCGGCACGGTACAGACGGCACTTGCGCGCACGGCCGTGGGCCCGACATGGGCCTCGTTGAAGGCGGCCCGCGCGAAGCTGCTTTCCGATTGATTGCACACATTTGCACAGTGCACACATTCCCGTTGAATTTCGCATTTGTAAATACATTGCCAGCATGCACAATTTTTTTTTCTTTTTGCGGATTGATGGTTTGCAGTGCGCCGAAAGGCACCAACAGGGAAAACGGGGCCGGTGCCCGCTGGGGAAAATCAAAGTCCATGTTTGCCACAGCGCGGCGCATCGTCAGCTCAGTCGTCGGTTGGCGTAGGCGCTTCTCCTTCAGCGCACGGACCGCAGTGGGCGGCCACGACACGCACGACGACGACGACGGCGACGGCACGTTCGCGACGAGCTCCGCGGCCCAACTCCCCGCAACCACCCGCAGTCTGCTCGCCGCCGCGTCCCGGGCCGCACATCGTGCCGCTCGCCCCGCGCGTCCCGCCGCGCTGGCTCCCTCGCGCGCCGTAAAGGGCCGACGCCACGCCACCGCACCTGTTCGACCTCCAGCGACCACCAACCGACCACGGCCCGACTACCGCACCCAAACGTCTACCAACATCCGCGCCAGCGTTGATACCGCTCAAGGTCGGTTCGCGCCCCGCTCCTGCCTCCGTGCCGTGCGGGTTGGTCGGTCTGTCGCGCGCTGAGCAACTGTGCGAGGCGTGTGTGTCGCAGGGCCGACGAACTGCATCCCACCGGGTTGTCGCCACTTCCACTGCAAGCTGACCGACCCAAATACTCCCCCTCTCCTGCTCTCGTTTACCCGTCGCCAACCTCTAGTTCTGTCCGCTGCGCGCTCTCTGTCTTTCCTCCGTTCCTCTGCGCGCCCGCTCGCGCACCCTCGACCGTCGTCACCATGGCCGACCCGGACGCCCCGCCCTTGCCAGTCGGTCCCACGCCGCCCGTGCTTGCGCGGCTGGCCACCGGGCCCATGCCAGCGTCGCTCGTCTCGCTCGCGTCGTTCCCGGCCCCCAACTCGGCCGGCGGTGCGACGCCCGGGGGCCCAAGCTCGAGTGTCATGGGCGGCGATGCGTCGCTCTACCAGCAGGCGTTTGCACTGCTCGAACGGCTCGCCGTCATCGACTTTTTCCCGGCCTACATTGAGCACGCCGCTGCGGCTGTAGTCGCGGCTACGACGCCGCCCGGTGTGCCACTCAACACGACGGTCCCCGTTTTGCC
Organism: Allomyces macrogynus ATCC 38327; assembly: GCA_000151295.1. Classification (NCBI taxonomy): domain Eukaryota; kingdom Fungi; phylum Blastocladiomycota; class Blastocladiomycetes; order Blastocladiales; family Blastocladiaceae; genus Allomyces; species Allomyces macrogynus. The sequence continues at coordinate 1,616,347 of GG745329.1, forward strand.
CGTGCCCGTGCCGCCGCTCGCCGCGTCGGTCGTCTTGGCCGTGACGGCTGCGGGCGCATCAGTGGCCAGCGACCCTGTCACGCTGCTCTGGACGCTATTGCGGCTCGGCGAACCGCTCGCCTGGCTCATCAACCTCGGGTTCCCGCCGACGCCGGGCACCGACGACCGTGCGCTCGACCTGGCGTCGTTCACTGCCGCCACGGGCCAGTCGGCTGCTCAGGCCGCGGCCTCTGGTACGCCCGTGATTCCGCACCCGGAAGCCCTTGCGGCGGCCCTGCCGCAAATCAACAACATGAAGACGCACGTGTTCCATGCGCTTGTCGCGCTGCGGCAGCACGGCGGCGACCTGCGCATCGACCCGGAGCGCGACCTGTTTTCCATCACGCAGCTCTACTCGGACGACACGTCGGGCCTGCTCAAGGTCCTGCAAATGCTGCGCGTCGTGCTCGATGCGTTTGAGCGGCAGGGCCGGATTCCGCGCGCGCCGCCCGCCGCCGCCGTCGATGCGGCCACGGCCATGACGCTGCGTCGCGGGTCGGCGGCCACGTTCCGCCGCCCGAGTCTCGCGCCGAGCATGTTTGCGAATGGCGATAACGCGGGGGTCATGGCCAGTTCCGACTCGCTGCCGTCAGCCGACGCGCAGACGCCGACCTCGGCCACGTCGTCAGTGCAGCCGCCGGCGGCACTGACATTGCGCGAGCGCGTGCTCGTCGAGCTGCTGACAACCGAGCGCAAGTACGTGCAGGACCTGGAGCGGCTGCGCAACTACAACCAGTTCCTGGCGTCGCGCGATATCGTTTCGCCCGTGACGCTCTCGCACATGTTCAGCAACCTGAACGCGCTCGTCGATTTCCAGCGCCGGTTCCTGATTGGGCTCGAGACGCTGCTCGGGTCGGCGCCGCCGGGCGAAGAGCGCGTGGGCGCTCTGTTTGTCGCGCACGAAGTGGAGATGGCCAAGGCCTACCAAGAGTTTTGCGCGAATTACCAGACGGCGATCGATACTGCGCTCGACAACTTGCCGGCATTGCAGACGGCCGCACACGTCATGGAGCCGCAGTACGAGGTGCAGTCGTTCTTGATCAAGCCGATTCAGCGCATTTGTCGGTACCCGCTGCTGCTGAACGAACTCATCAAGAAGACCAAGCCGCACCCGGAACTCGCGCACTTGCTCGGCGATTTGCAGGATGGGTTGCTCTCGATGAAGCGCGCGGCCGATGCCGTCAACGAGGCGCGCCGCCGGCAAGAGAACCGGCGCATGCGCGACGTGCTGCGGCACCAGGTCGAGGACTGGAAGGGCCAGGATATCGAAACGTTTGGCGACCTGCTCCTCTACGACCGGTTTGTCATGCGCATCCAGGACTTTGACCGCGATTTCGCGATCTTCTTGTTTGACAAGATCATGCTCTGCTGCAAGGAACTGGCCCCGGCGCCCAAACCGTCGAGTACTTTGCTCAAGCGCAAGTCGCGCCGCGCTATGTCGTCGGCGTCGCTCATGACGCTCGGGTCCGGCGCGAACAACAGTAGCAGCAACGTCAACGACGCCGCGGGCCATCATGACGGCGGGAACCATCACCACCATCCGGGCGACGATACGCGGTACCAGATCAAGGGCCGCATTTGGATGGGCGGGATCACCGACTTGCGCGGTGGTGAAGTCGAGCCGAGTACTTGGATGCTCACCGTCGTCTGGTCGGCGCCCACCAAGACTGAGTCGTTTACGCTGCGATGCCGCAACGAAGAGCAGTACCACCAATGGCGGTCGACGCTCGAGCGGCTCGTCGAGGATACGCGCGTGCGGTCGCGGTCGCGGTCCGCTCGGCCGCGTGCTGTCTCGCGGCTGCGGTCCGAGGTGGGCGCGAGCAGCCCGGCACTGCCCACGTCCGAGGAGGCCGCTGCTCAAATGCAGTACTACTACCAGCAGCAGCAACTGCAGGCGCAGATGCAAGCGCAGCAGCTCGCGGCTCAGCAGCAGTACCAGCAACAAATGCAACAGCAGCAGCTCCAGCAACAGCCGCAGCAGCCGTACCAGGCCGCCTACCCGGTGCGCAGCACGTCGGGCATTGGCCACTATGCTGCATCCGTGTCGGACCAAGGGTACGCGCACCAATACGACCCGACCGCGTACTATGCCGACGAGAATCTCGACACGAGCCCGCTGAGCACGCAAACGCCCACAACGCCCGTGCGTGGCCGCGCGCCGGGCCCCGCCGGTGCTGGGTATGACCCGGTCCCGCCCGGGTACCGTCCGCCGCCGCCCTACGACGAGTTTGTCGAGCAGTCGGGCCGCCCTGTGGGGCACTATGACGTGCACGACCCGCAGTACGAGCGTGCGAGCTCGCCGTACTCGCCGTCGCCCTACGAAGGCAACGGCTTGCACCACAGCTACAGCGCACAGGACATGCAGGGCGAAATGAACTCGCCGTACGCGCGGCACCAACTTGCGCAGGCGGCGTCGTTTCAGTCGGCGCCCGGCGGGTCGAATGCGCCGCCGCCGCCGCGGTCCCGGTCGGCGTCACGGTCACGCGTCCCGTCGACACCGGTGACCCCAGTGCGGTCGTCGGCACGGTCGCCGCACGCGCTGTCGATGACCTCGGCCTCAGGGGCTCCGCCGCGCCGTATGCCGTCGGTCCCGCGGATGCCCGCTGACTGGATGCAGCCACCCACGGTCCCACCGCCGAACGCCAGCCTGCCGCCGCTCCCGCCTTTGCCTGTCGCTGCCGGCCCGCCGCCGTCGTCCCCGCTGCCAGCACCGCCCAGAACTCCACCGCCCACGCGCGGGTCGCCTGCACCTATGCCGCCCTCGGCACCAGCGCCCGGAGGCCCGCTGCCCGCTGTCCCGTCGCTGCGGCGCAGCAGTTTGTCGCTCGTGACCGCCGCGCCGCCGCGGCACGCGTCAGTCTATGCGACGGCCCCCTCGTCGCCGATGCCACCACCCGGCTCCGTCGACAGCGGCAGCAGCGACGTGCACCGCAGCGCATCGGTCCCGCCGCCACCGCTCCCGCCGCTGCCGCCGGCGCCACTTCCGCCACCACCGCCGCGCGTGCGCCGTGCGATCGTGCTCGACAACGACCCGAGCATGTTCTCGGACGACCGTGCCGACAGCGAGCTCACGACACCGTCGGAATTGATGATGGGGTACTATGACTATACGTTGCTGCCGCCCAGTGTCCCGGCCCTGCGCACGGGTGGCGCGCTGAGCCCGTCAGCGCCGCGGACCACGTCGTTGCCTGCGCATGCGGCCATGTCGGATATGGGTGGCGCTGCGTCGGAAGTCGCGTCGGACTTGTCGGTTGGCGCGCACCGCGGGACGCCGGCGCAGTCGACGCTGTCGGTGTCGGCGCCGCCGCCGATGCCGGCGTCAGATGTCGCGGATAAGTCGGACGATGACGGCGAGCCTGCTGTGGCGAGTGATGTTGGTGCGAATGAGGAAGGAGACGAGGAGGCCGAGGCGAAGGTGAATGTGCAGCTGCCAGAAGCCGACGATGGCGCGACCGTGTCGGTCGAAACAGAAGACCACGCCATGGACTCGGAGCTGTTGCCGGGCACGTCGCCCGCAACGGCGGCTCCGTCCACGGCGCCGGGGACGGCACGGTCGTCGGTGGTCGTGTTTGAGAACGGGACCGACGAGGCCGCGACGGAAGTCGACCCGTCCGAGGTGCCGCACTCGCCGGCGCTCGCGGCGGCTGACAGCGAGGACGACGATGCCGCGACGGTTCCCGACGACGTGGACGAGGACGACGTGCCCGCCCCGCAGTTGCTCGTGCAAGCGTCGTCGACGGTGCATGACGATTTGGAGACGGAGCCCGACCACAACGAGCATGAAGTGCACGACGTTGATGACGCGGCCACGTCACGGTACCCGCCGTCGGAGCCCGACGTGGCTCACGTGGACCCGGCCGATGAGGCCGAGGCGTTGCTCAAGTCGATACGGCCGCCGTCGCACGTGTCGGCCTCGACCGCACCCACGCACGGCGCGGGCCCCGTGCACCGGTCGCACCCGTACGCATCGTCCAACTACGCGTCGTCCAACTATGCCCCGTCGGTCGCATCGGCCGCTTCCAACTCGTCGGCGGCTGCTGCGCACCGGCACCGGTCCATGTCGACGACGGGCGCTGCTGACCGCGCGGCCGCTGCGGCCATGCAGTCGACAACCTCGCCGTCGCCGCCCAACTCGCGCCCGCCGTCGGGCTCGTCGCCGCTCATGGCGCTCGGGTCGCGACTCACCGCGGCGTTGTCGCGGTCGGCGTCCCCCTCGGCCGGGTCCGGGCGCCGGTACCCGAGCCCGTCGACGCCGTTGCCGCCGGTTCCACAGGGCGCGACCGCGAATGCTTCGGGCGGTCCGCTGATTGAGGTGGTCAAGTGCCGCGTCTACCACAACGGCAACATGTACGTGCTGCTGCTGCCGCGCGGCGTGTCGTACCAGGGGCTCGTTGCGCAGATCAAGCGCAAGGTCGGGCGCACGGCCGACGTGCGCATCAAGTACGAGGACGAGGACTCGGACTTCGTGCTGATTGCCGGTGATGAGGACGTGGCCACGGCCATGGCGGCCGCGTGGACCACAGCGTCGCGCGTCGCAGCCGCCGCGCAGAGTCTCGTCTCGGCGCCCGCTGTGCTCAATCTCTTTGTCTTCGATGTTTAGTGCCGGAAAAGATGCTGGTGCACGCGAAGTTCCTGTCCGTCGCTCACAATTGCCCGACCCCACCTTGTATCCACTCTAATTTTTTTGCTGTCTTTCACATCTGCCTCTCTGTTGTTGCCCGGTCGCACCCCGCCGCATTGATTCATCATTTTCTTTTGCACTTGCGTTTTCCCGTTGGCTCGTTTTCGTTTGTCTTGGCTCGTTTGTCCCCTCCCCCATCTGCTCCTTTGTGTCCTTTGTTGGCGCGCGTTGCCATTTCATCATACAGGCACCGCTTGCGCGTAGGTTTCTTATGCTCGTCTCGTGTTTCCTTGAACCGGCCGGCCGGCATGATCCAGGGCGAATTCGGCGCGATGACTGTCGCGATTACTGGCCTTCATAAGCCAGGAGAGCAGGAGAGGAGAGCGGGACCGTCAACTTGCCGGCAGTCGGCCCTCCCGCCTGTTTGACGCTCGCCTGAGCGACAACGCGAACAATGGATCGCAGCCTATCTACCTCAGGACGGTCGTCGTTGATGACGGCGATGCACAAGAGAGAGGACCATCTCTTGCGACCCATGAACGGATCCAATGTATTTGACAACAACCAAACCCGCGAGAAAAGGGGGCGAGCACGCCCGCGATTCCATTGTCCATCTCAAAATGAATCTGCGCGCCAGACAAACGACGCGTCACGCGTACACGGTCGTCACGACCCACTCACCATCACCGGCAGCCGCGTCGGTCGCGTCTCCGCCCTCGGCCCCTGCTGCAGCCGCACGCTTCCACACCGTCCGCGCGTGCGGGTGCGGCTGCCGCAAGTCGAGGTAACCCACCTCGTCTGGATCGAGCACGAGCACGGCAAAATGATCGCTGACGGCCTCGAGCGATGCCGTGGCGGGAGTCGCCGCCGGTGCCGGCCCTTCGGGCGGGAAGTACGACCCGGGATTCGGCGCGAGGTACGCTGCGCGTGCTGCCGGCGACAAAGACCGCCACAGCTCGGCACGCAGCGTCTGTGCGCGCTGAGCGGCGCCACGCGGGGACGCGAGAATCACGGCCATGGCGCCCGACACGCGGAACTGCTCGCGCGTCGTCGGCATGTACCAGCAGGCCTCGGCGGGTGCGGTACCGCCGCGTGCGCCACGGTCGAGCACGTGCGCGACCTTGTTCGACCGCGCGTCCGTCACGAACACGAGTCGGACGGGGCCAGAGCCGGTCAATTCGGCGGAAGACGCGTTTGGGAGCGAGTCGGCCAGGTGAAGTCGCGCACCGGCGTACGGGCCGGCATCGCGTTCGGTACTTGGGGAGGCGGGGCCTGGCGTGGGGCCTACGAGCACGCCTCGGAAGACGACGGTGCGCACGCGCGGCACTTGCAAAAGCGGGTCGATGGTCGCGAGCTGGAGGTATTTGGCCGTGTGCGATACGCTGGCCAGGTTGTCGGTAAACGCGCGCACGAGCTGCGAGGGCCACGCGCTCGCAACAGCTGCTGTTGCTGCCATGTTGTTCGTAGGGACTGGTCGCTGCCGTGCTGTTCAGGAACACCTGCGAACGTGATCGTCGTGATCGCGTTGCTTGCACTCTGCTTGAGATGGAGAATGGCGGAGATGAAGCTGTCGGCAGGGGATAACGTAGTCGGAAGCTACGGCCAGCCCCAACAAAAACGACGCGTGTTGTCGCAGAACTGGCCTCAAAGATCTGACTTTCGAAAACGACGCTATTCGCTTGACATGACAGCGCACAACTAAGTGAAGATGAAGAATATCCATTGTAATCCACGCCTCGCGTGCGCCGACACCGCGCGCCGTCGCCCGACCAGCGTTGCCCCCGGAACCACCGGCCAGATCGCGCGTCGCTGCAACGTCGCTGCGCGCCGAAACCGACAAGTGGGTTTACGAACGGGGCTTCTCCTTCTTCTCCTTGTAGAGCGCGAGCAGCGACACACCCGAGACCTTGACAATCTTGAAGCGGACACCGGGAATATCACCGACGGCGCGGCCCTTGCGACCGAACCCGGCCACGAGCACCTCGTCGTTCTCATCGACAAAGTTGAGGCAACCGTCGTTGGGCACGAAGGCCGTGATCTTCTTGCCGTTCTTGATCAGCTGCACACGCACACACTTGCGAATGGCCGAGTTGGGCTGCTTGGCCTCAACACCAATCTTTTCCAGGACAATGCCCTTGGCGTGCGACGCACCGGCGAACGGCGACGACTTGAAGGCGGTGCCGAGCGCGCGCTTCTTGTACTGGTTGTCCGACCACCGCTGGTCACGGCGGCGGTTGCGCAGCGTGCGCGCAGCGTTCAAACCACGAGGCTTACCTGTATTGCACGACAGCAAAGACAAAAACGGTGAGCATGACGATCAGCTAGCAAAAGATGATCGTGACCACCACCGCAACGGCAGCGCGACAACGCTCCGTGGCGTCGTTCGTTCCCCAACGCGACCCACAGACCCGATTGAGCCCAATTTGTCCGTTTCCTGCCAGCGGCATTGCGAGCAAACTGCCGAGTGCCAGTCGGAACCGCGTCCGAGTTGACGAATGCGACCCTTTCACCCCCGCAGCCGCAAAAAACGGTCAAAACGGTCACACACGCATTCCACGGCGAGCGTAGAGTACGGGAATTCCGCCATGTTGCCGGAAGTTGTCCAGTCGTCCAAAACGTGGTGGAGGGCGCAAATTCGTGACGGATGGACGGGCGTGACCACGCCCAAACCGGCGGTCTCGCGGCAGGTTCGACGGCGTGCAAGCGGGAATGCAGCACTGCGGTCGTACGGCGAGGCGTTCGAGCGAGATTGGCGATTGAAATGGCCGGTTTTCGGGCTCAAGTAGTCGGGTCGCTGGGGCTCATGGTGGTCGTGGCAGCGCTGTCGTGGCGGTGGTGGGGGCAGCAGTTACGCCACGGACCCATGTTGAATGAAGATGAGTATGGGGCGAGAGAGGGGGCATGCACAGTTCACCTGTGCTTCCGTTCGTGGCCCGAGTTCGGGGCTTGATGCGGCTTACAATGCACGTGAAACTTAACCTGGTTAGGTTCTCGGACCTTGGCTAGGTTTTCGGTTCTCCCTCACTCTCACCTTTCGACCATCGAGTCCAACGTCAATTGTCAACCGACCAAGAACAACAAAGCCAACGGATCCGATTCAATTTTGGCAAAAATGGACACATCAAAATGAAGCTTCTGGCCCGCTTCTGGCCACACTCGCCACAACAACCTCCGACGTGCTTAGTTGTCCTTCTTGCCGGCCTCGCGCGCCTTCTTGGCGAGCGCACGCTTGCGAATCGACGCCTGCGTCGCGTAGGCCTTGTTGACCCAGAACGACGGCGACCCAACGCGGTCAATGACCCAGTTCATGATCGCGTGCGCCGGGAAGGGCGACGACGTGAAGGGAGTCGAGGCACCGCCAGGGTTGCCAAGGCGGCGCAGAGCCGCGCGCACGTACTCGTGCGCCGTCGGAATCGTCCACGACGACTTGCGGATCTTGGACATGGCCGAGACGACAAAGTAGGTCGACAGGCACTGCACGTGCACCTTGTGCGGCGCCAACTCGCGGCCCACGGCCTGCGACCACGTCAGCAGGTAGGCCTTGGACGCCGAGTAGACGCTCAGCAGCGGCTGCGGCATCAGACCCGCAAAAGAGCCCACGTTCAGGATCAGACCTTGCTGCTGCGCGACCATCTTGGGGGCCACCAGGCGCGTCACGGCCATGACCGACTTGATGTTCACGTTGACAATCGACTCGATGACCGCCGGGTTCTCCTCGACAAACGACACGGGGAACTCGTGGTTGGTGCCCACGTTGTTGACTATTGGCGCGGGGTTGCGCAATTGGCGTATGTAACATGCTGGATGTCTTCGTTCATCCAAAGAGCAATGGTACACGTACCGAGAATCGTCACCTTGAGCGGGGCAAGCTCAGCACCGAGCTTCTCGTAGTCGGCCGACGTGGCGTGCGAGTAATCGAACGGAACAACCTTGGTCTCAACATTGTACTTGGACGCTGGTGATGAGACCAAGCAGTGCACGTCAGTCTCTGTTCTCCACCCCATCCGGTACTCGGAAAGCGAAAATGAACACGAACAAATCTCCGAAGCGAGTGTGTTCAGCTTCGACTCGGTCCGCGCCGACAGCACGACGTTGTACTTGGCCTGCGCGAGCTGCAGCGCAAACTCCTTGCCGATACCGTCCGAGGCACCCGTGATGACTATAAAATCGGGGAAACACCGAACCCATGGTCAGATTGTCCGTGGTCGAAATCGTTTGCGGCCGGGTGGAGTGGAGCCGTACCGGCCCACGCGCCCGTGCCAGCACCAAACTTCTTGATCTGTCCATTCGAACGCCGAAGTCATCAGTTGCCTCGTCCTTGACAGGCAGAGAGACGAGTAATCCGTCATCAGCCGCGGCAGGGACACGCACGTTGATCCCGCCGCGCAGCGTCAGGTTGAAGACGAGTTTGGCGAGGTCGAGCGCGTATTTGAGCACGACGACGGTGCCGAGGCCGCCCAGAACAAGGAGCGACAGCGGCGCCGAGCGCACTGCCGCGACGTAGGCGTCGATGCACTTGCAGCTAGCCAAGTTGGTCAAGTAATCCATGGCGGATCAAGTTGTCGTTGGTTGCTTCACGTGCGTTATCGGCAACGTCGGACGGGCTTCGACCAGTAGCGTGCAGCGACGACTGATCAACAAGACGGTGCGCCAGGTGCGAAATGGTGCGATTGCAAGCAGGGAGGGAGAGAGAGCGATGAAGCGGCCGAGCGGTGCAGAGCGGAAGCAAACGCGAAGTGATCTCTCGGCTCGGCGATCACGCGCCCCAAGACCCAACTTCCACACTTACAATCCGCTGCCCCATCATCACTCCACGGACCACCAACGATTTCACCACGGCCATAATTTATCGCTAACTCGAAATGGACATGTGGGTTGGATGGGCTCCAGCGCCAAGCGGGCGCAACGCCAACGGAAATGAATCAACGGAAAGAACAATCGAAATTCAGAATCCTGTATTCCTCAGTCTCTCACGTCAAAGTCTTCGCCGCACTGCCGTCCTTCCATCAAAAATGATGGGTCAACTGATCAGCTCGTGCTCAAGATACACGCCGTCACGCGCTGAATCCAGTAATCGGCGTCGTGCGTGCCCGACCGCACGTCCATAGCAATCACAAACGATGCGCGGCCGCGCACCTCGGCGCGAATCGGGTAATAGTAGACGGGGCACACGTAAAATGCGGAACACTTTTTGCACCCACAGCTTGATCAGCACGTCCTTGGTGTCGTAGAAGTCCTTGTGGCACCGCAGCAGGCCCTGGAACACGCGCGAGATATCGCGCAAGTTGAACAAGAAGTGCATCGTGGTCGGCGTCGGCAAAAATTGGGCAACGACAGCGTGATACACGTCGATCGTGGAACCGGCTCTGCACACGCGACGAGAGCGGGTTGCGTCCACCACCTGGCGGACCCATGGCCGCGACCAGCTGCACTTCGTGAACGTGCTTGACGAGCTGCTTTTGCTTGTCAAAGCAGTACCCGAAGTCCATCCAGTGCCGCAAAAACTCGAGCGGGCCTTGCGACCCAAACGCGTCCTTGGCCGGCATGTTCAGGTCGTCGATAAAGCAGATCAAGTGCTTTCCACCAATCGGAACAAACACGTTCTTGGTGCGCTTCTTGAGCTTGCCATCGATGATCTGCTGCAGCCGGTTGGCCGTGGTCCGGGTCGAGAATGGAATCGAGAGCACGGCTGTGTGCTCATCGCTCTGCGACAGCACGCTCTGGAGCAGACTGGTTATCCCGACGCCGACATCGCCCACGACGAGACACGGCTGCTTGGCCTGGATAAGCGATTTGGACAGGTACTCGATGCGCAGCGTGTCAATCGTCGGCACAAAAATCTTGTAAAACGGCACGTTGGTCGGGTAGCGCCAGTTGTCGGGCAATCGCGTCTCCCACAGCAGCCACGCCTCCTTGTCCTCGGCGACAAAATACTCGTAGACCGTGTCCTTGCTTGGGAATTGGCCGTCAATCTCGCGCAAGAACATGCCAAACTTGTTGCGGCTCGTGTCGCGCAAGGGCCCACCCACGGCCCAAATCACCGAGAACAGAAACCACATTTCAATGACCCGGTCCGGCGCCAGCGCCGACCCTTCCATGGCGACGAGCGAGTCAAAGAACACCGGAATCGACCGCACGATCGTTGATTCGTGGACTGCGATAATGTCGGTGCACTGCTTGCCGAATTTGAGCAGGGGCGGCAAGTACTTGTCGACGAGCTACGTCAATTTGGCGACGAGCGTCTCGTTTTCCTTGCTCTGGATCCAGGACGTGATGGCGGGGCGCCAGCCAATGTCGGCGTAATCCATGTAGACCATACCACAGCGCGAGACGGTCGCGGGCGACGCGGCGGCCAGGTTCTCCACTTCAAACAGAAGCGAGACCTGCTCGGGCAGCACAAAGCGTTGGCCGTTGATGAGCGTCAGCACCTTGTTGTCGCCCATGACCGAGTTCATGCTCTCAATCCACAGCGTGTCGACGGGCCCGTCAAACACGGCCCACTTGTTGTCGCCGGACTCGTCAGCAGCGCACACGGTGCGCATGATGCTCGAGAGCACGCCGTCCGTCCACTTGTTGGTCTGCATGTTGAACTCGCCGTACAGCTCGCCGAGCGTCAGCGCTTTGAGGTTCAAAATGTGCGTGCGCACTTGGCTGTACTTGGTCGGTGCGGCCTTGAGCAAGTTGCACAGCGCCGTCTGCAGTGTCTTCCACGCCGTCGACTTGCCGACGCCCGTCGCGCCGACGACCATGACCGAGTGCCGCGCGAGCTCTGTGTCGTACAGCTCAATGGTCTTGCGTACGGCGCTGTCCATGACTTGCAGCTTGCGCTCCGTCATGACCTGCACGACAGCGTCCTTGACGTCCTGCGGCACCGACCGCGGGGCCTCGACGCCCCGGGAACAAGTCATTGAGAATCCCCATGAACAACGGCGTGTCCTCGGACGTGAACTTGGGCACGTTCATGTCGAGTCGATCATGCCGAGCACAATCACCGTTTCGTCGGGCACCGAAAAATCTTGCCCCTTGCGCACGCCGCACGCGCGCAGCGCCGACGTGAGCGGACGCAGCCCAAAATCGTAGTGGTCCTGCTTGCTGAGCTGCTGTGCCGAGACCTTGTAGAGCGTATCGACCTTCTTGGAGATGACCTTGGTGTTGTTGAACCCTTCGGCGAAGAGCATGATCTCGGCAATGAGCGCGTGTCGGGCGACATCATGGCGACGGGCCGGAACAGGGCCTTGAGGTTGTCGGGCAGCTCCACACGACCGGCGTAGGTCGGGTTCATGGTGATGAAGATACCCGTCGTCCACACAATCTTGATCTCTTGGCTCTCGAAAATGAATGTCGACGCCCGCCGCTGGATCGAGCTCAAGACCGACGAGATTTGCAGCGCCACGACCGGCAGCACCTCGATATCAATGCGGTTGAACTCGTCAAAGCAGCCCCACGCGCCCGTCTGCGCGAGCCCAGAAAACATGCGGCCCATCGACTTGTAGTCGAGCCCGTCTGAACAGTTTTAAATGATGGCGAGCTTGCCGAGAGCCTTGCCCAGATCCTTGACCGTTCCCGTCTTGCCCGTGCCGGCTGGGCCCTGTGGGCTCCCGCCGCGGCAGAGGTGCAGCGCCGTGGTCAGAGTCATGTAGCACCGGTCCGTGAGCGGCGTCACGACCAGTCGCCCACTGTTGCCAAGGTACTCGTAGCCGTACTTGAACCGCGTGTTGGTTTGCCGAATCACGCAGTCCTCCTCGTCCTTGTCCCAAAAGAATCGCAGCTGCGACAGCCACTCGAACGCGTTGACGCTGTCGATATTGTTCTTGGCCATGCGCTCGATCACGTCACGCGAATGCACCTCGGTCGTGATGAGCGCAATCAACTTCTTCCGGCTGACCTTGGACAAGTTGGTGCGCACAAGGTCGGCCAGTTTCTTGAGCATCGAGATCTGCTTCTTTTTCAGGTCCTTGAGCGCGTGTTTGTCGCCGCGCTCCACGTCGGTCAGGGCCTTGGTGTAATCGGCCGTCCACGCGATCTGGCCAGACAGAATGAGCAGCTGGCCCGGCCAGTTGTTGAGCCACTTGTCGCGCTTCGACTTCGTCATGGCCGTCAGGCACCCAATCGATACTGTGGCCAGCGTCTGGCGCATCGCGGCCTCGACGTCCTGCAGCCAGCCCTCGACGGGCCCCTCGAGCGACACAGACATGTTGAACGGCACGTACTCGCCGTCGGGCGCGTGCATGCCAATGGCCTCGTTGTGCTTGCGCACGTCGCTGCCAATGGCCTCGTTGTGCTTGCGCACGTCGCTGCCAATGGCCTCGTTGTGCTTGCGCACGTCGCTGCCAACGAGCTGCAGCTCGAGCTTGTTGATGCCGTCAAAACACTTTTTCATGTGCGGCTGCACGGCCGGCGGGTCGCGCGCTTGACCAAGAATCTCGAGCAGATCGTCGTTCGACAAGAAATAGAACCGCGGGAAGAATTGGCGCTTGGTCTCGAGGTACATGTCGAGCGACTTTTACACCTTTTCGAGCTTGACAAACATGTCCTGCAGTAGTTCGAGCAAGCCGGGTGTCTCAACAGCGTGGGCCAGGTTTTTGTTGGCGTTGAGCCCGCTCAGAATGTCCTTCCACCGGTTGTTGACGAGATCAAACACGGCCGACTCCTTGGGCAGCTGCTTGCGAATGTCCTCGGCGCCGACAAAAATGTATTCGAGGTACATCCACTGCTTTTGCACTTGCAGCAGCACGTCGATGATCTCGACGACCTTGGACAGCGTACGCTCCCAGAAATCAATGAGCGTCGAGAACGCCACGTAGTACTTGGACGCCTTCATGGACGACAGCGTGACCTGGTTGTCCTCGAGCAGCTCGAAGATGGCGTCGGTGCTGCGGACCTTATAGTACTTGTCCTTGTACCCAATAATGTCGAGCTCGAGCGACTGCCACGCGTCCTTGATGCCCTGCAGCCCCTCCTCGATCGACAATTCCTTGGTCGCGGCGCCGCTCATGATCCCGATCGACTCCGAGCACTGGTCGAGCCCGAGCTCCATGACCAAGTCGAGCGTCGACTGCGGCGACGCTGGGTCAAACGACTTGCCAATCTCGTCGACGAGCTGCTCCCAGTGCCGCGAACGCAGCGCCGGGTTGCGCAAATCTTGCAGCACCGGGATAATGTGCTTGACGTGCAGGACCTTGTCTTTCAAGTGGCCGAGCACCTCCTAGTCCTTGGCCACGTCGCGCTGCAGCTTGGTAGGCTTCTTGATGTAGGTCTGCACGACCTCCTCGACTTTGGCCAAATCGAGCGTGAGAAATTGCTGCTCCTTCCAGGCGCTGTACGAGCTCGTCCGCTCGTCGAGCAATCTTCATGTAGGTCTGCTTCCACTGCTCGCCGCACGCGACGGAGTCCTGCAGCGACTGGATGCTCGCCTGCGTGTTGCCAAAGAAAATCTCGTGCAGCGAAATCTTGGCGCAGCACCGGCGAATAATATCGTTGGAGATTTTGCGCAGCAGGCTCGTCATGCGCTCCTTGGTGTGTTAGTGCTTGGAGTTGCCCCAAATGATGCGAATGTCCTGCAGGACCTTGGGCAAGCACCGACCAACGGCGGCGGGCTCGGCCGCGGCAAGCTCCTTGCAGGGACCCGAGAGCAGCGACAAGAACTTGAGTTTGTCCTGCGCCTGCTGGTGGCCCTCCTGGATCAGGTTCGACAGCCGCGAAAACTGGTCGAGGTAGGACGACTTGGCCACGTCGAGCACGGCAATGATCTGCTGCACTTCTTGCCGGTTGATTTGCACGGCAATGCCCGACAGGTTGACACACCGCGACCGCCAAAACTCGATCTCCTCGAGCGGGCCCGAGTTTTCCGACGTCTCGGGCGTGTTTTGGTTGTTGATGATCTCCTTGATTTGGCGCGTCCAATGCACGAGCAGCGACTCGAGCCGCTGGATCACGTCCTTGGAGTTGGATGGCGTGGCCACTACGGGCCGAATCACTCGAGTCAGATTCAGCAGCCCGCCAGCAAAGCTCACCACCCGTCCACGTCCACTCCCGCGCATACCTTCTTGGGGCGACGGCAACCGCTCCTTTGGCACGTAGGCACCGTGTGGCCCTGCGAGTGGAACGCCGTGTCCGTCAAGACGGCCATAAACTTGTGCAGCTGTCCCGCAAAGTCTTTGCGCACAGTATCGGGCCACCCGCGGTTATCGAGGAACAGCGGCACATAGACGCCGTTCATGAGCATGACAAGACTGTCGAGCACCCACCGCGCAAACGCTCCGTACTGCACGCGGCGCGTGAGCGTTGCTGCCGTCAATGGCGCCCCGTCCAGTTCCATGGTTGACCCGGGCGCCGTCGTCGCCGGCGTCGCGTTGCGCAGGACATACATGAGCTCGTGTACCTTGGACGTTGGCAGCGCGTCGCCCATGACCAAATGTGGCGATGGGACCGCGTCCATGTACAGAATGAGCCGCCGCTGCGCCGCGTCGTGCGCGAATGCGCGCAGCAGGTCCGCGTGCGCGTGTGTCCAGTGGTCGCGCGGGTGAAACCCGGCCAGCGTGACGAGTTTCAGGAACCGTGCCTCGAGTGCGGCGTACGCGGCAGCGGCATCCTCGCGCGTACGCGCGTCGGCGGCAGCCGCCATCGCCGCCACGACTTCCTCGGGCGAAATGCTCGGCACCGGTGGTCCTTGTGCTGGTGCACCATCGATACCGTCGACCGCCGCCGCCGATGGGTTCGCAGCCAAGTCGGCTCCATGGACAGATGGTGCAAAATCGCCGACACCGTCGGCGGGCAAGGTGGAGGGCATCGACGACGACATGGCGCGGCTCGGGGCCGTGCCCGTTCCGCTCTTGGGCGTTGCCGCAGCCGCCGCGCGCCGTGAACCGTTGAGCTTGGCGCGCAAACTCCGCACGCTCGGCGCCGCAGTTGCGGGTGCGCTCGGGCGGCGTGGAACCGTGTTGGTGGCCGGTGCCGGTGCCGGTGCCATTTGCCGCGGCAGCCGGGACGTCGCGGAGCATGATGGATCAGAACGAGTTGACGGCGAGGGCGAGGGCGCAGAATCAGCGAGTAGATGGCCAAAACGAATCGGGCAAAAATGGATGGCGGCCCTGCTCGTCCACTCGTCGATCTGTCTGCCGCGGGGCAGCGCGTCGGATGAATGACGCCGAGCGAAGGGCAGCAATACTGACGACAACGTCGGCTCTGGCGGTGCTGAAGGCAAGTTGTCCACCAGGTTACTTGTTACGCTCCAAACTATTCGAGCGGACAAGGCCGTCAGCATACATGCGGCGGTCCGACGTCGCTGCTTGGTCAACGAATCGAAGCAGGGGCCGGTCGAAAATGAGCCTGGTTCGGTCGACGACGGTAGCTTGCACTCGGACAGCGAGCGGAATGCGGTGCGGTTGTCGTTGGCTGTTGACGCTGGGAGTTGCAGGTGCCGGAGGGTGCGTTCGATGGCAGTTGTTGCCGAGGTCTCGTGGTGGCCAGCGGCGGAAATCATAGTCGAGCGGCCAGTGCTTGAGGTCGTCGACAAGTCGACCGATGGTGGTTTGGGCAGTCATGTTGAAGGGTGAATGAGAGCAGACCAGACGCATTGTGGAGTCTCTCACCTTGAGCCGTCGGTCATCAGCAGCTTGCATTCTGCGCCGCAGCGTGCCGACCGACCAGGGCCATGTTCTCCACAACTGCGGCCGTTCTCTGACCCCTGGACCTCAGCAGCAATCACATAAGCGCCGTTGGAGCCTTACTTTGCGCCAAGTCGTGGCGACCAGCGGGCGCGGTGAGTCGCAATGCTCGTTCTCTATACTAGTGTAGCGTTTGCCGGATCATGCGGCGTGGACCGTGCACGAGACGGCGCTCGACAGGGCTGCGCATGTTCTGTTGGTCACATTCATTTTTGGACTGGGACTTTTTGGAAGTGTGGCCACACGCTGCCAGCGGCCCAGCAGCAACCCGGCAGACAGTGGATCTGTGAATCCCGCCCGCCGCCCCGAATCTCCACGCCTGGACCTACAGCAAGTGCAGCAATCAAGTGCCGCAATTGATCCAACCACTGTCGAAAATGCCCTCCGCCCCCGCCCTTGCCCCACGGCTCGAATGCTTGCCTGACACGGTCGTCAATCGCATTGCCGAGCTGCTTCTCTTTCGCACTGCCCTCGAGCGTCATGGCGAGTCGCTCGGATCGCATTCGTTGCGCTACGAAACTGGCCGCCTCGCCGTGCTGTACCTGGCACTCACAGCACCAAGCCTGTACACGCCATGCTTGCGCGCCGTGATCCGCACCACGACCAAGTACCACAGGACGGCGGTGCTCTGTACGGACGGGGTCACTGTGCGATTGCCGCTCGCGCGTGTTGGGACTTTTGTCTGGATCATTTCGAGCAAGTCCGGCTCGTCGCGTGGGGTACAGTGGTCTCTCGTTTTGCCGTTTCGTGATCAGGACCGATCCTACGCTGGCCCGAGCGCGCAGAGCATGCTGCGCGCCAAGATGACGGATCGACCACTGGCCATTTGGGCCATGTCGGACCGCGCCTCGTTGGTTGATGTCTCCCTACAGTGGTCTTTCCTGCACCTCGCGCTCGACCAGCTCCAGTACTACATGGCGAGCGACATGACCCGCGTTGTTCCCGCTCACTGTCGCGAGCTGCTCGTGTGTGGTCGCATCGACAATATTCTGTTCTCGACCAACCTAGAGACGTTGCATCTGCGAGGCGTGGCCCTGCCTCCTGCTGTCGATATCCAACGTGTTTTCCAGCAACTGCCAAATCTCCGCTCATTGGCCCTCATTAATGTGACGGCGTTGGATAAGAACGTGGCCACTCTGGCGTCGCTTGCTGTGCAAATTCCCATCTCGATCATTGCGCTAGAATTGCGGTTGTATTCCGGCTTCCCCGACACTTTCGTGGCGGTGCTCGCTGACCGCATCCAGTCTTCCCTCATGGGCATCAAGTCGCTCACGGTGCACGGGTGCAGCCCGACGCTCCTCGCGCGCATAATTGCCGTCCTGCCGCGCACGGGCATGCACAAGCTTACCGTCGGAATTGACGTGAAGAACGAGAACGACCTGTTGGCGTGCTCAACATTGCTCGCAAAGGCGTGGCCCACGTCGGTCAGTGCATTTTGTTTTACGCTCACGAACTCGATCGGGTCTTCAGTGCTGATTTCGGAACAAGATGTGATGCCCGCAGTTGCTGCAAACCTCCCATTTGTGACCCGTTTGCTGGATTTACGATTCGCGGAGCTTTCGTTGCGTGTCCCGACTTTCCAGCAGCTCCCGCTGGCGCCAACGCTCACGCATTTGTCGCTCCATGCTTCGGGCAAGGACCTCGATGGATTGGGTCTCGAGGCGCTCATGCTGCGGTTGCCGTCGGCATTAAAGGACCTATCGCTCCGGTCGTGGGCGCTCGGCGGGTCATCAACAGCCACGATTTTTGGTTCGCGCTTGCCGGCGCATCTCGAGGCGCTCTCGCTCTATGGTTGCGACTTGACCGACCAGGACCTGGCCCAATTTGTGTTCCCCGCGTCGATACGTTACCTCAATCTCGAAGAAAACCAGCTGGGCAGACTTCCGGCCGCGACGCTGCCTGCTCGGTTGCAGACTCTGGTCCTCAAGCGCAACCGCAAATTATCGGATGGCATGGTCGAGTGGGTCGCAGCGCTGCCCACCACGTTGCACACGCTCGACGTTTCTCACACGGCGCTTGGCGACCATTTTGCGGCCACGCTGCTCCAACGAATGCCTGCTCCACGCGTGACGTTGCGGATGAGCGTGAACGTTGCTGAGACGACCGTTTCCGAGCCGGCAAAACAGCAATTGTCTGTGAAATTCAACGTCATCGACTTCTTCTGAGGTGATTTCGTTGTAGAACTAAAATACAGGCGCCATTTTGAGTGTTTCCTGCTGTTGCGGCAGTCGCTCGCGCTCTGCTCGCTGTTGTCACTTTGTCGCACTGGCTGGAAGTGAAATTCTGGATTGGAATGAGGCAAACTGCCGCTGGCACACAGGTACAGTGACTCTCTTCTCTCTGCACTTGGCACTTCACAGCACGACGACGAGCCAGACGAGAACAACGACGCTCAACGGCAAGCAGGCACAACATTTATCAGGACGCAATCGAAACTCATAATTCTTGCAACTTCGACCATGGTTCATCCCCCGCCAAGCATGATATCGGCTACTACACTTGGCATCCCGACCCCACGACTCGAGTGCATGCCCGACGTGGTCATCGACCGCATTGCCGAGTTGCTCCTCTCTCGCACGACTCAAGAGCGCCATGCCGACAAGCTCGTCACACAATGTTCGCTTCATTACGAAGTCGGACAGCTGGCGCTGATGCATCTGGCGCTTGCAGCGCCCAGCTTGTTTGCCCCGTGCCTGCGCGCCGTCATTCGCAACGCGACCAGGTTCCGCACAGAGCCGATAAGGTGCTGGACGAGCGCCACGGTCCCATTGATGCCGAAGCAGATTGGACATTGTGTATGGGCCATTCTGCGTGAGTCTGAAGAGACGAATGGCAGAGCGTGGTCGTTGGTTCTGCCACTGCGTGCTCGAGACCGCTCGTGCGTCGGGCCAAGTGTGAAGGAAACGTTGCAGGTTAAGATGCAAGAACGACCCACCGGCGCTCCAATGACCTCGATTGGCGTGGCCGACTTGACAGTCGACGCTGACGCACATTGGTCTTTGCTTCCCGTGCGGTTTGACCAGCTCCAGTACTATGAGCTGTGCCAGCTCGCCAATGTCGTCCCCACTCGGTGTCGCGAGCTTGTTGTGCTGCGCAGCTTCGACAGCACTATCTTCCCGGCCAGTCTGGCCAAGCTTCGTCTTGAGCAAGGAGTCCTGCCGTCAAACCCGGTCGTCATTCAGCGCGCTTTGCAGGAGGTGCCGAAACTTCGTTCACTCGAACTCGTCGACGTGTCACTGCCTGAAGAGAAGGGCGCCGCGCTTGCGACGCTCGCTGCGCACATTCCAACCTCTGTCACGGCGCTCAAGGTCGTTGGTGGTCCCACCGTTTTCACCGATGCGTTCGTGTCAACGCTTGCGGGTCGCATCCAAGCCTCACTCGCGGGCATCAAGTTACTCGATTTGCAAGGGTGCAGCCCAGCTCGTCTCGCGCCCATGGTCGCTGCGCTGCCACGTGTGGGTATGCGCGAGCTGCGTGTTCTGGTCGAGATCAAGGGCGAGCAGGACATGGTGGCGTGCACGACGTCGCTTGCACAAGCATGGCCCACGTCGGTCGACTGCCTCCACCTCACGCTTACGAATAGCATGTGGCCGCAGCAGGTTGTTTCGGCTATAGAGCGCATACCTACGCTGGTTGCACGTCTTCCGCTCGCGGCCCAGTCTCTGCACGTCTTGCTTGCGTTCCTGTCATTGGACGTCTCCATGTTCCGCCAGATCCCGCTGGCGCCGACGCTCACACAGCTAACTCTGCATGGATCACGCAACAACGTCAACATGGTGGGGCTCGAGCGATTGATGACGCGGCTGCCGTCATCGCTCGTGGACTTGTCGCTGATTTCGTGGTCGTTTGGCGGCACGACGACGGCTGCCGGTATTGGATGGAGCTTGCCGCAGCAACTCGAGGCGCTCCGGCTCTTTTCGTGTGAATTGACTGATGCCGATCTGGCCGAGTTTGAGTTACCCGCATCTTTGCGCTACCTCGACCTCGAATCGAACAAGTTGAGTGCGGTCCTAGTCAAGTTGTGGCCGGTGCACCTGCAGACGTTGGTGCTCAAGGGGACCGCTGTGACGGACATGCAGCTCGAGTGGATCGCGTCGCTCCCCACCTCGCTGCGTGTGCTCAATGTCGATCACACGGCGGTCAGGGATCAATTTGCCAACGCACTGCTCCAGCGGATGCCCGCTCCGCGCAAAACGTCGCGAATGACGCTGCACATTGCTGAGACCAAAGTCTCCGAGTCTGCGAAAATCCAGCTGTCGGCCAAGTTCAATGTTTTTGATGTGAAGAGCTGAGGTGGAAGGTGCTGTTTCATTGGCCCAGTTTTGAATTTGAACCATTTTTCCTGGGCAAACCGCTACTGATGATCGCGACATAATTGTGGTGCCCTGACGAGACTGGTGCGATAATCACAGTTCAACATTGCGCTGCGCTGTTGTGTGTTGTCCTTGAAAAGGGTGCCCTACAATATTCACGGCTTACTTCACGGGAGATTGCCGACGGCCGCTACCTATGGTAGCGGCAAGCGAGCAAACTATCTGAAGCACTGGCCACACGAAATTTGACCCGGCTCTCTCTCCTCGGCCCGTCCATGCTTTTCGACGTTACAAAGTGGACTAACTGTGTGTCGCTTCATAGTAATCCATTTCCGAGCCTTTAAAAAACGTGTTGTCTCAGCCAACTTGGAATATGATTGCTTGGTGAGATCTCTACTTGTCTGGACGGTTTATTTTCTGTGTCAGGTCGCGGCGCTCACATCAAGAATGCGTGGCTCATACATCACAACACCACACATTGTCATGACCACGTCGCGGGACTTTCAAGTATGAAAAAAAAAAAAAAAAAAAAAAAAAAAAAAAAAAAAAAAAAAAAAAAAAAAAAAGACCCTAATGCGCTCCAAGGCGCTGCAATCCTTGTCGTGATCAACGCTCGCACTTTTCGCAACGTCGACAGCCTTCGACCATGGTTCAGCCTCTGCCGAACTTGAGTCCAACTGGCCGGACTCGACTGGTCGCCACCAGCTCGATTGCCTGACTAATGTCTTCATCAATCGCAATACCGATATTCTGCCCTTTCGCACGGCCCTGGAACGTTACAGCGAGACGCTTGGCGTGCACTCTCTCCTGTATGAAGTCGGCCATCTTGCAGTGATTCACCTGGCGCTCGTGGCACCAAACCTGCACGCGCCATGCCTGCACGCAATCATTCGCTCCACGACCATGTACAGCGAACTACTGGTACTTTGCTGGAACGGTGTCACCGTCCCGTTGCTGGCACAGCAGATTGGGCACTTTGTGTGGGTTCTCTCGCACAATAGCAACCCGAAGCGTGGCATGGAGTGGTCGTTGGCCCTGCCAATGCGTAATCAAGGCCGATTGCCTGATGTGGTCATCAACCGCATCATCAACTTGCTCCACTTCCGCACCGCTCACAAGCGCCAAGATGCCGTGCTGAGCGAAAAGTGGAACTTGTCCTATGAGACCAGCTGTCTCACTGTGCTCTACTTGGCGCTCACGACGCCAAACCTGTTTGTGCTGTGCCTCGGCGACGGTTGCGGCAGGTCTCGGTTTCCCGCCTGGTGCCTTCAGCCAACCGTTCACCAAACACCAACGCGCGCCGGCGGTTGCGCACGCGTGTCACCTCAGCAGACGGGAAAATCGTATCTTGTCGGTCAGGTTGTTGTTCCGCACCCTCTCCACCCGGCTTGACCACCTGCGGACCCTCGCGTGGGCTGTGACCGTGGCCGTGGCCGTGGACGTTTCCATTGCATTCAGGGTCACAATCATGGTCACAATAATCCGCATGCACGTTTTCCTCCATCTACAAACCATCTAGTTGTGCAAATCTAACAAATCTATTAAGACAGAAACAACTCGGCAACAGCAGTCGTCACTCGGCGCTGATCACGTTGCCCTATCGCGCAGCTCGTACGATGGGAGGAGAAGGCGCTGCGACTTCATGACCAGATCCTCCTTGTGCATTGACATGAGATGCAGGCACGGAATGCGCCAGTGTCGGCGCGTCCGAACCCTCTTCGACGCCATCCGGACTTCCACCTCGCTGCGTGGCACCCGCGTTGGGATCGGGATCAGCAATTGTATTCGACGCACGACGGCGAGACGAGACAACTTCGGCATAGTCGGGCGGCAGGTCCGGCGCTTGGATCGCCGACGTCACGGTATCTGGCGAGTTCATGGCCGTCGTTGCCGACGTTGCGGTGTCTGGCAAATCCATGGCCGTGGTCAGCGTCGTCGCGCCAGCGTCGCTGGCACAGCGCTCGGTATCATGATCCCAGGAGTCCGAAAACAACGTGGGAGAGCCAAGACCCGGCGCAAACACCCCAAACTGCGATCGGAACGACAGCCGGGGCCGGCGACCAGGATGGCTGGTCACGATAGGCGCAGTGGCGCCGCTCGTGCGACGGCGGACCGTGGAGACGGTGAAAGGAACGACAGCGGTTGGTGCGGGTGCATCGAGCGTGGCTGGAGCGGGTGCAGCAAACACGGTCGGACCGGGTGGAGAGAGCGCAGTCGAACCGGGTGGAGAAAGCTCGGTCAAAGCGGAAGCAGCAACTGCGGTTGCAACGGGTGCAGAACGAGCGGTCGGAACAGGAGCCGCTGCCACATCCGGTGCCGGTATCGCAGCTGCGGCTGATGCCGGTCCAGCAACCGCTGTTGGTGCGGGTGAAACGAGCGCATCCGGTGCAAGAAAAGTGGCCGTCGTGCTTGCTGCCGCCGGCGGCGTCATCGGAACGGCGACAGCCGAATCTTCTGCACTCCGACCGGTCGGTCGCCGTGATGGTGGTTGTGCCACGTCGTCACCAGCGTCGTACGCCGGCAGCTCCGTCTCGTCGGCGCCCACGTCGCTGCGCTCCTCAAACATGTAGTTGGACCGGTACCAGAACCGCCACGATTCGAGTTGCGCCATGACCCGCTGACGATACACATACGCGATCAGCACAAAGATGAGAACCATGCTGGTTTTCCAGATGGTGCCCGTGATCTTGGAGCTCGTCGACAAGAACTGGAGCCCTTCGAGCCGAGAAAGACCATTGACAAAAAGATCGCCCGTCGAAGAACATTGCGCGCCGACCGCCGAGCACTTGTGGAACATGCACGGCCACGTCTGCGGGTCGCACCCGGCGCCGTTCACGAGCACAGGTACAGTCACATTAGCCGCCGAGCACGCTGTCACCGCAACAAAGTTTTCGACCTTGGTGAGCAGTGCGGTGGGGAACGTTGCGTCGCTCCACGCGCGCGGAATAAGCGTGGTGTTGAGGTTCGAGAGGTACTGCGGGGTCGGGTGCGACTTATTGCTGGCAAAAAAGATCTCGAGGCTCTGGTACGGCGATGGCGCGTTGATCGCGTCGCGGTGGGGCGAGAAAAACGCGTCGGGCTGCGCCAGAGCTGCTTGTAAGGCGATGTTTTTCGACACATCTGTGTCGTTGGCATGACCCTTGCACGACGAGCCAAAAGGAGCCGCGACCGCGCATATCCCGAACAGCGAGGCCGGTGCAGGCGCGCCGCGCGCAAGGGTCGGGTCCACGGAGAGCACGTTCTGGTATTGGCCAAACGCATAGACGTGATCCGAGCGACCGAACGAGGCGTGCGGGAGCGCCGGCAGCGTCACGTTATACGCGAGAAGCGTCGGGTGCAATAACGGCACGCAAACGCGGGCAGTCCATTGCGTCCACGGCCCGGGGCACTGATCCATGACCTTGGCGAGCTGATCGTCGAAGGTGCGTTGCGCCGCGTCGTAGGTGGCATTGTTGAACGTGGCGTCAATGGTCGTGTAGGGCGTCAGCGCTGCGACGCAGGGATCTTGCACAAACTGGACCGTGGACCAGGCCGCATTGGCACAGTCGGCCGCGCTGAAGCATGTTTGGAAGACCCAAAGTCGAGCATCGTCGTTGGTGGGATTGGGCGTGTGTGGCCAAGGTGGGGTGGTGGGCAAGACTTGGGACAAGTTGGCGTGGCGGATCTCGACGTAGTCATGGCCCGCCATGGTCTGTCAAGCGCGCCAGTGCCGGTGCCGGGCGAGGTAGAAGGGTCGGCGCGTGGCAGGTCGGATCTGGTGGCGGGGTTGGCGGAAACGTTCGTCGGGATACGTCGTGCAGTCGCGAACGGTGCTGCAGCTCTGGTTGCCTCGGTGGTGCGGGCGGGCATCTTCATAATGGCTGGTGGATGGTGTTGCTGTTGCTGGTGCGGGTGTTTGGTCGGTTGTGGTTCGCGTGTGGCGAAAGATGCGCCGCACGACGACGTTGAAACAGCCGACAGTGCAGGATGCAGGGCGAACCAGGCGGATCGGGGGGCTGCAGAAGCGTCGGCTGCCTGTCGGAGAACGCATCAAATCGGCGTTCCGTTGCAAATGCTGCCGGCAAGTGCCTGCCCCGCGGATGCTCCTGTCACGTCCATCGGTGAGCAGCGCCACACCGGCCGACCACCGCCCGACACGCGCTTCGACGGGTCCGGCTTGCCTCGGGTCGAGCACGACGACGCTGTCGGCCCGGCTGCAGCGCCGCTCTCGGCCCTCTGCACCCTTGCGAACCACCTGCAAACAACGACGACCGCCGCGCCGCTGCCGCTGGCCCCCACTCGCCGCTACTGCTCTGCACCACACCCCGCCGGCCGGCAGCGCGCCTTACGCCCCCAAGTGCAGCCCAGCAACGATATTGAACCACGACGCGCACGCCACCGCACGCGCGCTCACGAACCCCCGCGGCGAGCTTCCGCCGCGCAACGGCCCGGCACGGGCCTCTAGTACCCGTACCCGCAGAGCCCACCCCGCACCACGCCCCCGCCGCGCCGACTCCAACCATGCAGCGCGCGACGCTTTTGCAAAAGAAGACGTTCACGAAATGGGTCAACGCCAAGCTCGCGTTTGCCAAGGCGCCCTATGGCCCCGTGCAAGAGCTCTCTAGAGACCTGCGCGACGGTCTGCGCCTGCTCGCGCTCGTGCGCGCCCTGTCCCCACCAACGCAGAAGACGACCGTCACGCCGCACGGCCGCACTATCGTCGCGCCCGACCCTCTCGCGCCTGAGCGCCACACGGTCCTGCGCATCCACCATATCGTCAATGTCGGCAAGGCATTGAAGTACGTCGAGCGCGTCACGGGCGCGCCGCTGCCCAACCTCGGCCCAGAGGACGTGGTCGATGGCAACCTCAAGCTCACGCTCGGGCTTATTTGGGCCCTCATTGTGCGGTTCCAGCTTGCCAGTGTACGTTCGCTTGTTCATCACGGCTCAAAGGGCCGTCTGGCTTGGCATCGTGCGCGCAGCCGTTTCTCACGACCTTATCGCTGTCTGCAGGTTGCCGCAGGCATGAGCACCAAGCGCTCACCACGCTCGCGCCCAACTTCCCTTGCCGTCTCGGCCCCCGGCACGCCGACCATCGCCCCCGCCGCCGAGGGCACCGGTGGCGACGACGCATCGGGCCCGGCGCAGGATGCTGCCGCTGCCGACGAGGGCAGTTCCGGCGAAATGACGCTGAACGAGGCGCAACAGTCGCTGTTGCGCTGGGTCGCCGTGCAAATCGAGGACGAAATCTACAAGCTCTACGTACCGAACCCGCCGACCGATTTCTCGTCGTGCTGGCAAAATGGCGTCATTTTCATGTGTCTCGTGCACTCGACGAACCCAGACCTGGTCGACTTGACAACGCTCGATACCGAGACAACCGACAAGGAGGTGTGGCGACAACAGCTTGCCACGGCGTTCCAGCTCGCCGAGAGCGATTTGGGGATTCCGAGTTTGCTCGAGCCAGGTGCGTTTTCACGGTGTTCATTCGATCGCCAACCCAACGAACCCTGACTGATGTATTTCTCGCCTGAACAGAGGATCTGGTTGAGTACCCGGACGAAAAGAGCATCATGACTTACGTCTCGGGGTTCTACGTGGCCATGAATGCGATTCGCGAGCGCGAGCTGCACCCGCTGATCGACGATCCGGTCGTCGCCGAGCTCGAGCAGCAAGTCGCCGACCGCCGCGCCTCGATGCGCCGCACCTCGGTCCTGTCTTCGGCCACGATCACCGACCAGCAGTCGCCACCAACGCCGTCACTCGTGCAGGTCGATACGTCCTCGACCGCGCGCGACTTGCGCGCTGTCGTCGCCGAGCTCAGCGGCTTGAAACGCGCCGTTAAGCGCGTCGCCATGGATTACCCGGACTGGGAGTCGCGCGAGGCCGCTCTACATGCTGCGATTACGAAACTCGCAGTACACCGCGACGATTTCTACGCGGTGATTGAGCGCGAGGCCGGGATCGCGCCGCCGCCGCCGGTGCCACCAAAGGACGATGCGGCTGCGACGGCCACGACCGCCGAGGGCGACGTCGCCGCGCCTGCACCAGCAGCGCCGGCACCGGCACCAGCGACCCCGACGTCGCCAAAGGTCCCCGCGAGCCCGAACCCCTCGCAAGCGCAGTTGAATCTCGATGCGGAGCGGCTGGACCGCGTCCGTAACGCCCTCGCTGAACTTGGCCCTGCCGCGCACGCACTCGCCGTCAAGGGTCTGGCCTACTGCGACGACATCCAGGTGATGGTCAAGCGGCACCAGCACAGCTTGTCGCTCGAGCGGCTGATCCAGGATTTCTACGAGGACTGCGACGCGTGCAACAAGTGGATCTCGGACTCGTCGCTGTCGCTGCTCTTGCAGACCAAGAAGGTGCACGCGTTCACCATGGCCGAAACCAACTTGCAGGAATTTGTCGCGCTGATGAAAGAGATCCAGACGTGGTCGGGCGTCATGGACAAGCACCTCGGTGAGTTCTCGGGCACGCTGAATGCGCTGCAAGACACGGCACAAAACTTGCTCGGGCATGTCGGCGACGGGGCATGGAAGAACGACCAGGTGTTTGATAAAGTGCGCGCGCGCGAGCGCGAAGTCATGGCCGCCTGGCGCCAGTTTTCGGACGATTACACGGCGCTCAAGGCGCACTGCGCGCCGCTGCTCGGCACGCTCGCACTGCTCACGCGCGCGTTCAAGATTCGCGACGACGTCCAGCACATGGCCACCGAACTCAAGCTCGCTGTCGGGTCGTCTTCAACCGCGACGGCTGCGGGCGACGACGCTACCGACGCCGCGGCGGGGCCGGACTTGTCAGGGATCACGAACGCCGCGAGCGCCGAGTTCCTGAGCTCGGTCGTGCACACGGTCGACAAGCTGCAGCCCAAGCTGGTCGCGGCGCAGGCCGACGTGGCTGCACTCAAGGAAAAGAACCAGGCGATGCTCGACACCTACGCGCCCGTGGCCACGTTAGTGACCAGTCTCGACACGCTGTGCACTACGACCGCCGACCAGTTCAAGATGACCTACCGCGCCGCCCGGCTCGCGGCGCTCACGCGCGACTGGGCCACGGCACAGCACTACGTCAAGCAAGTCGCCGACTCGTTGCCGCAGCTCAGCGTCAAGGACCGGCTCGCCATGACGGGCGCGTCGGTGCCGGCCGATGCTCATGCCGCCCCCGCACCCAAGCGCGACGAGGACGTGCTGGCGCTCCTGACGAATGCCGCGGCCGCGATCGCGTCGACGGGCACGACGCTCAACAGTTACGAGACGCGCGTGCTCAACAAGCTCGAGGCCAAGACGACGACGCATGCCGCCGACTTGACGCCGGACCAGGCCGCGCAGATCCAGGCGACCGTCGCACAGGTCATGGGCCAGTGGCGCGACGCCATGACACTGTTTGCGAAACTGCGCGCCGAGGCTGCGGAAGTGTCGTGGGTCGCGGACGCGGCGCGCGCGCTCGCCAAGCTCGAGTTCCGGCTGACCGAAGTCACGACGACGCTCGGCATGCACATCAACTCGGGCAGCAACCGCCGGTCGACGGTCACGGCAAGTATGATCGAAGGGGCTGTCCCATCGGCGCCGGCGAACCCGGCACCGCCTGCGGCCGCGGCTGCGCTCGCACAAGAGTCGTTGCCGGGCGTGCAGCAGACGCTCGACGACCTGCAAGTCGACTTGGACCAGTTTGTCTCGGCGTTCCCGGCATACGCCGATGTGGCGGCACTGCAGCGTAAGTACACGACGCTCAGCTCGTCGCGCGACAAGGCGCAGCGCATTCTCGGCACGCTCATGTACCGGCAAAAAGCCGACGTCCAGCAGGAGCAGGCGATGCAGCTGGCCACGCGCATCTTGGACGAACTCAACCGTGTCGCGACGCAGGTCAAGCTCGAAGTCGTCGAGGTCGCACAGGTGCCGGACCCGCTCACCGCTGCGGGCACACAAGAACCAGCCACAGCCGTTGATTTTGCGCAGGTGACGGCGGCGCTTGACGAGGCGCGTGCGTCACTGCGGCAGCTGCAGGACGACATTGCTGGCCTGCACCAGATGCAGCAAGAGTGGCAGTTCACGCTCGAGGGCGCGATCAGCGACCAAATCCGGGCGACACTCGACGCCGTCACGATCGACATCAACACGTGCGCGCACCGCGTCTCGGTCCTGCAGGGCGCACAGGCCAAGATCAAGGACTTCAATGACTGGCTCGACCGCGTGGAGCGGCTCCTACACGGTGTTGAGATCCCATCGGCCGTCGACCCGGACAGCGGCGAGGCGCCGGACGTTGTGATCCCGCGCGTCGGCGACGAGTCGCGCGAAGTGCTCGGCGAGGCCGGGACCGCACTCAAAGCGCGGAATGAGGCCGATGTGCCGGCCCCGCTCGTGCCGCGGCTCCGCGCGCTGCAGCGTGTGCATGGCCTTTTTGCGCGGCACGTGCAGCTGGCCGATGCGCTCACGGAGGTGGTCGACGGGCTCGAGCCTGGCCAGCTGTTCTCGCTCGACCCGGACGAGCCCAACACGCGCATTCCGACGCGCGAAGAGTACCTGCAGCACACGGCGCACGCCGAGGAATGGAGCGGCAAGTTTGCCGAGCTCTCGGATAAGGTCAGCACGTGGGTCGATGACGCGAACGCGTTCTTGGCGGGTGCGGGGGAGGAAGGGCAGCAGCAGCCGATCGACGAGGCCTCGCTGTTTGCGACGCCACTCGGCAGCGCCAAGACGCATCTCATGCAGGCGTCAATGGACACGTCTGACGCGATTGACAAGCACCAGTTTGCCCTCGGGCTGTTGCAGCGCGTGATTGACACGGACGTCGAAGGCCGCAAGCTGCTCGCAGAAGTCGAGGGGTTGATCGAGGGCAGCGCCGAGCAGGAGGAGACGGTTGTGTCCCACGTCGAGGACTGGTCGGCACAGTCGGCCGACTTGCACGAACTCTACTCGCCGCTGCAGGCGCTCGACGCCGAACTGGTCGCAGCCGTGGAACGTATGCGTGGCCGTTTGGCCGTTGCGCGCGGCAAGGCCGTGGCTATGGACCGGCTCGCAGCCATGACGCAGGAGCTCAAGCGCATCAAGGACACGGTCGTTGGCACGTCGGCCGTCGCCGACCAGGACCTCTACTCGCTCGAAGCGCCCGAAATCGACCTGCTCAACCAAGTCGTGTCGCAGTCCGAGGACCAGATCGATGCACTGCGTGTCGAGCTGCTCGACGTGCAGTTCCAGGCCGTGCAGGCCGATCCGCGGTATCCGGCGACCAAGTCGGCGATTGCCGACGTCGAGGCCGACGTGGATCGCGTCAAGAAGACGGCTGCGCGCGCACACCAGTACCGGACGACGCAGGCGACCGTGCGCTCGCTGCACTCGCGGATCCAGGCGGCGCTCGACGCGCTCGCAGGGCCGATTGAAGGCGCGCTTCCCGTGACTGACCGTGACGCCGAGGTGCTCGACAATGACCTGAGCGCGCTCATGCAGGCGAGTACCCCGGGTCTGTCCGAGTCGTCGCCGTTGCTGGCATCGGCGCTGGAAGCGCTTCAGACATCCATGGGCCATTTGCGCGATTCGCTCACCGAGGCGCAGCAGCAGACACACCTCAAGGCGCTCGCGGGCGTGTTTGATGCGGCGGCGGCCGATATCGTCAAGCGTATCGACTCGCTGCAAGAGCAACTTACCCAGGCATTGCACCAGCGCGGCCAAGGGACTGCGGTTCTCGAGGACTTGGACGCCATGGCGTCGGAACTCGATGAGATCAAGGCCGACGTGGCCGACTTGATCCCGCTCGGGTCGGGGAACCCGGAACTCGCCGGGTCGGTGCACATGGCCGACATTCGCGGCCGCGAAAGCGCGCTGGCCGCATCGCTCACGGCGCTCGGCGAACTGTATGCGACGGTCGCGTCGGCCAAACGCCAGGAGCGCAAGGTGGCGACGTGGCACCTCAAGCATTCGCAGATCACGTCGACCATGACGGGGTTGCTCGAGCAGTACAAAGCGCTGGCCACGACCGTCAACCTCGACACGGTCAACGAGGCGCAGGAGCACGCGGCCGAACTCAAGACGCGGCTCGACGCGGCGCTCGTGGACCTCGCGCTGCTGAAGAAGGAGGCGCAAGGCGACGTGACGACGCTGTCGACGCTGTCGCTGCTGCTCAACCGCAAGGCCACGCAGGTCCAGCAGGCGCTCGACGAGTGTGTGCGCATCAAGAAGCTCACGATCCAGGCCGAGGAGCTCAAGACTCGCATTACCGAAGTGTCAGAGTCGGTCGGCTCGATTACCGACACCGAGGCGCTCACGCACTGCGAGCAGCAGCTGGCCGATTACGAGGACGAGCTCAAGAGAATGGTCGAGATCGAGACCATGTTCGTCATCACGTCCGACTGCCACCAGGATCTCGTGCAGGGTCTGTTCACGGACCTGCAAATGGCCCTGACGCTGGGTACGTCGGCCGTCGAGTCGCGGCGCAAGGTCCTCGACGAGCAGAGCATGCTCGAGCAAATGCAGACCATGATGGCCGACCTCAAGACGCGCATTCATGACACGGTCGCGATCGAGTTTGACGCGACGCTGACCAAGGAGACGCACGCCGAGCTGGCCAAACAGTACTCAACGCAGGTCCGCACCGCGTCGTCGGGTCTCGAGCAGCTCCGCGAGCAGTACGATGCGCTCACGGCCAAGATCAACTCGTCGCTCGGTAAGATCCAGGACGTGGCCAAGCTTCATGGGCTCGTGGCGAGTGTCGCGGCCGAGTGGACGCGGGCGCGCGAGGCCGTCAAGGTGCACACCGAGGCCGCGGCCGCGCACGCGTCGCTGTCGGAGCTCTACAGCCGGCTGACGCAAGTGGAGGAAGGCCTTGTCGCCGTCAAGACGGGGCTCGACGACGTGCGCGCCAACACGAACGAGTCGTGCATGTCGACGATCCAGCAGCTGGCGCGCGACTTTGCGCCGCTGCGCGACGAGTTGGCCGTGGTTCAGAGCGTGTATGGTAAACTGATGGACCGCGAACGGGAGCGGGAGGGAGCGACGGCAGCGCAGGTGCGCGCCGGCACCGAGGGTGTCAAGGGCGCGCCGCTGCACGTTGGTGCGTTTGAAGCTGATTTGGCCTCAGTCTCGACGACTGTCGCTGACGTGCAGGCCAAGCTGGCCGAGACTCAAGGTGCCGTGTTCAAGGCGAGTCAAGTCTTGGCCGCTGCGTCCGACTTGCTGCAGCAGGCCGAGGTCATGATTGAGACGGCGCGTGAGCGGTACGAGACGATGAGCAACGACCTGTTCTACAGCATGGACCTGGTCGACGCCGAGCTGTTTGTCAAGGCGGCGCTGACGGTGCACCAGAACGCGAACGGCGACATTGTGCGGCTGAAGGGCGCGCGCGAGCGGCTGCAGACTGACGATGTTATGGCCATGGACGCGATTGCCGACTCGTTCAAGGACCGGATCCGGCAAACGGTGCGCGACCTCTCGCAGGTCACGGCCGACATGGACGCGGCCGTCGCCAAGGAAGTCGCTCAAGTCGACTTGCTCAAGAAGGTCTACTCGCACATGCGCGCGACCAACCAGATCCTCGTGTGGCTGACGGCGGCCAAGGGCGCTATGGCGACGCTGACCAATGTGACGCAAATCGCCACGATCGACGAGGTGCGCGGCAAGCTCGCCAACTTCACGGCGACGATCGAGATGTATGTCAACATGTCCAAGGAGCTCGCGCAAATTGTCGACAACCCGGTTGTGACGAGCCGCACCGAGCGCGTCACACAAGAGTGGCACGATCTCAACGAGCACGTCGACATGCTTGCCAACCACGTCGTGCAGGACGCACTGTTCATGGAGTTCCATGCGCTGTGCGACGAAATGGAGGAGCTCATGCAGCTGTTTCGCCGTCAAGTGCAGACTGTGTCGCGCGACGCCGAGCAGGTTGAAAACGAGGACGACCACGACGAAATGCTGCGCCAGCTCCGGCAAATGAGCGTGCAAGTGTCCGAGTCGCTCGACCCGCAAGTCGCTCGTCTTGCCGAAATCCTTGACATGGACCAGATCAAGGCGGCCGAGGCCGAGGTGCTCGAGGAGCTGATGTCGCGCCGCGACGCCATCACGGCCCAGGCTGCATCGTTGCAGGACCTGATTGCCCAGCGCACCGATCTCATCCAGGCCACGCAGCAGGCGCGCGCCGCGTTCCAAATCTTCGGCGAAATCTCCAAGCTCATGAACAGCTGCCAGTCGTTGCTCGAGGAAATCAAGGTCGACCAGGTCGCGTTGCTCGACATTGACCGCACCATCACGGCCCTGCAACAGCGTCACTCGCAGTACGCGGGCAACGTCGACCGCTTATTTGCGCTCGTTGACAAGATGCCGTTGCGCGACCAGGTCGCGTCGCGGCGAGCGATGCTCGCGCAGCAGTGGGGCTACGTCAACCAAGATCTGCAGCAAATGACGCGCGACCTGGAGTTGCGCAAGAAGCTGCTCTTGGCACGCATGGAGCGCGAGCGTGAGGACGGCGCAACGTCGGCGGTCAGTGGGGGCAGTGCTTCACGGTCACCAGCGCCTGGCGCTGCGACGCGGTCATTTTTGCCGCGGCCCACGTCGCCAGGTGCACCACTCCGAGCTGCCAACTCGGGGATCCCGTCTCCATCACGGTTGCCGACGCCGGCACGGATCCCGACACCGGGTTCGTACGCAAGCAACCTGCGCCCGAAAACGCCTCCCGCGTCGCGGCTGTCACGCGCAAGCAAGCTCCACACGCCGCCACCGCCTGTTCCTACGATCCCATCGGGTATTCCGACCCCCTCGGGCATCCCGGCGCCGTCGTCGGGCTTGCCCACGCCCGGTTTCAACAATGGTCGCACCAGCAGGCTTGGGTACACCCCTCCCAAGCCGTACACGCCGACGCCGCAACCGCCCACGGGCTTCCTGGTCCCGCGTGCCGGCACGGCGCCCAAGCGCATCTTTTACCGGCCGGACCCGTCGGACCCGATCGACGTGCGGCTCGCCGAAGTTGTGAATGAGCTCGGCGTCTTTGTCAAGATCAAGCGCATGGGCCCCGGGCGGTACCACTTTGGCGATATCGAGGGCAAGGTCGTGAACTGCAAACTCATCAACCAGAACCTGCTCGTCCGCGTTGGCGGTGGGTGGAAAGATTTCCGCGAGTACGTGCTCGAGAGCGACATGATTGGGCTTGTCGTCAAGAGCGAGAGCGTCTTGGCGTCGCGCATCAACTACCAGATGGAGTGAAGCTTTTGTCCCCTTTTTTGCTCGTTGTGTTGTGTGTCGTGTGCCAGCATTCTTGTCGCAGTAAAATATGTTTCTTGTGCTCCGCTTTGGCGTGCTTGGTTGTGGGCAAGGTGAACGATTCGGTGCCGGGGTTTCAGTCAAGTGTAAGAACGTGTCGCTCTGTGACACCATCCCTGACGAGATCAGGAGAAAGCGCTTCATGGCCGCTCGTCCTGGCCCACCACCGAGGTTCACGGCCAACGTTTGTTCGCGGGCATAGCCCTTGGAAATGGCGATTTGCGACGGTTATTGACCGGCAGGTGGTACTTCCTGAACGCAACGAGCTATTCAGGGCTTGGGTGCAAGAAGCACATCAAACCAATTCTCTTGTCGGGCAGAGGTTTGGAAAAGCGCAATTATATCAAAAGCAACTCATGAAGAACGACATCAATTCATGGCTGAAAAGAGGCCGAATGTTGACGGGATTTGTTTATCCATCGCGAGCGTGAAGAACGAACGAAAAAAAAACGGCAAGCCGCAGGCATTCGCCAGACAACCAATGTCGACGCCCTGATGACGCCGAGCAAGCGCCTGAACCGCCCGTGAGAACTAGCTTGCACGCTCGTTTCGCCCTCCACTTCCCGTCGGTGCTCAATCGTGCCTCGCACACTTAGTACGCGCGCTTCTTCTCGGTCTTCTGGAGGAAGTCCGAGTGCTCGTGGAACGGCGCCTTCGAGAAGGCGGTCGTAGGCCAGAGATCGGGCGTGAGGAAGGCGTACGTGTTGCCAATGGCGGCGAACGTGGCCTTGACGAAGTTGCCGAGCGTGCGCGTCGAACCACGGGCGGACGTGTAGCAGTCGGTGATACCGGCGAGCTGCAGGAGCTTCTTGGGGACCGGGGCAGCGACAATGCCCGTGCCGCGGGGAGCCGGGACAAGACGCGTGACGACCGAACCGCACTTACCCGTGACCTTGGCGGGCACGGTGTGGGGCTCACCGAGGATCGTACCCCAGTAACCGCGACGGACCGGGATGATCGAGAGCTTGGCGAGAACAATGGCGCCGCGAATGGCCGTGGCCACCTCCTTCGAGCACTTGACGCCGAGACCAACGTGGCCGTTCGAGTCGCCAATGACGACAAAGGCCTTGAAGCGCGTGCGCTGACCAGCGCGCGTCTGCTTCTGGACGGGCATGATCTTCATGACCTCGTCCTTAAGGCCCTTGAGGAAGAAGTCGATGATCTGGTACTCCTTGATCGGCAGCGAGAAGAGGTAGACCTGCTCGATCGACTTGATCTTGCCGTCCTTGACGAGACGGCCGAGCTTGGTCACGGGGACCCAGACCTGCTCCTCGTCCTTGCGGCCACGCGGGCCACGGGCACCACCACGACCACGGCCGCGGCCGCGGCCGAAGCCACCACGAGTCGAAGCACGATCGGCCGGCGCAGAGTCAGCCATTTGCTAGAAGCAAGAACACGACGTGGAACACCGAGGTCAGCGAAGCGGAATCGCAACATAACGACGCAGATCGCGCAGAAGCCCTCTTGAAGCGGCAGCAGATGCAAAAGCACGGTCGACGGGCGGCGGGTCGTCGCTCAGGGGGAACACCGAAACCAACGGCGTGCGCGCGCCGACGGCGGCAGCAGCGTCGTGGCGCTTGCGCAACGCGGTTCCGAAAACAGCCTGCAAAATCGTGAAAAAATGCGACGGCCTTCAAAACAATCGCACTGCAGCGCCCCACTCGAGTGCGCATCCTGTGGGTAGACCCGACCAGGCCGGCCGGCTGGCAAAATAATCCACTCCAAAGAGGCTGATGGAGGATCTCAATGACAACGAACCGACGGACCCCATGGAAAAATCCCCAATTTCAATCAAATACGCGGGGCAAACGTATAAAAAAATGGTCTCTTCGAGCAAACCGAGCCCTGGAGGCTGAGAGCAGTCGGTCGCTCGAACTACAATGGGCATAAAATGAACCCGCTCGGCTCGACCCCCGCGCGGCAAGCGCACAGGAGGAGCACAACATCATGGAAAGGTCCGATGGCAAGGTCACCAAAGGGGCCGGTAATCCGCACACTGTCGCCAAGTCGGACACGACATGAAAGTCGAAAAACGAGTTGGACAACGGTGGTGTAAGTGGGAGAGTGACCGAAAATCGCAGCGGATGGACAGTTGTGTCCACCCCCTGGCGATACGGAAAACTGACCCCAGCCGGGCAGGGCCACCGCTCACAGCAATCGTCGAGGATGCCGGACGTTCCCCCCTTGCTTGCGGCGCGCAGCGGTCGTCGACGTCGTGGTCATGGTCGACAGAACGACATCGGGACCAGCCGACGTAGATTCGTTCAGCCGGTGCTATTCATGCTGCAGCCGCTGCCATTGGCGGTCGAGATTCGACAGCGCGCGAGCGCGAGCGAGTTATTGCTGAGCGAGCGGGCGGACGGGCGGCGGGCGATTCGGCGTGTGCGATTGTGCGAGTGCGACGCACATTCGTTGTTGTCGAAAATCGACAGTTCTCAAACGAGAGCAGGAAGAGCACTTAGGCGTGGCACTGCGCACTCAACGCCAACCCAAAACGTCATCGAGTCATGTGCAATCGACTTGGTGGATCAAACCTAACCAGGGTTTGCTCTCGTTTGATCACACTGTCGACTTCAGACGTCGCCGTCGGTCGAGCCGGACCGACCAAGATGAGTTGGAGGAGCAAAACTAACTGATCAAGTTCAAATGCAAGTCGTCTCCCAGTCGCTGTGCGCATCCCCGATCCTCGCAGTGATCACTTGGCACCGCCCAGTGCCTCGTGGATCTTGGTCTTTTGCTTGGGGTTCAAGTAGGTCGGGAACTGGACCTTGAACCGGATCAGGAGGTCGCCGCGTCGTGGCGCGCTCGCCGTACTTGCCGCCGTGGCGGTTGCTGCCCCGTCGGCCGCTTGGCCCAAGACGGGCATGCCGTGGCCTGGAACGCGCTTGACGTAAAACGGACTGGAGTCGACAGCGCAAACAAAGGGTTCAGCACGGTTCATGAGTGTCGAAAAAATCAGTAACGTACTGCATCACCTCGTACACGGGAATATCGAGCGCCGACCCGTCGAGCATCGTCAGCTTGACAATGGACCCCGTCAGCGCCTCCTCGAGCGAGACCGTGTGTGTGTACACGAGGTTGTCTTCGCTGTCACGTTCAAACACGGGGTGCGCGTCAATCTGCACGACAAAGACCACGTCGGCAGCACGCGTGTTGGGCGCCTGGTCGCCGAATTCCGAGAACACGAGCTTAGTCCCGTGCTTGGTGCCTGGCTGAAAGGCCAGCGTGAGCATTTCGTCGCGCTGATGAAATTTGTCCGTCGACCCAGTTTCGAGCACGCGCCGCGTCCACGGCACGCGCTTGATAATGCCGGAGTAGGCCTCCTCGAGGGTAATCGAGACGGCGCGGTGGATCGGTGCGTGGTGGATAATATCGGGCCGCAGCGACCCGTACCCTACGCGTTGCGTGCCCGTCTTGGGGTCGTACAAATGCTCCTTGAAGATTTCTGTTCGTGATAAAAACATGGAGCAAGCAAAAGGCCATCATTCCGTCAGTCTAGCAGGCATTCGTGGTGAATTCGACTTGCGAACTGCAAACTACTGACCGAGAAAAACATTGTTGCTCCCGAAAAACTCGTTAAACGAGCGGTTCGGATCGCCGTGGTACTTGTAGGCGGCAAATCCGGGCTTGCCTGGTCGCGGTCCCTCGTCGAGGTCAGGCTCCAATCAACGGTCTTGTTGCGACGTCAACGAAAAACGGCTCAAACCTTCAAACTCGGGCACACCATGTTCAAGCCCGTCGTGGCCAAACAGGTCATAAATGGCGCGCGTCAACGCTATTTGCAAAATGCCCCGTGAATAAAGACGTTTGGTGATCAAGTGCGTTGCATCGCATGCCATGGCGCAGTCGGCGTACGGTTGTGGAGAACGTCGTAGGCCTCGCACAGGTGAGCATAAATGGCCGGGTCGCTCACCGCAGCAGCGAGCCCGCCGACATGCGCGGCGGCAGCGACGCCCACCGTGTGCTTGCTGCGGTCCGGGTGGTGCTGCAAGACAAGGCGGCGGAACGCATTTTGAATATCGTGCAAGTCGGCCGCGCGATGGATCTGCAGGCAGTCGTAATAGTCGACGCGACCAGTCAACCCGGGCGCTGGTGCTGGCGTCGCCGTCGTCGAATTCGCTGCAGCGGCGGGCATGGCGTTGCTGGTGGTTGCAGGCATTTTCGGATTGGGTCGTCGTCAAGACGACAACACGATCAGCATCAAGAAATAGTCTGGGCTTTGGCCGCTTTGCGAGACCAAGCGACAATTGTCCTGCCATGTCCACTGTTTTCTATTCGGCCACCATGACGCACATTATCCAGAACCCTCCCGGCGAGCTTGTGAAGCTGGACTCGGCGTCGTGGGCGTGCTGGAATGTGGGCATGCAAGGACCGCTCATGATTGGCCAGCTCGCTTACACGCCATCGCCATTTAATTTCAAATCGTGCAAGTTTTATCTCATTGCGTCGGTCGATGAAGAAGCAGTTTATCCCAGCGTGGACCGCGTTCCCATCACGCTCCTCGGACCCATTTCGCCATTCATTTTGCGGCGCGTCCGGTTTTGTCGCACCAATCCGTTCCTGACATGTGCGCACCTTGGTGGTTTGTCGCTCACGCACGTGTCAGTAGCAAATCCAATCGCCAATTCAGCTTGGCTCGATGAACTTGCTCGCACTTTCCGCACACCGTCCACCCTGACAAGTGTTGATCTCTTGCTGTTGACGAAGGCATTCTCGGGTGATCTGCCACTGTTTACAGGACCGAGTTCATTGATGCCACGGATTTGGGCCAGTCAATGTTGATTGCGAGCCTCCCACTGCAGCTCAAGGAGCTTGACTTGGATATCTCTTCAGTCTCGATCAGCGGCTGATTGTCGCTTCCTCCACAAGGATGGCTACCGACTTTTTCACACTCGCTCCAATTTTGCGACTGCGCGGTACCGCGTTCGATGGCCTCTTGCCGACTCTATTCGTTGTTTTGCGCGACAAAAAGGCGAAGTTGCAAGAGCTGAAACTTGCTGATGTCAAGGTCAACTTTGCCTGGGACGACCTTCGCGCTTTGCGGGAGTGAACGTTTCGGCATGCGCACTTGGAGAAGAACGGTGACACTGCCGGTACTGCTGGCTTGCTGGAGCACCTCTCCACCGCCTGCCCAGGGTTGCGCATACTTGTCGTGAAGAGCAATAATTTGGAATCGGCGTTTACCATGGTGCTGCTTCGGTTACTGGCAGCGCCGTCCAAGCTGGAGACCCTCAACGTTGATTGGTCGCAGCTTTCCATAACCGAATGCTGGTCGATTGCCGAGGTGTTGCCGTCTTTGCGCGCGTCGCTCCGCACCCTGCACATGGCGATGATGCCAGTGCAGAACAACAGCATGTCCTTCACGAGTCGGCCAGCTACGTGCCCATTTTTGGTTCTCCCGAGCGCTCTACCACGACTTGATACTCTTGCGGTTGTGCGCCTTGACGGAGAGGCCCAAGGTCTCGCGCCGATCTTGTCGAAGTTGAAGTTCCTGCGAAAGCTAACCGTACAGGTCAAAGTCAACACTACGTGGGCGATGGAACTGGCTAAATCTCTCCCGCCCAAACTCGTGGAGCTGCGTGTGTTTGGCGAAATCGGTGTGATGGGCGTGAAGGCCGTATTTGTGGCCGTCCACCAGCACAGCTTGCTCCATGTGCTGGTCATGTAGTACGTGGGTTGGCACACCTGGTGAACGCGCATCGGGGACCGACCAGTCTGGCTCGAGACGGCGATGCGCGAATGGATTATTGTCCACTCGGGCGACACAGAAAACGTCGTTCTGCATCGGAGTGCGCAGTGCGGGCCGGCAGGGTGCGAGCGCGTGGGCACCGTGCGCCAGTAGATAGTGGGGCTTTGGTTAAAATGTGATGTTGGTTTCTTTTAGACGTTGTCAATTGGGATTTTTATCCTGTTCTCGGTAAATGCTGCCCGCCAGTCATCATTTGATTGTGTGGAACGCTGGATGAAAGAAATTGTCATATTCAAACGTATCACAACATTTCAATCAAGAGATTCCGCATCACACTCGACCCGCCGCTTTTTGTCAGCGACAGGGCCTCAAACACCGACAATACCCCGCCATCCGCACTTTTCTCATCTTGACTATCTTCTCCACCCACAGTTTGAACCGCAAAGCTGCCAGCGTCCGGGCCGACCTTGACCGCGGGCTTCCTGCACAAAAGCTGCACCACTCGCGCGTGCTCCTCTTGCCCCTCCGGGTCCGTCACAAGCCACTCTACGTATTCGCCGTAAAAACGCAATCTCCTTGCCGTCACGGCTGCGCGGCGCCGGTGCCGGCCGAGCGCGCGCTCCGTCGCCACTGGTTGTGACACGACGCGCAGGACCGCGGGTGCCGCGGCCGGATCGCCGCTGATTCGAGCAAACGGTTCGCAAAGATGCTTGATTGCGCGGGATGCGGTGTCGAGGTTGGAGAATAGAGCGACCGCATCGGCCAGGACGAGTGGGAGTCGGTCGCGCGAAAGGTAGTAGGACGGATTCTAGAGTAGTAACGCGCAACGCATGAGCCGGCTGCAAATCACAACACTGATGTGACTTGCGCACCTTTTTGGCCGTCTCCATCGCCGTCTCCACCCATTCCTCGATGCCCTCGTACTCGAAATCTTGGAGCGTCGCAGCCAAGACTGGGGAGAGCGCCCATGCCGCCTGGCACACGGCAAGCGCGTCCGACACCAAGTCTCCGCGCAAGAGCCGGGCCAGCGTCGCGTACGTCAAGAGCACGTCGAGTAGGTTGATGCACAGCGCCGAATCAGGATCAAAACTACTTTTTCCCGAACGCCGAGAGTGGGACGCGCTCGACTGCCGTGGCGGGGCTGCAGAAATTGCGTTCTTCATGAACGCAGGGCCTTGCTCCGCGTCGATGAGCAGCAACGGTGCTGGTGGGTTCACTTCGTCGTGGAGCACAAGAATGGATGGTCGGTCTTGTTTGGCGGCACTGGAGTTGTCCATTTCGCGCAGCGTCGGCCACCATGGTTCCCAGAGCGGGATCAGGTCGGCGAGATTGGATTCCGAAGTTGGGTTTGCCACGGTTACTGCAGACGAAACGGCGCGACCCTGAGCCTGGATTGCATCTTGGAGCTGCTGGTCGAAGAGACGATTGCTGTGCTTGATGGAATAGATTGCACCAAGTCCGGCGCTCGACAGGGTACTACTGGTCATGATTGCGACCTGATCACTTGTTAAGTAGCGAAAGCGTCGATGTGTCGATGTGACAGCCCAAGCTTCTGAGC
This sequence comes from Allomyces macrogynus ATCC 38327, assembly GCA_000151295.1. Taxonomy (NCBI): domain Eukaryota; kingdom Fungi; phylum Blastocladiomycota; class Blastocladiomycetes; order Blastocladiales; family Blastocladiaceae; genus Allomyces; species Allomyces macrogynus. The sequence continues at coordinate 1,657,459 of GG745329.1, forward strand.
ACAGATGCTGACAGTAGAGAACAGACAATGATTGGGGGCAAAAAATACAGACAATCATGTTGGATTTGCTACATCCTGGACGCCCTGTGCGTTGACGGCGACCAAGAGTGGTTGGAGGACGCGCGGATGCACGAGCTGGCACTGGACAAACGTGGTCGACAGTGCGCTCGCGCGAGCCTTGTCCGCACCCTCGTCATCTGCCTCCGCCTCCGCCGTGTCGAGCCGCGTCAGTACAAACCGAAAGGTCACGGATTTCCCAATCGCGGGACCCAACGTGTCGACGGCCTTGATGTGGAGAGCATGCGCGATCGCGACCGGGTCGTGCGCATCAACTTGCCGCACAAGTTGAGCAACCGCTTCGACCGAGCGCCCCAACGTCGCCGTGGACCCGTGCGGTCGTCCAGGTTGCGAGCGCAATACCGACCCCAAGTGACGGCGCGCAAACACTTCCCACGTCGACACGATCACGGTGACGCCGCGGTGCCGGATCCGCGCAAGCTGCGCGAGAATCGTGCGCGACAGATCGTCGTACTCTTGCGGCACGGGCGCGGTCGCTGACTTGAGCGGCCACAAGAGCATCGACAGCGAGTTAACGATCAGGTACCGCGGTGGCGACCAGGTGGGCGATGGTGGTTCTGACTCGATGCGACGCGCGAGCGTACGCAGGATCGCGAGCAGTTGCTGGTGGTGGTCGACGCGGTACACGGACACGCGGTTCAGCGCCGCGCGCACCACATCGTGCACGCCCGGATCCCGCTCAAGCTCGGCAATACCCTGAGCGTCCTGACCGTCGAAGCCCTGCGCGGCGAGCACGCACTGAACGATGTGCGTGACCAGCGTTTGGCGGAGCCGAATCGGGTCGAGGCGACGGTCTGCATCAATCACGACGGCGGGCGCTTCTTGCCCAAACGCCGGGGTTCCGTCGGGGAGCGTAGTCGGGGAAATAATCGTGAGAAGGAGATGCTGCATGATGGCCGACTTGCCCGACGCGGGACCGCCGTGCAGCTCAATGAGATCGCCGATTTTCCCAGCCACCGCTGTCAATGGCATAGTCCCAGCGAGAGCGTGCTCGCGGTGCTCGGCAGCCATTGTCTGGATTGGCTGGTCAAAGGCATCGAGGTAAAATGGCGGGAGCGGTGGGCGTTCCGTCAAACGAAAGTAGACCTATTTTCGACCAGGACATGAATCAGCCCTACCTTTGCTCACAGAGCTCTCGTCTGATCATCTCCGTCCAAGTTGTATTGACACGGCACATCAACAGCGATGTATATACATCTAGCGCAGATTCTTGAGCAAGACTGGCGGCGATCTGCTTTCGGTTTGGGCCTGGAATGCAGCTACCGGCTGGTCGCGCAGCATGCGCTTGATCCATGCTCGGGCCGCCCACGTCGAGGCCCTCGTAGAGGGTCGCAACAGACGAAACGTTGCAGCCAGTCCCGCGCCGCCGAAATTGGCGGGATGAATAGGTCGTTGACAATATTGGTTTGGGCGGTCTGTGCAGGGTGAAACCTGAAGGAATATACTTAGTAAAAAAATACATTTTTTCCCCTGCGGCCGGCTAGGACCCCATTTTCCTGTCTGTCTGTCTGTCTGTCTGTCCGTCCAGAGTGTGAGACATGTGACAGCGTGATTTGCGTGTCAGTCACGTGTCACACGTGCTTAGCTCTCACATCTTGGTTCCTCACGACCTCACTGACAACGCTACCGGGCAGGCAGGTGGCGGCTGGCAGGCCGTTTGGGTGCGCCAGGCTGGCGGCCATTTGGCCGCGTGGGTGAGCTGGCGTGCGGGCAACAGGCGCGGATGGATTTGGATACATGAGAGGAAAACACAGTGCAAGCAGTTGTGTGCAGGCACAAGGTGGTCAGGGAAATGGCGAGTGTGAGCCTCCACAATGCAAATCGGCCCAGACCACTTTCAGTCACTGCACAATAAATCCGGCAATGTTAGCACATCGAGGGCGTGAGACGTTCAATGCAGCAGGGAAGAGTGAGAGTTGATGGCAAACACATTGGCAGGGGCAGTGAGTGGCGCCGACCTTGAGGTCGGCGCCACATGTGCCCTAGGACCCTGCCCTAGGTCCAACCCTAAGTGAAAATGCTGTCCTAGGTCCAAGCGCTCCTAGACCACCACCTCCTTGAACACCCCACCGCGGCCACTACGATTAATTCTTCGGGCAGGGCTCTGGACATGCCCCTGTAAGCCTGGGGACCTGGGACAGAAGTCTGGGACCTAGGTCCATGGCCATTGGTGAATGGGAATCGGGAATATGTACCGCGAGCAAGTCTCAGAATGGGTGCTGGGGAAGGTTGGACAGGGAAAATGGACCTAGGAACTGGGTCTTGGACCTAGGTCCACGCGCGGGCAGCGCAGCTGCCCTTGGGGCCAGGGGGTTCGGGGAATGGGTTGGGGAGACTATGCGAATCCAATAACATACTACGAATTCCTGGAGACGTTTTGTGAATTCAATGGCATAATGCGAATTTCAGAAAACGTTATGTGAATTTCAGGGGGCATATTGTGAATTTCCGACCTGGATGGCTCATTATGTGAATATCGGGGGGGCATTCTGTGAATGTCATGGTCGGGGGTGGATTGGAAAAGGTCTCTCCAAGTGGTTACCCCAATTGTTCCCGAAAAAGTGCTGTGAGGACTCTCAAAACCGTGGACACGACCTTGGTGGG
>GG745329.1:1661569-1714860 GCA_000151295.1 Allomyces macrogynus ATCC 38327
ACACTCCTCATCGGTTTTTGGGGGTATTTTGATAGGGTCCAGAAAAAAGGAGAAGGAGAGGTATAACCCTTGCAATACAACCCTTCCTCCTTTTTTTCTGGACCGATTAAAACACCCCCAAAACCGTGGACAGCGTGGACACTCAAAAAAAGAGAATAGGTCCGGGAGGCCAATTGCCATTTTATTGAACTGTCTGTCACTCAAAATCGTGGCCATTTCAAGCCATCTCACGGTCAGTTTTAAGAACAATTGGGGTGAGCAACTCACTCCTCATCGGTTTTTGGGGGTATTTTGATAGGGTCCAGAAAAAAGGAGAAGGAGAGGTATAACCCTTGCAATACAACCCTTCCTCCTTTTTTTCTGGACCGATTTAAAACACCCCCAAAACCGTGGACAGCGTGGACACAAAAAAAGAGAATAGGTCCGGGAGGCCAATTGCCATTTTATTGAACTGTCTGTCACTCAAAATCGTGGCCATTTCAAGCCATCTCACGGTCAGTTTTAAGAACAATTGGGGTGAGCAACTCACTCCTCATCGGTTTTTGGGGGTATTTTGATAGGGTCCAGAAAAAAGGAGAAGGAGAGGTATAACCCTTGCAATACAACCCTTCCTCCTTTTTTTCTGGACCGATTTAAAACACCCCCAAAACCGTGGACAGCGTGGACACAAAAAAAGAGAATAGGTCTGGGAGGCCAATTGCCATTTTATTGAACTGTCTGTCACTCAAAATCGTGGCCATTTCAAGCCATCTCACGGTCAGTTTTAAGAACAATTGGGGTGAGCAACTCACTCCTCATCATCTGAAAGGTCCATAGCCCCTGGCCCCAGGTATACCCACATGACCTCACGATGGCCATTCACCCGAACCCGTTGCTTCATAAACAGCCGTGCATCACCACCACGCTGAAGGTCAATGGCATCCCGCAGATGCACACCAAAGGCGGTCATCGAAATGACATGGTGCCCTGGGAAGCGCTTCTGGACAAACTTCTGGTAGGTCTCATAGAGCTCCGTGCTTGACATGCTCTGCTCCACCTCCACCTCGCGGTTCTGCTCCATGAGGTTCCGCGGGAAACCACCATACTCGGTGATTTCCTGGAACAGCGCGGAGATAGGGTCAGCAGACGCCTCCACAATGGCATCACGGTCCTCATTCCATGGGAAGTTGGCCAAGTCAATGTCGCTGAGGTCCACGTTGCAAAGGTACGTGAAAATCTTGTCGGCATTGGCCTTGACATACTCATCCAGATGGCGGAAGTACATGCAGTCGCAGCGGCGCTTGTTTGACACGTTCAGCACAAACACACGGCGGCCGGACTTGGTCAAAGGCAAGATGTTCTTGTTGTTTGACGCAATCATAAAGTTGTTGACATTCTTGACCTCGTAGCGACGAACGCACTTTTCGTTGATGATGGTCCGTGTGTCCGTGACCATGTTCTTGAGCCTGTCAAACGCAGCCATCCGTTCACGACCATTGGACACTGGCATCTCGTCGAACAGCACCAGTGACTTGTTCTCAATCTCGGAGTTGAACGACCCGGCCAAGAACTGAGCGGCATTGTTGAGCGGCACACACAGCTTCTTGCCCAGCATGTACGTGGAAATTGACTCGAAGAGGAAACCCTTGCCCACACCCTCGAGGCCAGTCAAAGCCAGCACCACACCATTTGCTGTGCCACTGGTGAAGAGCTCCTGCAGCCACTTGAGGACGAACTTGTACTCTGTCTCACGACCGCTGCAAATGACTTCAAGAATGTAGTCCAAGTACATGGACACCTCGTCCCGTGGAATCGTCTGCTTCAGGTTCGTGGCTGCAAACCCAGGGAACGCGTTGAAGTAGTCAATGTACTTCTTGCCCGAGCAAGGTCCCCACTGTGGCTTGTAGAAATCGAAGATGCGCTTCTTGACGATAGGCGCAAAGTCCTGGCCAATCGACGCCACCATGTCCACAGTGCCGTGCGAAACGTTCAGGCCCCAATCATCATCGACACATGCCCGGAAATAGAACATGCCAACAGTCAGGTCCTTGCGTAGGAACTCGCCAACATACGTGGACACGACCTGCTCCCACGAATCAGCATCATCGGCCTCCTTGCAGCGCTTCATGTGGTTAAGCACCTTGCGCACCCACTCCTCATCATAGTGCGTGTTCTCTTCAAGCTTGGCCTTGACAAACTCGTCGACATTTTCACAGCTCTCTGGGAAATCGCGCTTCTCGAGGTTTGCATCTTTCTTGAGTTCCTTTTCTGCCCATTTGATGTCGAACCCAGTCTGTTGGACCGTGTACTGGTGAAGCTCCTCCAGCAGCTCCTCGTTGACCTTGTCGTCCTTGACCACCATCAAACCGTCAAAGCACAGCACACTGGGGACGAGGTCACGTGCACGGAAGAACTCGACCGCCTCCATCAAAACGAGACTCTCGACTGCCTGAAAGACATTCGACATGAAGGAGCCCTTGTTGATGGTCGTCATGGTCCGTGTCTTTGAGGCTTGCAAGATGTTGGGATAATCAGCAGACAGTCGTGGATACGCAACCGTGTACAGCAAGTGGTGCATCTCCATGAGCTCAGGGTGGAGGGTGGTGTACAGGTGCTCGCTGAACATGATAGCAAGGAAGTCCGACTTTTCCTTGAGCTTGTACTTGGTCAGTGCCTGCTGGCGGTCCTCCAGGTATGTGTCCAACGCCTTGCTCTGGAGGTCATAGTGGGCCAGGATGCCCTTGAAGATGGAAGGAGCAGCAGCCACCATGTCGATATCCTGGAGCACCCCAGCTGCGAGGGCACCACGGGAATCCTTCTTCAGCGATTGCAGGGACACGCTGGTCGCATAAAGACGTCCAAACTCCTTGTTGCCCCGACGGTCCTTTGGGAAACAGTACACCGTCTCCTTGCCTTCCCCATAAGTCGATTGGAGAAGGGTCAAATAGGCCCGGAGCTTTTTCTTGAGGTCCTGGTGAACGCCAGAGTGCTTCTTGGAGAGGTCCTTGAGCACTTCCATGTTGACAAACTCGTGGAGGACAATGCGGCGAGTGTCATCGAATGGAGCCTTGTCAAGACGGTCCATGAATGCCTTGAGCTGGGTCGATGTGGCGTTCTCCATTGTTTCTTATATTTTGCTGAGGAAAAAAAAAGGAGGAATAACGCTCGCTTAAATGCGTTTGAACGCATCGATAATCCAGCTGCATCGCAAATTAAGTCCTGGAATTCACAAATTGGTACGAATTAGAGAAATGAACGACATCTACCTTGCAGACCACGACAAACCCGAGATTTGCTACTGGTGTGCTGTCCCTGGAGACCAACAGCCGCTCATATCACCTAATCGGCTCGTTAGACGGCTGTCTGCCTTGTTGAATATGCCTGTCGAAAAGGTTGAGCTGAAAATAAAGCTCGGGACCTTGCTGCAAGGTTTCAAACGCACTTCACACCGTGTAGCACCTGATGATAGTTTTCTGACGTGTCTGTGCGGAGTCCATGTCCAAGAGTTGTGGATTGTCGAAAATGGCACGGTGCGAATTGGCATTGGGACAAAGTGCATTGAACGGATTGACGAGGCCATGAGTGAAGAAGTCCAGAAATTAATCAGAGAACGTAACCGGAAGACATTTGACTGCATGCCCTGTGGAAAGCGCCACCCAAAAACACAGGGATGTCCACTCGACAAGAAGCCTGTCCAGATTCAAACGCGAACCCCGAGTCCACCGCCAGCCTACTCTCTAATGCCCCCAGTAAAAACGTGTGTCAAATGCTCAAAACCAAATTCGACCAAGTACGCCACATGTCAGCCATGCATGCAAAAAGCAAAGCATTGCGCGACAAAAGGATGCTCCAAGCTTGTGTTCAAGGAGGGTCACCAGATTTGCTATCACTGCCACATTCAGGCGTCAGGTCCCACAAAACAGTGTCGCTGTGGCAAAATCATCAAGGCAACCTACAACAGATGCTTCCTTTGTAAGTAATTCTCAAACGCGTTTTGGACCTAGGATTTTTTTCTTGTCCTAGGATAAACAAACATGGAACATATTCTTCAGCAGCTTCTCGAGGGTCAGGCCATCATGATGAACCGCATTGCTCAGCTTGAACGTGGCATGGCAGTCATGACACAATTCGTCGAACGATTCCAGGCAGCCATGGGTGTGAAAGTCGAGGAACCACCCCAGGAACCGCCTCTGGAACTGCCCCAGGACCAGCCCGAGGAAGTTATCGAGCTGCCCGTTGCCGATTCGGAATCAGAGATTGTGATTCAGGTACACGAACCACTCGAGGAATTCGTTTTCGAGCCGCTCCTCAAGGAGTATGTCCATGATGCCAATGACAAACCGTGCGAAAAGGCCACCAAGAAGCGCCGCGAAAATTTGCTGACGTGGTTCAAGGGCAATGTGTCGCAGATGAAAGGAAGTGAGGGGCTCGACATTGTCACTGAATGGTCACAGCTGTTTGACCTGATGAACGTGCGTCAGCTAAAGGACACGGCCGCTGCCTTGAACAGCATCAAGCTGTCGGGCAAGCGTTTCTCGAACGTGGACATTGAGGACCTCCACCACCAGTGCCATGAGCAGCGGAAAACCAAGGACAAGATGACCAGTGTGCTCAATGCAAAGAAGCCTCTGGTGGTGTCCCTCGACCAGTGCAAAGCCTATGCAGCAACAGTCCCCGTCCAGCCATTGCCAGACAGTCTCCTGGCCATTTTCATTTCAGCTGCTGTGGGCCTGTGGTGCGACCCAGTGTATCTGACGTGTGACAAGAAAGAGGAGTACCCCTACCTCGAAGTCGAGGGTGAGCACCTCTGGATGCGCGGTCCGATTATGAGCGCCAAGGCCAAGGACAAGGGGTACAGCATCAATGTGCTCATCGACCCAGCATTTGCCAGCCACATCACCGCCAGCGTCCAAGAGCATGCCAAAACGGGCCAGAAATTTGTTTTCGCCGATTTGGTGGACGAGGACAAGGACAAGAGCTTTGACTGCTATTCCAGACTCATCCGCACGGCATCTCAGAGCATTCCGGAGTTGAATGGCGCAAGTACTGTCAATTTCCGCAAGGCTCACGTGACCCACGACCTGGGCCTGTACAAGCGCAATGCCATGACCTACGAGGAGCTCAATGCCCGGTTCTCTGCGCGCGGGCACAGTCTGGCCGTGCTGGACCATTACTACCGCCCGGACGCGGAATAGATTTTGTTGAGTACTTGTAAAGATGGCCAAGAAGCAGTCCAAGGAACAAGACCATAGCAACGACCCAAATCGCCAGCCGCTGAGCGGACCCCAGGAGCTATTCTTGAAACGGTTGTATTATGAACGGTTTCCAGGCGCAGGGTACCATGCTCTGTACGAGGCAGTTGTGCGTGAGGCGCCATCGACTCTCCCCCACATTTACCGCAACCAGGTTCGGGAATGGCTGAACACACAGGAACTGTATCAGCGCAACAAGCAGCCCCCTCCCAAGCGCGACATTCGGCGCATCCAGGCCACCTCTGTTTCGCGCGTCTACCAGCTGGACCTCATTGACATGGGCGAAGACCGTGTGTGGAAGGGCTTTCGCTATATTTTGAACGTGGTGGACGTGGCCAGTCGCAAGTTGTTCCTGGAGCCACTCAAGAAAAAGACACAGGACACAGTGTACCTCGCATTCAAGAAAATCGCCAAGCATGAGCACTTTGGCAACAAGCCGACCATCCACATGGACAATGGCGGTGAATTCGCTGCGTTGAAACGCGACCCGAGCATTCGATGTGTGCTGGGCAAGCCCCATGTACCCATGGGCCAGGGCATGGTCGAGTCGCTGAATAAACAGGTGCGGCGTTATGTCAACATGTACCTGCAGCAAGGCTACAATGACTGGCCCATGGCTATCCCTCGATTCCAGGACTTGTTGAATTCTTTGTCGCGGAGAGGCACTGGCGGTCTGTCGGCCAATGAGGCTCACGAGATGCCCAAGGAAGAGTCCAAGGTATATTTCGAGGAACTGAAAGCAAAACGAACGCGCAGCGACGACCCGCTCAATGACAATTTGCTGCCACTTGGTGCCACTGTGCGCTACTGATTGCCATACAAGACTCAGCTGGAGAAAAAGAACATGCCCACGTACAGTGCCACGGTGCATACCATTGTTCAGCGCCGAAAAGGCATGGGCATCAGCAGTCCTTCGTATAAAATTTCAGACATGCCTCGGTGGTACAATGCCAGTGATTTGCAGGTCATCAAAAAGGTCGAGGTGTATGAGCGTGAGAAGCGGCCTGTGGTGCAGCGCGTCAAGAACACTTCGAACGTGGTCATGGTCCCGGCCGAGCAGGTCCTGAGGCGCTCAGAGCGTCTTCGCAACAAGCAGGCGCCAGAAGCCGCGCCAGTGGTTGCTCCAGAGCCCGCCCCAGAGCCGGAAGAAGAAGAGCCATTCGTGCCACGTCGCTCAAAGCGTATCCAGAATAGGTTAGCGCAACAGGTAGAGACTCAGGGTAACATGAACGCCAACCGCTGACAGAGTGACATCACTCATCCAGTTGAAGCAGTAGGTGTGGGTCGCACAAGATACACTGGGGCTGATGCACTCATCCATGTATTGCCAGACTTGACGCTCTGGGCAGAGACCAGGGTAAGTGAACCTGGGAAATTGCCTGATGTGCTGCTTGTGTAATCGTAGAGATATACAGTGGCATTGTGCTCAGCAGACGGATTGCTCGTGTACCAGCACAATGTGTTTGCCATGTACCATCCACTGGTTGAGACAGTGAAACACCCACCAGTGCCAGACGCGTTAAACGCACCTGCAGGAACTGAGCTGTTGATGATGGCTGTCTGCATGTTTGTGCCAGCGAGTTTCACAAATGAGGTGGCTGTGAACGCAATGGGCGCCGAAGAATTGAACATAATCTGGCCGTAACGAAGGGTTGGAAGCATATTTGCCTGCACCTGCCCCCATGTTGCAGCATGGTTGTTTGCTGTGCCATCTGAACACTGGACAGTCCCGTTTACCTGCAGCTTTGAGGTCCCACTGGGAGCCGCTCCAATCGACATGTTCCCACCAGTACACACTTGGATACTGTTGCTGCTGCTCGTGTTCAATTCACCGTAACCATATGCGCGGTTGAAGGCCAAATTCATGAGCTTGGAGCCTGTGAGTGTTGTGAAATCAATGTAACACACGCCGTTACTTCCACCACCATCGTTGCAGCGCATTTCAAAGCCTGCATTCCTGCTGTTGTAGAGGTACAACCCACGGGTGGTTGCCCAGTTGGCCCCAATGCCGCCAGAGACAACGAGTGCACCCGTTGTTGCACTGGTCATGGCAGTGGTATCAGTGATGCGTGTCTGGCCACCAACCCACAGACTCTTCCCTACACCCAACCCACCCGATACGACCAGGGCACCAGTCGACGAACTGGTACTGTCAGTGGTGTTGGTGAAAGTGTTTTGGTTTGCTGTGCTGACCATTCCAGCGGTCCCAGTGGCAATCAGCGAGTTGACTTGGGACAGGGGTGTCAGGTGGGTGCCCACAGTGGCTGTAGCACCACTGACATTCCCAGTTGCAACCACATTGCCGCCCACATACAGATTCTTTGCAACGCCCGCCCCACCAGCCACTGTCAGTGCACCACTGCCAGAAGACACGCTGTCAGTCGTCAGAGTCAGTGCCACGGCAGACAATGGGGTGAGAAAGCCCGTGGTGCCTGCTGAAATCAAACCCTGAACCTGTGTGAGGGTCGGCACATGGGAGCCGGCGACAGCCGTGGCAGCTGTAAGGTTCCCTGTGATGGTGGCATTGCCGCCAATGTTGACGCTCTTTGCCACGCCCAGACCCCCCTGAATGACAACACCGCCCGTTGACATTGTGGTGCTCTCTGTCGTGTTGCCAAAAGTGAATTGCTGGCCCAATCCAAGTGTTGACTGCGATAGTGTTCCGCTCACAATGGACCCATTCACAGACGACACCTTGGTGCTCATGTCTGGCAGATTGGCCAGCGGGACGGTCCCAGTCAGTTTTGTTGAGTCGAGACCCGAGATTTGCGTGTTGGAAACCTGGCCAATGAGCTTGGTGGCACTCAGACCAGTGAGACTTGTGTCGCCAAAGGTGCCTGTGACCTGCGATGAGGGGATGCTCGGGAGGACACTCAGAGGCAGCACGCCTGAAGTAATTTTGGCCACGTCCAGTGACATGACCTTTGCATTTGTAACCGAGGCGTCAGTCAGCCGTGAGCCATTCACAGTGGACAGCTTGGCGTCTGAAATACCACCATCTTTCACAGACAGCTGGTTGTTGGCATTCACGGAAAAGGTGGCCGTGTCGTAAGCCAGACTCACATTGCCACCAGTGACTGTCAGGGGAGGGGTTGCCACTGTGGATGCTGTGCCTGCCACTACATTGGCGATTGCTGTGGCCAATTCGGCGTCTGTGGCATACGAGCTATCATCCGCAATGAGCCCAAATACGTTTAGTGGAGTGTTCATGTGGATTATTATATTCTATGCACAAAATTAAAATGAACAGCTTTGAAGAACAGTTTGAGACGCTGGACGAGGTCGGTGAGTACCTTGGTCTGCCCAAAGCCTTCTATGACCTCGATGATGGGGCCAAGGAAGCCTACATTGACCGGTACATGAAGGAGAAGCAAAAGAAGCTGCGCCGGTACCGGTTTGTCAAGGACACCACAGACCAGGACCGTGCCTCGGCAGTCCGTGACCGAATGCGTCTCAAACTGAAAAACCGTGAATTGGAGCGGGAGAAGGCCCAATTAAAACTACTTCTTGGATTATAAAGTTGAAAACGTGCTAGTTTGTAGCATCTATAAAGTTGAAAACGTGCTAGTTTGTAGCATTCCAAAATTGTAAAATGTGGAACTTGCACAGTGCAATTCAGACAATTTAATTTTGTTGCTGAAAGATAAACATTCATTTTCAACATGGCACGCCAACGTGGCACCAGAGGGCCGCGCAAAGATTCCAAGCCTCGCAAGGAACTCATCAGAAAAATCTTTCAACAGAACTCAGATGTCATTGTCCCTTACAACAACCCTGACAGGAAACTTGGTGCCGGTTACCACATTATTAAGACAGGTAGGCACAGGTATCATGACTCGCTGTCCAGGGTCATCAAAGAACTTGTCGAGTACTTCAACTCAATTGACTGCAAACCACTTCGAAGCAAAGAGGACATGGAGTTGCTCGACTCTGTGATGCGGGGCATAAACAAAATCAAACAACGCAAGCAGAAAACTGTCGAGGATGGCAGGGAGATTTCGGATTCGGATGAAGATGAAATGGATGTGGACAACAGGGCAAACGATGTTGAGCGGTCAGACGTTGAAATGTCAAGCGATGAGGAAGCGGGACCGTCTGGAACAAACCCCAACAGAGACATACAGTATCCTCCGCCAGATAACATGCGGGTGACGCGTGGACGTGCACAGCCTGAGATTGTCATTGAAGTGCCCCGTCCAGATATGCAAATGGTGCCTGCTAACCGCTCTCTCCCTCCCGTCGTTGCTCCACGTGGGCAGATGGTACCTGTAGACCCCTCTCTCCCTCCCATCCTTGCTCGCCAAATGGCAGAGGAACCGCCCACTGCTCTTGTGCCTGTGCCGGACGATTATGAGCAAGCAGTATCAACCGCACGAAACAACAATGGTGTCGCCGGCCCAGTGGGTGCACACTGGAACCCAACAGTGGGTGGCAACCACCAGGCAGTCATGCTCGCACAGCAGAACAACACCCTGAACCAACAGAACATCCAGAACAACCTTACGCAGAACAATCTCACGCAGAACACACTCAACCAGCAGAACATCCAGAATATCCAGAACATCATTCAGACATACCCAGGCATCAAACCGGCACTCGCCACACTGTTCCAGGGCATCCAAGCCACATTCCTCAATGTCAGTGAGCGCAACGATGCACTCCTGCAAGCCCTGAATGGCCTGGAGATGGAACTCAAGGCAGAGGGCGGGAACACTGCCCAGCTTGCAAGCCAGTACGTCCAAGAGCAGCTTGACCGCTTTACAAGTGAGCAAACAGCGCAAAACTTTGAAAACAATCGCGAGATTAAGGACAACAAGGCGCGAATCAACAAGATTGGGCTCATTACAGAAGCACTTGCAGATGGGCAATCTTCAATGCAGGCAACGCTCGAGCAAGTCCCTGAACAGCTCTCGAGCCTCCCTGGTCGTGTCATTGACGCTCTCAACCAGTCAGCCAATAACCCCCTCAACAAGCTATCAGGCATCCTTGAACAGGCGCAGAACACGGTGGAGGTCATTGGCGCCAATGGTGGGAGCCGTGGTGGTGAAGGAGATGGTGGTCCAGGTCTCCAGGAGCAGAAGATGATGAACGACATGCTCAAGCAAATTGCCAGTGCACTTAATAAGACCCCTCGCATGCCATGGGACGACAAGCCACGCACTGTCGACAACTACTTTGCCACAGTGCCCTGTTTCCGCAAGAACCCACGTGCACCTTTCACAGTGCCAGCAAAGGTTGGGGCGCGTGTCATCAAACCACAGGGACCAAAGGTCTACTATGTCCCACAAGGCTTTGGTGGTGTCCAGGACAAATAATTTTCAGCGTAAAGAGTAACCATGTTCACTGTGAAAGCACTTGACAACCAGGCCCATCGAGGGGGTCCCTATCTGGTCCCGAAGATACCAGCCACAGTGTGTATGCTGGGACCCAAGGCGGCAGGAAGTCCACGACAGCCCTCAACATGATTTTGTCACCGCAGTGTTGGCGACACTGTTTCTCGAAAATTTACGTCTTTTCGCCCACCTCGCACCTTGACCCAGAGTGGCAACAGCTTACTGAAACGCCTGTCCTCAAACACGACCCAAAAGCCCCCTACAACCCAGAGCTGCTCGCCGTGTCGCGTGACTGCTTCATTCACGAGGTGGACGAAATGGAGGCCAAATTAAAGGAAATCGCCATGCTCCAGGACCCGGAGAAGCGCGACTTTACAAAGCATCCTGGGACCATTGACAACATTCTTATTGTGCTGGATGACATTGCAGGCACCAAGTTTGCCCGCTCGCGCTTCCTCGACAGCTTCATTGCACTGTCGTGCCATCGAAAGTGCTCCATGATTATGTCAGTGCAGCTGTTCAAGGCCATTTCGCCGCTTGCTCGCAATAACATGTCATACTATGTGCTATTCGAGACGTACAACAAAAATGAGTTGCGGACCATTTACGATGCATGTGGAGGCCCATTCACGTGGGAAGAGTTCCTGGCAGTGTGCAACGAAATTTTTGCAACACCACATGCCACGTTGAACATCAACATGCAGAATCCAGGCGTCAGGTATCGTTACAACAATTCATTCCACTCGTTTATTATGCGAGAACAGCATCAACAGGAAGACGAATACTCGTAATTTTTTTTCTTGTGACTTTGTAAACACCCCAACATGACTTCACCCATGACTAACTTTGCCAATGTCCTCCCGACGTCACTCGGCAAGGAGATGATTTACACTCCGCCCAAGCAGGCGCCAGTTGCTGACCGCACGACCATCAAATTCCCGTGCACACAGGGTTCTGCATTCTCTGCATCTGGCAATGGTCTTGGTTCGACCATCCGTTTCCAGATTCCGGCTGTGAACAAGATTGTGGACTTGTCGGCTGGTGTGCGTTTTTCGTTCAAGGCCTCGACGTACAAGGATGCAGCATGCACTCAGCCCACGACCGCTGGTGCTCCAGAGACATACTTTACCGAAGGTATCCACTCGTGTGTTCAACGCCTTCGTGTGCTTAGTTCCTCTGACCAATTGCTTGAAGACATTGACGGGTATGGCTTACTTTCATGGATGTTGAGTGACGCCACTGTCCCATCCGCACTCAAGACCACAGTGCTGTCAATTGGCCAGGGCTATGGCGACCCTGTGCACCGCTCAGGCTCAAACCGCCAGTTCATGTTCCCACTGCACTCTGCTCTCCTGACCCAGGACCGCTGGCTCAACCTCAAGCACACTTCGGGCCTCATCATTGAAATTACGCTCGCTGAGCCCAAGGCTTGCATGATTAACACCACGGGCACAGTTGGTGGCTATGTGGTCAGTGAGCCATACCTTATGGTCGACACAGTGACCCCCCACGCTGCCCAGCTTGCTCAACTCGATGCTGCATGGGCCTCAGCTGGTGGCGTCATGTTCACTGGTACCACGTGGGCACACAAGACTCCTGCCTTTGTCACCCCCACAGGCTCGATTGTCGTGTCGGACCGTCACAGCATGCAGAAATGCATCCTTGCAGCATTCCACACGCCCCAGTACCATGGCAAGGCCAACGTGGACCCCCTGGCTCGCGGTCTGCCCATCACGAGTTACCAAATCAAGAACGCCGATGAGATGGTCCAGCTGCGTCCCATTGACTGCACAGGCTATGCCCCAGAGGCCCTGCATGAGCTTGAGGTCTTTGCAAAGGGCCACACCGTTGGTGAACTGACACCTGCCAAGTGGATTGACCGTGGCTATGTCTCAGGCGGCGCGTTTGTGCCACCTCAGGGTCAGTTCATCCTTGCACGCACCTTTGAGACCTCCTCGCTCATCTCAGGTTCAGACAAGGCCAAGAAGTCGGGTGTCGACCTCGAGATTCTCACGACTGGTGACCCCTTCCCAGTTGACAACACCCTTGGCACTGTTGCCTATCGCTGCGATGTCTTTGTTGGCTACGTGACCTCGATTTCCTTCAATGCTGATGGCTCAGTGGATGTCTTCAATTAATTTTCTTGATAGATAGTTAAACCCCCTCCCATGAACATCCGCTCAATCTGGACCTCATTCAAGCTTGCCCTTGCAGCTTATGGGCATCACCTCATGAACAACTTCAAGAACATTACTTATGGTATTCGTGAGGTAGCCCGTTTTGCAGCTGTCATTCCTCCACTGGCTGGTCCTGCTGCATTTGTGGCCAGTGCCACCAACATTGCGGATGACATCTATGACCTCTTTGACGCATGGTCAGGTACAAGCCCCTCGGACAGTGGTGGAACAGCAGGAGGCGTGTAAATTTTTTCTCAGATAGCTTTAAATGTCAGTCCCTCGCATCAAATATATCACCGTGTGCTCCAAGGACCTGGAGAATGGGGTCTCATGGCGCCTCCCACGTGCCATCCAGACCCGGGGCATTCGAGTGGTCAGTGCCATGATTCCCAACACATGGTACAACATCACTGAGACCAACAATATACTCTATATTCGTGCCAACTATAACTATAACTATTATGAGGGTGGTGTTATGGTGCCTGCTGCATATTACACTCCACAATCACTCTGCGACAAGCTCACAGAACTGCTCAACAACAACAATGCCGAATTTAACTGGAGGGGGACGTGGTCCGTGACCTGGAACTCGTCCACCGGTCGTGTCACCATCGCCAACAGTGACATGCACTTCCGTATTTGGCGCAACAAGCCAAATAGCATCCATCGAAATCTCGGATTTGGCACTGAGCCTTGGTCGGACAATAGCGTGAATATTACTGGTATTGCCGGCTATTCAATAACTGGTGATTACGCCATCGGCCTCGCCCGCATTGAGACGATTCACCTCAAGTCCAACCTCGGAACCATGTTGGCAGACTACACCCACTCGTCCTTCCCCAATGTTGGCTCACTCGTGGCGTCTTTCCATGTGCAGGGCGGTTGGGGTCAATCATTCGTATACCAGAACTCGTCCAGTGAATTCTTCAACTTTGATTCGAAAGCCATCACTGAGGAAGTCACGGAGATTGAGCTTGAACTGTGTGATGACAAGCTGCGACCCATCAACTTCAATGGCCACAACTGGACCATCCAGCTCGCGTTCCTGACCTAATGAAAATTTATTTTTGATTGTATATAGTAAATGCTCGGCTTTGAAGTTGCGATTCTGTGCGTGAACATCGCCATCCTCCTGTCGCAGTTTGCCATCATTGGCTACAATGCCCGCCACAACAAGGGCCGCAAATTTAATCGTGAGTAAGTCTAAATGCAAACGCACATGTGCCTCGTTTTTTTATTCAGACTCAAAGACAAAGGCAATGAAGGTTCTCGGGGCGTCAACTCAAAACCTCCACGGGCAGGAGCCAAAGACAGTGGAGCAACCACCCAGAACAACCAACCAGAGAACCCGGCCAGTCTTCCCTACAGCAGTCCGCGTCCAGCTCAAGCCCGGCGAAGTCTACCGCCTATCCTTTTAACTAACCGTGTCTCGCACACTGCACAGAAACCATTCGTGCAATGTGTAATTCATTCATTCATATTGTGGAGGTGGTGGAGGGTCATTTTCCTGGCGTGTCCAGTTGGAGCGGGCTACTACGACAATGGTCCCACAAACGTTGCAGAGGTACTCGACGTATATCACAAAGTTGGGCACGCGCGTGCACCATTTGGCTGGTCTTGTGCAGATGCAGCCGTTCTGCGTTTGGTTTGAAGTGTTCATGGTGTTCATGGTTTAGGAGATGGCAAAGAAAACTTTGGTGATTTCCCAAAGGAACGAGCACAAAGAACCCCCTGGTTAAGTGCAGCTGCGCTGCCCGCGCGTGGACCTAGGTCCCAGACACACATTCCTAGGTCCATTTTCCCTGTCCAACCTTCCCCAGCACCCATTCTGAGACTTGCTCGCGGTACATATTCCCGATTCCCATTCACCAATGGCCATGGACCTAGGTCCCAGACTTCTGTCCCAGGTCCCCAGGCTTACAGGGGCATGTCTAGAGCCCTGCCCGAAGAACTAATCGTAGTGGCCGCGGTGGGGTGTTCAAGGAGGTGGTGGTCTAGGAGCGCTTGGACCTAGGACAGCATTTTCACTTAGGGTTGGACCTAGGGCAGGGTCCTAGGGCACATGTGGCGCCGACCTCAAGGTCGGCGCCAGTGAGAGAGGTCTGCTGTGCCAAGGGTGTCAGCACATAATGCACAAGGATGAGCCATGCTGTGCATGACACACAATGATGACTGCCGTCAATGGGCGTGACAGTGAAACGCATACTGGGCCATACAGGGCTGGCGCGACTATTGGGAGTGGCACATTGTTTAGCTTGAACGGGTCTATGTTATTTGCAGTGGGTGACAGTTGTGGTGGACGTGGAGCGGTGCACAGCTGATGTGGGGAAGAGCAGGGACAGTTGTGAGGGAAACGTGACTGCAACAATGGTGACCATAGGGTCCACAAGGAGGATGCTGGACAACTCATAAATCCTGCAATGGACACATGACATCATGCTGTCAGGCCATGAGAAGGGGAAGGCAACATCCAAATGATGGCACACACATCAGCAGGGGGGGGGGGGGGGGGCAGTGAGGAGAGGGGGAGGTATGGAGCACAGGTGAGGAATGAGGGCCACCATGCTGGCAAGGGTGCTGACCATGTTGTGTGCAATGCACAAGTCCTCATGCCATTTGCAAGCAAGCAACACCACAAAGGGCCAGGCGAGGCAGGTGTGGCCACCACAAGGTGTGTGCTATCAAACTTGAGAGTGCCCAGGTTTTTCACAGCATATGACAGTCAGAACGGATGTAGGCCAGAGTATGCAAGCACAGGGAAAGCAGCAATGAAGGCAGCACAAACATGCACAACAGTGATGGTGGAGCCCATGATGAGCACAGTGCAAGATGGCCTGATTGAACTGCTTCAGGTCGTGTGGAAAGTCGCGTGTAAAGCGGTCTGGTCAATGGGTGATGTTGGCATGCATGAGCAAGCATGAGTGCAGCCTGGTCGCTACTCATGCAGAGGTTTGACAATCGGTTGCAGCTTTGGCGTCAGAATGCAGCAAGTTGAAAGTCATGGTGAATGTCGCAGCAGTTGTGGTGGTCAAGCGCGCACGCCACAGCACTGGACGCGGTTGATCATGATGTGGGAGTGGAGCGACGAAATGGTGCGGCCAGGCTGGGAGTTGAACCAAGGACCGGTGTGTCGTGGCGGATTGAGGATGCCAGCTGTTGTGGGTTAGTGCAGGTGCACATGAAGACAAACACGATGCACATTGTGGCACATCGTCGTACAGATCCATTGTGAGGTGCACGGGGCGGAGAGCCTGCAACAGTGTGGGCGTGCTAGTTGGGCGGCCGGTAGATCGAATGGGAGGTGCCTGTCAGCAGCTGGTCAGCAGCTTAGATGGCTCTGAATATTGTGTGCACATTCCTGCATTGTTGCCATGAGCACTGCTGGGAAGGTTCCGCCCGCCGTCGTCGTGAGGACCGCTCGGGTTTCACCCTGCAAGCGCACGCGACCGTAGGCAGCTTAGGCAGCCGGAGGGAGGATACCGCTCGAGTCGCTGCTTGAGCATGAGGAGAGGAAGGAGCGACAGTCCAAAGCAAGCAGGGGCAAGCGTTGATCACATGGTCTCACACTAAACGTGAGCGCGTCTCCCACCCATGTGCATATCACGTGCAAAGTCGACACTGATCAACCCGCTTGCTCGGCTCCAGGCTCGGCTCACCATCGTCGACGGTAGCAAACGCAGCGACCTTGTCCGCGACAACGACGGCGACGACGACGCCGTTGGTGGGGCCGAATGCAACCTCCCGCACCAGCACTGCCTCCTCTCCACCATCCGCATTCATCGCACCCGCCATTGATCCGACCCATCTCGACCATGAACTCGTCAGACCGCCACGTACCGGGCCTAGCTTGCTTGCCCTCGTCATTCACCGACACCACGTCGCCGCACCTTGCCGCACCATCACCGACCAGCCCTCGTGGCGCTCTTGCAGCTGCCGGCCAGCCGGAAGCGCTCCGTGACGCCCTGACCGGCCGGCTCTACACGCAGACCCGCGGTGCGGAGCCGCCTGCCTTCGTACTCTCGTCGCAGGCACTGCTCTACTCGCCCGCCAAGGTTGTACCACGTCGCCCGCTCGTGCACGCCGCCTCCAGTTCAACGGCCACCGCCGCGGTCGCTCCGCTGACCGGGCCACCATCAAGCAACGGCACTGGACTCGCAAGGATCCCCAATGCTGCTCCCTTGCCGCCATTGCGCACACCCGGCGCACCAGAGGCCGACTCGGCGCGACGACGGCGCGAGAAGCGTCCACCCCTCGACGACTGCGGTGCCTTTCCGTCCGGGATCGATGCCGTGACGGGCAAGCCGCTGTCGCCGCACGCCGTGTTGCCCTCGATCCCGGCCCCGCCTGCTAGCGACGCCCCGTCGTCGGCTAAGCGGCCGCGCACGCGGCAGTACGAGACGTCGGTCCAGGATTTGCGCCATGCGACGACGCGCACCATGACTTCGCCGTTTGATTTCATTCGCGCCTTGCAGCAGGGCGGGGTGCATCGCCCGCAGCTCGAGTTTGTCTACATGCGGCCCGTCAACCGCGATCCGGCCATTTACAACCCGTACGACCTCGTCATCACCGAGTACGAGAATGTTGATAAGAATGATTTTTACACTCTGTCCGAGTCGGTGCGTGCTCCCTTTCTTTCTCTGTCGCGTTGTCGGCGGCACCCAGGCTTACCATACTCTCACTGTGGAAAAACAGGGCGTCACGCACTTCACGTCGGCGGCAACCGACTTCACCCTGCTCCAGCAATGGATTCGGGAGCACCGCGTATTCAATGCCATGATCAAAGTCCGCTTCTTTGCGCAGTACCGGCTGTGGAAATCGTTTACGACCTGGCACAAGAACGTGCGCCGCTCCAAGCTCGCTGCCGCGCGCAAGCAGGTACAGCGCAAGCTCTTTGGACTCGATATGCCGCTTGCGCGCGGTGTCGCACGGACACGCGCTGCGTGCACGGCCCTGCTCGAGCAGTCGCTGCTGCACGCGCCCGCCGACCAGCCGTGGGACCTGCACGCGTTTGTCCAGGACCAGGCCGAGCACTTGCGGTCGCGCATGACGGCGACGCTCGCGCAGTTTGATGCCGACGTGCGCGCGATCGTCGTTGAGGCGTGCCAGGAGGCGCTGCTGGCGGCCAACTGCTCGCTCGACAAGGCCGAGGCCGAGGCGCTCACGTTCACGCAGCAGGCCGCGCGTCGCTCCGAGTGCCGGCGGCTCGAGCGGTTTGTCAAACTCGTCGACTACTTGAAGTTCCACACGCTGCACATGCTCGTTGTTTCGGCCAGCCGCCAGCTGCTCTTGGTCTTGCTCGGTCGCTGCACGTCGGCCGAGATTCAGGCTGGACCCGACGACGCCGAGAACTTGTTTTACCATGTGCCGACGTCGGCGCTCGCTCTCGCCGGGTATGAATCGTTTGCGGGTGTTGTCGCCAAGCTCCTGCCCGGGCTGTCGGCGGGCCAAGAGATGGATAGCGATGGCGACGTACCGCAGCGCACATTCTTGGACGTAATCCAGGCCGCGGCCGTGGGTGCGGCACCGGCGCGCAAGCAGCCGCTGTTCCGCGTCGAGCTCGGCATTGACGGTGGTCACTTGGCCTTGGTACCGACGATCAAGGACCTGTTCCAGGTCATCGACCAGCTCAGCAAGCAGCAACTCGCGTGCGTCGAGACCGTGTCGACGCTGACCAACTCGATCGACTTTATCTTTTCGGGCGAGTCGTTTGAGGACCCGGATTTCACCGAGGGCCCGAGCCTGGCGCAGATCATCAACGACGACATTTACTACACGGCGCTCAACGAGCGGATTCGCGCGGCGCTCGCGGGTAACTACAAGGCCGTGCAGACGTTCACGCTCGAGTTTGAGCAGTACCGCGACATGTTTGTGCAGAACCAGAAACTTGACCTGGCCGGGATCGCCGCGGGCACGGTGCAGTTCCCGGGCGTCGACGAGACGACGCGTGGTCTGACGACGGCCTTTTTCGAGCAGTCGCTCGCCGTGTTTGCCGACCAGATCAAGCGCATCAAGGCGCTGTCGGCGACAACGGTGGTGACCAATTTCCTCGCCGATATTGCGCAGTTCAAGGCCACGATTCTGCCGTCGCCGCAAAAGTGTTTCCAGGACATCACGGCCATGATCCCAACACTCGCGCGCGACAAGAACGAGGTGCTGCTCAACGAGCTCAATTTCTCCGTTAAAGTGCTCGGGTCGCAGCCGCACACGGTCGAGGCCTTTGTCGAGTACCTCGCGCACCTCGACAAGGTCAAGGAGGAAAAGGACGCGCTCGAGGCGCGGTACCAGGAAGTGTCCAAACTCTACTCGCTCATTGACCAGTACGCGCTGCCGATTGTGCCCACGGACCTGGCCATGTTCCAGACGTTGCGGCCAACGCTGCGACAACTGCGCGAGGCCGTCGACCTGGCCGACGAGACGCGTGACGACTCGATTGCGCGGTTCTCGGGCGAGCTCGAAAAGCTGTATGCCGATTTGATCACGCAGGTCAACGACGTGCGCGCCCGTGCGCAAGACCCAATGATCTTGAACCCGGCGTCGCCTGTCGACCAGGTCATGGGGTACCTCGGTGACTTGGGGCAGCAGTTTACGACGCTGCTCGCGCTCGCCGACCAGTATGCCGAGTACCAGGCGCAGTTCAAGGTGGCGCCGACGCGCAGTGCCGAGCTCGAGGAGGCCAAGCAGGACCTCGACATGAAGACGGCGCTCTGGGAAAGTTTCCAGAAATGGGACGAGCTCACGCGCGCGTGGGACCTGTCGCCGTTCGAAAAGATCAACACCGAGGACATGGCCGCGCAGATCAATGGGTACATGAAGACCATCTACAACCTCGACAAGGGTTTGCCGCCCAACGAGGTCGTGCCCAAGCTCAAGCAAATGGTCGAGACGTACCGTGCCATGTTCTCGACGATTGTCGATTTGCGCAACCCGGCACTCAAGGCGCGGCACTGGGACAAGATCCAGGAAACGATTGGCAAGACGATTGCGCGCGACGAGACGCTCACGCTCGCCGTTTTGCGCGAGGCCAATGTCTTCAAGTTCAAGGAGGAGATTTCGGGCATTTCGGGCCAGGCGTCGAGCGAGGCCGCGCTCGAGGAAATGCTGCAAAAGATTGTGCGCACGTGGTCCGACACCGAGTTCATCGTGCTGCCCTACCGCGACAACAAGGACGTCTACATTCTCGGCGGCGTCGAGGACATTCAGACGTTGCTCGAGGACTCGCAGGTCACGCTCGCAACTATCAAGGCGTCGCGGCATCTCGGGCCCATCAAGTCGGACGTAGAAAAGTGGGACAAGTCATTGTCGCTCTTCTCCGACACGCTCGACGCGTGGATGGTGTGCCAGCGCAACTGGCTCTACCTCGAGTCCATCTTCTCAGCGCCGGACATTCAGAGGCAATTGCCCGAGGAGGCCAAGATGTTTGCGCAGGTCGACCGCAACTGGAAGGACATTATGCGGCGCGCGGCACGGCACCCGAATGCGATGAAGTGCGGAACGACGCCCGGCACGCTCGAGACGCTGCAGCAGAACAACGAGTTCCTCGAAAAGATTCAAAAGTGTCTCGAAGAGTACCTCGAGTCGAAGCGGCTGCTGTTCCCGCGATTCTACTTCTTGTCGAACGACGAGCTGCTCGAGATCCTGTCGCAGACTAAGAACCCGCAGTCGGTGCAGCCGCATCTCGGCAAGTGTTTTGACGCGATCAAGTCGCTCGAGTTCTCGCCCGAACCCAAAAGCATTGATATTTTGGCCATGATTTCGCCCGAGGGCGAAAAAATCACGTTCAACAAGCCGCTCAAGGCGCGTGGTAACGTCGAGACGTGGCTCTCGGCCGTGGAAGAGACCATGTTTGCGACGGTGCGCCGCATGCTCAAGGTCGCGCTTGCCGAGTTTACGCCTGAGGACCGGCCGAAATGGCTGCTCGAGCACGCGGGCCAAGTCGTCTTGACGGCGTCACAGATCATGTGGTGCGTCGAGGTGTCGCAGGCGCTCGAGAGCGACAAGCCCATCGAGGCGCTGCGGCAGTTCAAGAAAAAGTCGATTGCGAACCTGTCGCAGGTCGCGGCGATTGTGCGCGGCGACTTGACCAAACTGCAGCGTGCGGTGCTCGGTGCGCTGATTACGATTGAGGTGCACGCGCGCGATATTTTGATTGAAATGGTCGAGACGGGTGTGTCGTCGCTCAACGATTTCGGGTGGCTCAAGCAGCTGCGGTACTACTGGGATCCGGACACGGACGTGTGCGTCGTACGCATGTCGGACACGGCTTTCAATTACGGCTGCGAGTATCTCGGGTGCTCGCCGCGTCTCGTCATCACGCCGCTGACCGATCGATGCTACCTGACGCTCACGGGCGCGATTGCCATCAATCTTGGCGGGTCGCCGCTGGGCCCTGCTGGTACGGGCAAGACAGAGACGGTCAAGGACTTGGCCAAAGCCCTAGCGCGGCAATGTGTCGTCTTCAACTGTTCCGACTCGCTCGACTACAAGATGATGGGCAAGTTCTTTGCTGGGCTCGCGCAGTCGGGTGCGTGGTGCTGCTTTGACGAGTTTAACCGCATCGACATTGAAGTGTTGTCGGTCATTGCGCAGCAGTTGCTCACGATCAAGACGGCCAAGGACGGCAATGTGGCGCGGTTCATGTTCGAGGGCAAGGAAATCCGGCTCATCCCGTCGTGCGCGGCTTATATCACCATGAACCCGGGCTATGCTGGCCGTCAGGAGCTGCCTGACAACTTGAAGGCTCTCTTCCGACCGATTGCCATGATGATTCCAGACTATGGCCTGATTGCCGAAATCATGCTCTACTCGGAAGGGTTCGAGGACGCCAAACTTCTCGCCGGCAAGGTCGTCAACCTCTACAAGCTCTGCTCGGAGCAGCTGTCGCAGCAGGACCACTACGATTTCGGCATGCGCGCCGTCAAGTCGGTGCTGGTCATGGCCGGGCAGCTCAAGCGCGCGAACCCGACAATTTCCGAGAACGTCGTCCTGATCCGGTCGCTGCGCGACTCAAACTTGCCTAAGTTTTTGGTTGACGACGTGCCGCTGTTCCTCGGCATTTTGCAGGACTTGTTCCCGGGCGTTGTCATTCCGGACCAGGATTTCGGCGCGCTCAAGGCCGCGATCGAGCAGGTGCTCGCAGCAAGAAACTATGTCGTCGTGCCCAAATTTGTCGACCGCATCATTCAGCTCTACGACACGACACGCGTGCGGCACGGTGTCATGCTCGTCGGACCGACGGGTGGCGGCAAGACGGTCGCGTACCAGGTGCTCGCCGAGGCCATGTCGGTCCTGCACAAAACCAAGCCCGACACATTCGAGGCCGTGCAGCTGTCGATTCTCAACCCAAAATGCATCACCATGGACGAGCTCTACGGCGCCGTGAACCTCGCGACCATGGAGTGGAAGGACGGGTTGATTGGCAACGTGACGCGGCAGCAAGTCGCTGACCCGAGCCCAGACGAAAAATGGACCGTGTTTGATGGGCCCGTCGACGCGCTGTGGATTGAGAACATGAACACGGTGCTCGACGACAACAAGCTCTTGTGTCTGACCAATGGCGAGCGCATCAAGCTGTCGAACTCGATCCGCATGATGTTTGAGGTCATAGATCTTGCGGTTGCGTCGGTACGTGCTCTTGATTATGTCCCCTTTTGCGCGCCAGAATTGCAAATCTGACGTTGGTTTCCCCTCGTTTGCTAGCCCGCTACGGTCAGTCGATGCGGCATGGTCTACATGGACCCGGCCAACTTGGGCTGGCGCCCGTCGGTCACGCGCTGGCTCTCGACCCAGTGCGGGATGCTCTCGCCCGAGCAGCAGGACTTTGTCAACTTGCTCATGGAGCACAGCATCGACGAAGGGCTCAAGTTTGCGCGTAAGCAAAAGGAGCTGGTGCCGACTGTCAACCTGAACCTAGTCGCATCGCTGTGCCGGCTCATGTCGACGTTTTTGACTGAGGTTGACTGGAAACCCATGGGCGAAAGCGACTGGAAGGCGCTGCTGGGCTACCTGTTTATCTTCTGCTTCACGTGGTCGATTGGCGGCACGATGCACGAGTCGTGCCAGGACCTGTTTGACACGTTTGCGCGCGAGCTGTTTGAGCATGGGCCGACCGTCGATTGCCCGATCCCGGGCGGGTCGACGATTTACTCGTTTTATGCGCACGTCAAGCAGCGCACGCTCGCGCCGTGGGACGACCTCGTCACGCCGTTCCAGTATTCGCCGACCGTGCCCTACTTTGAGATCATGGTGCCGACCATGGACACGGTCCGGTTCCAGTACCTGACGGAACGACTGCTGCAAAACGCGTTCCCGACGCTACTTACCGGGTCAACGGGTGTGGGCAAGTCGGTGATCGTGCAGGACCTGATTGCGCGCACCGCCAAGGTCAAGAACTATTTGCCCATCTCCCTCAGCTTTTCGGCGCAGACGACGAGTGCCATGACGCAGCAGTACCTGGAGCTCAAGCTCGAAAAAAAGAAAAAGAACATCATGGGCGCGCCTGTCGGTTCGCGCATCGTCGTCTTTGTCGACGACCTTAACATGCCCAAGCTCGACACGTACGGCGCGCAGCCGCCGATCGAGCTACTGCGGCAGTTCATCGACATGGGCGGATTCTACGACCGGGACAAGCTCACGTGGAAGATTGTCGAGGACGTGAGTCTGCTCGCCGCGTGCGCGCCGCCGGGCGGTGGGCGCAACTCGATCACGCCGCGATTGATTCGGCACTTCAACGTGCTCAACATCCCGATGCCGTCGGACGCTAGCCTGGCGCGGATTTTCAAGAGCATTCTCGACGGATTCCTCAAACCCTTTTCGTCAGACGTGCGGTCTGTGTCCGAGGCCGTGGTCAACAGCAGTATCGAGCTCTACAACCGCATGTGCGCCGAGCTGCTGCCGACGCCCGCCAAGTCGCACTACACGTTCAACTTGCGCGACTTGTCCAAGGTCATTCAAGGCATCACGCAAATCAAGCCCGTCAACATCACGACGCGCATGAACGCGGTCTCTGTGTTTGCGCACGAGGCCGCGCGCGTGTTCCACGACCGCTTGATCGACCAGGCTGACCGCGCCTACTTTGGCAAGCTCATGGAAGAGCTCGTTTCGAAAAACTTTTCCGAGACCCTGTCGTCGGATCCGATCTTGTTTGGCGATTTCGGTAAGCGCGGCGTGCCGCGCGAAGAGCGCGTTTACGCGCAGTTTACCGACATGGGCGCGCTCGGCACGCTACTTGAAGACTACCTCGAAGAGTACAATGTGAGTTTGTCGCGCGACATGCGGCTCATCTTCTTCCTCGACGCCAAGCAGCACGTGGCCCGGATTTCGCGCATTATCCGACAACCGCGCGGCAACGCGCTACTGGTCGGGATCGGTGGCACGGGCAAAAAATCGCTGACGCGGCTCGCGTCGCACATGGCTGAGTACCAGTGCGTCGAGATTGAGCTGACGCGGACCTACGGCACAGTCGAGTGGCGCGAGGATATCAAGAAGCTCTACCGAATCGCGGGTGTCGAGGGCAAGAACACAGTGTTCTTGCTCAACGACACTCAAATCAAGACCGAAGCGTTCCTTGAGGACATCAACGGCATTCTCAACACCGGCGACGTGCCGAACCTGTTCGACATGGACGAGCGCGAGCAGATTATCGGCAACTTGCGGCCGATCGCACGCGATAAGGGGTACCCAGAGGATCGCGATTCGGTCTACCAGTTCTTTGTGAACCGCGCGCGCGACAATTTGCACATTGTATTTGCGACAAGTCCAGTCGGCGACACGTTCCGCAACCGGTGCCGCATGTTCCCGTCGCTCGTCAATTGCTGTGCAATCGACTGGTTTGACGAGTGGCCGCGCGAGGCTCTGCTGTCCGTATCGAAGCGGTTCCTCGAATTTGTTGATCTCGGGTCCGACGACATGAAGGAAAAGATGTCGACGCTGTGCGTCGACGTGCACACGTCTGTGTCGACCATGGCCGCGCGGTTCTACGCCGAGTTGCGCCGCCGGTTTTACACGACGCCGACCAGCTACCTCGAGCTCATCAGCTTGTACATTGGCATGCTGCAGGAAAAGCGCAAGGAGATTGGCGTCGCGCGCGACCGGCTGCAGAATGGGTTGCACAAGCTCACCGAGACCAACGAGCTCGTTGCTAAGATGCAGGTCACGCTGCAGCAGCTCGGGCCGGAACTCAAGCAAAAGGCGGCCGACGTGGAGACGCTCATGATCAAGATCGCCAAGGACCAGGAGACGGCCGACGGCGTCAAGAAGGTCGTGGCCGAGGAGGAAAAGGTAGTCAAGCTACAGGCCGAGCAGACCGAGGCGATTGCGCGCGAGGCGCAAAAAGATCTCGACGAGGCGCTCCCAGCGCTCGAAGCGGCCTACAAGGCCCTCGACTCGCTCGAAAAGAAGGACGTGGCTGAAATGAAGGCGTTTGCCAAGCCGCCCGATCTCGTTGTCATGGTCTTGGAGGCCGTGTGCATCTTGTTCAAGGTCAAGCCCGATTGGGACAGTGCCAAGAAGCTGCTCGGCGACCCACAGTTTTTGAAGAAGATTCAAGACTACGACAAGGATTCGGTCAACGACGCGCTCGCCAAGAAGCTGAAAAAGTACATTGAAAACCCGAGCTTCACGCCCGAAGCCGTCGAAAAGGTGTCTCGAGCCGCGCGGTCGATGTGCATGTGGGTGCTCGCCATGGATATCTACACGCGCGTCAACAAGGAAGTCGAGCCCAAGCGCAAGCGGCTGTCCGAAGCGCAGAACAGTCTCGAGACGACCAAGGCCAAGCTCGACGAAAAGCAGCGTCAGCTGCAAGAGGTCGAGGACCAGCTGCAGAAACTCAAGGAAAAGTACGAAGAGTCGATTGCCAGCAAGCGCATCCTGTCCGAAAAGATGGAGCAGACGACCAAGCGGCTCGAGCGCGCGAGCAAGCTCACGACGGCGCTCGCCGACGAGCAAGTGCGCTGGACGGCGTCGGTCGGCCTGCTCAACCAGCAAATGGACGAGATAGTCGGCAACGTCTTTATCGGCGCGGCGTGCGTCGCGTATTTCGGCGCGTTCACGTCCGGGTACCGCAAGGACATGATCGCGCAGTGGATCGGCAAGTGCCAAGAGCTCGGCGTGCCCGTGGCCGAGAATTTCTCGTTGTCCGAGCAGCTCAGCGATCCAGTCCAGACGCGCGAGTGGAATGTTCAAGGCTTGCCAGCCGACGACTTGTCCACCGAGAATGGCATTCTCGTGACGCGCGGGCGGCGGTGGCCGCTCATGATCGACCCACAGGGCCAGGCCAACCGGTGGATTCGCAACATGGAAGCAGCCAGCGATCTCAAGGTGGTCAAACTGTCGGACCCTAAGTTTTTGCGTGCGCTTGAGAATGCGATTCGTATAGGCCAACCGGTGCTGGTGGAGGACGTTGGTGAGCAACTCGACCCGGCCATTGAGCCGCTGTTGCTCAAGCAGACAATCCGGCAGGGTGGGCGACTGCTAATGAAGCTCGGTGACACGCTCGTCGAGTACGACAAGAACTTCAAGCTCTACATCACGACCAAGATGGCCAATCCGCACTACCTGCCCGAGGTGTGCATCAAGGTGACGGTCATCAACTTCACGGTCACCAAGACGGGTCTCGAGGGCCAGCTGCTCGCCGACGTGGTCAAACTCGAGCGGCCCGAGCTCGAGGAGCAGCGCAACACGCTCATCATGTCGATTTCCAACGACAAGCGCCAGCTCAAGGACATTGAAGAGAAGATTCTGCGGCTGCTCTACAACTCGCAGGGCAACATTCTCGACGACGAGGAGCTGATCTTGACGCTCAACCAGTCCAAGGTCACGTCGGGCGCCATTACGGACCGTCTCATCCAGGCTGAGCAGACGGAAAAGGCCATCAACTCGGCGCGTGAAAAATATCGACCCGTCGCGCTGCGCGGCTCGATTTTGTACTTTGTCGTGGCCGACCTCGCCGAGATTGACCAAATGTACCAATTCTCGCTCAAGTACTTCAAGAATTTGTTCACGCAGTGCATCATCGACAGTCCCAAGGGCCAAGAGCTGTCGGAGCACGTCAAGTTCCTGTGCGACGACATTATGATGTCGGTGTTCCGCAACGTCTCGCGCGGTCTGTTTGAACAGCACAAGACCATCTTCTCCTTCATGATTTGCATCTCGGTCATGCGCGACCGCGGCGACATTTCCGACGACGAGTGGAATTTCTTCTTGCGCGGCGCCGCGTCGCTCACGCAGCAGATCCCGACCAAGCCTGCGACGCGCTGGCTGACGGACGCCATGTGGCGCAACTGCTGCTCGCTCAGCGCGGCCGTGTCCGTGTTTGCCGAACTCGCCGACCACGTTTCGAGCCACACACTCGACTGGGAAGCTTACATTGAAGCCGACGATCCGTTTGCGGCCGCGATTCCGGGCATCCCGAGCGACAAGATCACCGACTTCCAGCGGCTCCTGCTCGTCAAGGTGCTGCGCGAGGAGCTCGTCGTGGCCTCGCTGATGAGCTTTATCCGGCAAAACATTGGCGCACCGTACATTGATATCCCGCCGCTCGACTTGAAGCACGTCTACAGCGACATGAGCTCGACGACGCCGCTCGTCTTCATTCTGTCGTCCGGATCCGACCCGGTCTCAGGCCTGCTCAAGCTCGCGTCGGGCATGGGCTTCAGTGAGCGGCTGCATATGATTTCGCTCGGCCAAGGTCAAGGCCCTATTGCTGAGGCTCTGCTGCAAAAGACGGTGGAGAGCGGCGACTGGCTCTTCTTGCAAAACTGCCACTTGGCGGCATCGTGGATGACCAAGCTCGAGGCCAAGGTCAAGGAAATCTCGTCGGGCGAGATCAAGGCGCACAATACGTTCCGGCTCTACCTGTCGTCGATGCCGTCCAAGGTGTTCCCGGCCGCTGTGCTGCAAGAGTCGGTGAAAGTGACCAACGAGCCGCCCAAGGGGTTGCGCGCTAACTTGGCCCGATCGTTTGCCGATATTCCGACCAACGTGTTTGATCACTCGCCGCCGCAGGGCGCGCGGTTCCGCAAGCTCGCGTTCAGTCTGTGCTTCTTTAATGCCATCATTCACGAGCGGAAAAAGTTTGGGCCGCTCGGATGGAACATTTCTTACGACTGGAGCAACTCGGACCTGGAAGTATCGCTCGTCGTGCTGCGCAATTTCTTGACCAAGTCGAACACGATCCCGTGGGACGCGTTGCGGTACCTGACGGGCGAAATTACGTTTGGTGGGCGTGTCACCGACGACTGGGATCGGCGGTCGATGCGCACACTGCTGAGCAAGTACTACAGCGTGGACGTGCTCGACGACGGGTTTTTGCTCAGCCCGTCGGGCCACTACACGACGCCCGCCGACGGCAACCTCGCGTCGTTCCGCGCGCATATCGACAAGCTGCCTTTCACCGAGGACCCGTCCGTGTTTGGGATGCACGAGAACGCCAATGTCAGCTACCAGCTCCAAGAAACCAAGCGGCTGCTCAAGACGGTGCTCGACGTGCAGCCGCGGCTCGTTTCGTCGGGTGTCGGCAAGTCGCCCGAGGGCCGCGTCACGGACGTGGCTCAGTCGATTCTGTCGCGGATTCCGGCGCTGTTGGCGGTCGATATCCACCCGCGCGCCGCGTCGGCGGGCAAGCCCAAGTCGATTGCCGAGGTCATGTTCCAGACGGACGACACGGGCCGCATGCTCAACTCGTTGAGCACGGTCCTGCTGCAAGAGTGCGCGCGATTCAACCGGCTGATTTCGACCATCAAGTTGTCGCTCGAAAACTTGGTCAAGGCAATTCGCGGGTTGGTCGTAATGAGCGCGCAGCTCGACCTCATGTTCCAGTCGCTGCTGAACAATGAGGTGCGTGTCCTGGTGGTTCTCACTCTTCTCCACCAGCTCGGTGTTTGCTAAATCATATTTATCGCATCGAACGAAAGGTGCCCGCCGCATGGGCCAATGTGGCCTACCCGTCGCTCAAGCCGTTGTCGTCGTGGGTCGACGACTTTTTGGCGCGCGTGAAGGTGCTGCAAGAGTGGATCGAAACAGGCCAGCCGCGCACGTTCTGGCTACCGGGCTTCTTCTTCCCGCAAGGGTTCCTTACAGGCGTGTTCCAAAACCACGCGCGCAAGTATAACATTCCGATCGACTCGCTCAAGTTCAAGTTCCAGATCCAGTCGACCGAGAGCCTCGACTCCGACCTGGTGGCGGAAGCGGGGACGGTGCCAGAGCAGAGTGGACCGCACGCGTCGGACGGCGTGTTGGTGCGCGGCCTGTTCATTGAAGGCGCGCGGTGGGACCGAACCAAGGAGCGGTTGCAGGACTCGTTCCCAATGGAAATGTACTCGGTACGCGTCGCGCATTTCCTCGCACCGGTTCATCGCGTGGATCTGACCTCGTGTGATTGCCACTCCCTGTAGCGCATGCCTCTGATCCGGTTCATTCCCGAGACCAACTACGCGCCAACCAAGGACCTCTACGTGTCGCCGCTGTACAAGACGTCGGCGCGCGCCGGGACGCTGTCGACGACGGGACACTCGACCAACTTTGTGTGCTCGGTGCACCTGCCGTCGGACCGGTCGGCCGACTACTGGATCACCAAGGGCGTGGCGCTGCTGATGCAGCTCAACGAGTAGAGAGGGGAGGTGGACTGAGCTGGGACTGGGATATTTCTTTATTTTCTGGGAGACGCGAGCCGACTTGAGGGGGTTGATGGAATGCTTGATCGCGCTTGGTGTTGGAACATCATGGGGCGAGTGACGTGGCTGATGGCAGGTGGTTTCTCTCGCCACATCCTCGATCAGCCTCAGCCCGTGCGACTTTAGCGACCCATGACCGGATGGCGACCCCAACCAACTCCTTCCCTTCCACGTTTCCATCGTCGACGCTGCTCCTCCTCTCTGACCACAAACGTCGCCGTCGCCAAGGACAAGTCGCCGCCGAATCGACGCGCAACCACAAGTGCCCGCACCAGAACGGAACCGCGCGCGTGTCCCCTCTCCAACGCCCCCCACCACCCATTTCGTCCATCGCCCTCCCCACATCATGACCTCGACCCCTTGTACCGCCCGCCAAACGCCCGTCGCGCAGCTGCGCCGGCTCAAGATCGACCTGCACACGCACATTCTGCCCGAGCGGTGGCCTGACCTTGCCAAAAAATACGGCTACGGCTCGTGGGTGCAGCTGTCGCATCAGGGCTGCCCGCCCGGCCAGGCCGACATGATGCAGGGCGGCAAGTTTTTCCGGCGCATCGACTGCAACTGCTGGTCGCCTGACGCGCGTCTCAAGGACTGCAACGCGACGACTGTCGACGTGCAGGTGCTCTCGACCGTGCCCGTCATGTTCTCCTACTGGGCCAAGCCCGAGGACACGCTCGACCTGTCGCGGTACCTGAACGACCACATCGCGCAGTGCGTTGCTGAGGACCCGAAGCGGTTTGTCGGGCTCGGCACGCTGCCGATGCAGGCGCCCGAACTGGCCGCGCAGGAACTGCGTCGTTGCGTGCAAGAACTCGGTCTCGCGGGCGTGCAGATCGGGTCACACGTGAACGCATGGAACCTGGACGCGCCTGAGCTCGATGTGTTTTGGAAGGCGGCCGAGGAATTGCAGGCGGCCATCTTTATCCACCCGTGGAACGACGCCGCCGAGACGGCCGACCGCATGAAGCCCTACTGGGGCGCCTGGCTCGTGGGCATGCCGTGTGAGACGACCTTGGCGATCTGCTCCGTGACCATGGGTGGCGTGCTCGACCGGTTCCCGCGGCTCAAGCTGTGTTTTGCCCATGGTGGCGGCGCGTTTCTCGCGACGCTCGGCCGGATTGACCACGGGTTCAATGTGCGCCCGGACCTGTGCGCAACGCGCACCAAGCACCCGCCGTCGCACTACCTCAACAAGATTCATATCGATTCGCTCGTGCACGACCTCGACACGCTCAAGTTTTCCATTGCCAAGATTGGCGCGGACCGCATCATGCTCGGGTCGGACTGTACGTTTTGTTAGCTCTCTCCTTGTCATCTTGTTGCGAGTGCCGAATTGCTGACCGACATTTCGCTTTCATGGAATGCCTAGACCCGTTCCCGCTCGGCGAGCACCACCCGGGCAAGATGGTCGAGGAGAGCGACTTGGACGACGAGGTCAAGGACGCGATTCTCTACAAGAACGCAGTGCAGTTCCTGAACCTCGACGCGGCCAACTACCAATAGAGGCCAGGACGCCGGTGCCATCCACCGGGTCTTCCTCCAACGTCGACTGCTCAGAATGCAGCCATCAGGACGACAACGTTGCGCCGTACCGCGTCCGGTCGCTCGTCCTCCTCTTGCATCCACCGTTCCACCCAGCGCGGCCGCACGCTGCGTCCGTGGCGCGCGCCCTAGGGCCCACGCGCGTCGTTTGTATATCTTTCGTGGAGGTTTGTTTGCGAATGTATTCGTGTTGATTTCACTCCACTGGCATATTTGGAGGATACGGATGGTTCACAAACTCTGAGATATTAAGGATGTTGAGCTGCGGATTTGAAGTCTCGAGATTTGGGATTTCATTGTCGACGTGTTACGCACGTGACGCTTCCGTGATCCCTCCAAGCTGGCGCCGTCGTGGTGGGCAGGGCAACAGCCGCTCGCCGGCTTGCCGGTCGTCTCGCCCACCAAGAGGATCACGACACTGTGCAGACGACGACCGCTCGCATATACCTGGACCAGCAGCGCTCAGCGTTCCGATTGATCCCCGTTCGGTGCCGGCCACTGGACCTTGTGCACGCACCAACAACCTCGGCGGACTTGGACCCGTCCGTTCGACAAGCCAACGTCATTTTGCGCGCCTGTTGCAACCTCCACCCGCCGCCACGATCCTGCATCATGTTGATCCTCGCCCGCGCCGTCCTGAGGCCGCGCCTTGTCGCCGCCGTAACGCTCGCGCTCGCGCTGCTCGCGACCGTCGTGTCGGCATTTACCGTGCGCGTGGCACCGCACGCGTCGACGTGCTTTTACGAGGACCTGCGCGTCGACCAAAAAACGCTGATCACATTCCAGGTCGGCGAAGGCGGGTCGCTCGACGTGGATTTTTGGGTGTCCGACCCAAACGACGCGATGCTGCAGCTCGACCACCGCGTCTCGCAGGGCACCTATCAGCTGATTCCAAGTATCGCGGGCAAGTACACGTACTGCTTTAGCAACCAAATGAGCTCGATTTCCGAGAAGTTGGTGCAGTTCAGTGTGCGCGGCGCCGATGTGCCGCCGGTCGACCCGAAAGGCACGTCAATTGCTCGTGTCAGCGCGCGCGTGGAGACAAGAGAGATGATGGATCGAGCGCAAGGATGGTGAGCTGACTGCGGTTCATGCGTCCCTAGCCATTGTGGATCCCGTCATGGAGATTGTCAACGAGCTCGCGCGC
This sequence comes from Allomyces macrogynus ATCC 38327, assembly GCA_000151295.1. Taxonomy (NCBI): domain Eukaryota; kingdom Fungi; phylum Blastocladiomycota; class Blastocladiomycetes; order Blastocladiales; family Blastocladiaceae; genus Allomyces; species Allomyces macrogynus. The sequence goes on from GG745329.1 coordinate 1,693,667, forward strand.
GACATTCACAGCATCAAGGAGGAGCAGCAGTACATTGTCACGCGCGAGCGCGCGCACCGCAACAGTACGTTGTCACCGTCATGCCTTGGTCGCGACCCCGTCGAAACTGACTCGGATTGGCCCACCTAGCCGCCGAGTCGACCAACGCACGTGTCATGTGGTGGTCCCTGCTGCAAACGGCCATGCTCGTGGCCGTGTGCCTGTTTCAGATTTACTACCTCAAGCATTTCTTTGAGGTCCGGCGCGTTATTTGAGGAGACGCGTCAATGCTCGTGCGTCGTTTGGATCCTCTGTCCGCGCGCGCGCGCGACCTGTGTCTTGCATTAGCGGTGGTGATGAGATCCTATTTTTGAGTCACACGTCTTGTCCACCCTCTCGTGTCGGGTTTCAGCAGGCTGTGAGTGGGTTCCAGGACGGAGCCTGTTGGCTACGAGCGATATCTGAACGTCATCTCGCTGGTTGCGGCCTCGGACTGCTCAGACTTGGTGCGTTTTGGTCTGGACTCGAGTCGACGCTCAACTACTGTCTCAAAACGATCCACAAGGCCAAGTCTGCAACAAATCCTAGACGGGTTGATAGTGACAATACATCGCGGTCCTCTGGCACTTGCGCTACGCATTCGTCGGTGCAGCCGCTCCACTCTTCCCTCCCTCCTCGGCCCCGCTCTTGCCAAGCGGCAGCCCACGCCCACGCCACAACTTCTTGACGGTGCGCCCACCGCGCACCTGCTCCTTCACCAGCGTCGTCACGTCGCACGTATGCACGCGCCCGTACCAGTCGCCCGACGGGTACATGATCAGCGTGCCGGCAAACTTGTGCCCGCCAATATGCGACGTGCCGTAGACGGCAACCTGGTCGTGCAGGTCCGGGAAGTCGCGGTCAATCACACGGTGGAACTCGCGAATCAAGATGGGACCCGACTCGCCGCATCGCGAGTCGCGCTTTTTGTGTGCGCAAATCAGGACGTGGTGCTTGTGCTCGACGGGCACGAGTCGTGGCGCAAACGATGCGCCTGTGGGCGCCGGGGGCAGCGTGTTGTGCTGGAACCAGTGCGTGAGCACCTGCTCGGCGTTTTCGATCGTCACGTCTGTGATCATAACGTGGTCGGGGAAGACGAGAATGTCGACGGCCTCGACTTCGTCGCCGTGCGCGTCAAAGTGCACGGCCGGGTTGGACCGCGGGCGGTCGCACGCCGTGACCACGACGCGACCGACGGGGGTGTTGGCGCCGGACCTGGCGGTGCGCACGGTGCCCTTGAGCGACGAGGCGACATCGTCAATCTTGGCGGCGAGCTTCGAGTCGGCATCGATATGGCTCGCCCACGAAAAGGCGGCGTTGCCCGTGCACAGGATCAGATGGTGTGTGTAGGGCTTGATCGACCCGGCAAGCGTGCTCGTCTTGTCGAGCTGCGATTCGGTGCGTGCCGAGTATGCCGCGTGCTCGGGGCAGGGGTTGTCGCAGGCCGCGCAGGCATCGGTGAAGTCGATCGACGACGGGAACGTGCAGGCGTCGTTGTCGTCGCTCGGCTGCAGGGACCCGCGCCGCGACAGGTTGACGAGCGACCTGAGCGAGACGGACGAGGCGACCGACTTGAGAGTGTTGAAGATGCCGGACATTCTGGTTACGAGCGGGGCAGAAGGATTGGTACTTGGACGGTTGCTGGGACAGTGTCGAGGAGCACGTCGCAGCGGGCGAATTGCAACCGTGCTGAAGGTGAGGTGGGGGCCGCTGTACGTTGCGGGCAGCGCTGCGGCTTTATTGCCGTTTTCGACGGGGGGATTGCTCCAGGGTTGGGCGTCGTCGACGTCCAGGGTCGACGTCCATGGTCGACGACGGCGACGATGAACGCACACGAAAGGGCAGACAAGTTGGGCCGTTTTTGCTGGACGCGGCGCCACCCGGCCAAACTGGGCCAACCCTTGTTTTGAAACAACCTGCATCGTCCAGGGTTTGAACCAAGCGCTCTTGGCTTGCACCTCAGGTTCAACACACGGCTGCCGTCAACGCCGTCAACGATCAACTGATGCTTGTCCCTGTTCCGGCCATCATCGCGGCACAACATATTTATGTGCCGCGCACCATGCCCGCCCCGCCCGCCCACTTGCCGCAGACCGACTGCAGCGACCCGGCGTCACGCTCTCCACCGCGTGCTGCGAGACCGTACCGCTCGCCGTCCGACTCCACAAGCGTGAGTCCAATCCCGACCGCAGCCGCACCCAACCATGGCAGCACCAACGGCACCAGTAACGCTGCTGAGCCGCTGCTGCGAGCCATGGCGCTCAAACTCCTGACCGACGGCTCCGTCGACTCGTTTGCCGACCTGTTTCCCATGATGCGGCTCGACGACGCCAACGCCGACCACACGCCGCCATCGGGCGGGCCCGTTGCCGCGCACGCGCTCTGGCGCCGCCAAGTCCAGTTTCGCACGTCGCCCGCCCACGTCCAGCGGCTGTGCAAGCTGCTCGCTGGCCGCGAAGATGCGGTGTTGCGAGCCGACGCGGCCGACTCGTACACGGCGTGCCGCGCCCTTGCTGCGTTCTTGCTTGATGCGTTCCCTGTCGCGGCGGCACGGTTTGCCGATGAGGCGCTGGCCACGGCACTGGCGATTCGCGCGGCGGGGAAGCCTTGAATGCGATTCGGAGCCCGAGATGGCAGTCGTGGAGGCGCGCGCCGCGCTTGCGGAAGCTTTGGCCAAGCAGGGTGCGTTTTTGCCAACTGCCAGCAGGTGGAGAAGGCGCGTTGTAACATCCTCGATCTTAAGTGCATCTAGGAAAACACGCTGAGGCCATTGCACAGTGCCACCAGGCGCTCGTGCTCCCCAACGCTGTCGACCGCATGATCCAGTCAGTCCAAACCGTTGCTGAAGAGGTACCAAAAGCTGAATTTCGAGTTTGAGCTTGCATCGCGTCTTGCTGATCCATGTGCCGCACATTTGTCTAGCACGAAGCCGCAGGTCAATGGGCTGCCGCACACGACTCTCGCACGCGTCTCTTCAACACACCCGCGTGCCGTCCCGCTGTCCATGGACCTGCACCGACGACTCGGCCGCGCCAACCTCGAGCTCGGGCGGCTCGACGCTGCCCGCCCCGCGCTCGAGCAGTTCCTCGAGTGGGCGCAGACTCTTACCGGCGCGTCGGTGCCTCCAGAAGCATCGCCCGCAGCCATTGGCGCTGCGGTCCTGGCTGTGGCCAAATGCCGCGATCAGCTCGGCGACCTTGAGGGGGCCATGACAGTGCTGCGCACGTATCTCGACTCTGGCACGGCCACGGCCGTGGAGGCCTTGCCCGCTCGGCACCGTGCCGCCGTGATGCTTGGCAACTTGCTCAATCGCATGGGCCACGGCGCGACTGCCGCCGGGTTCTTGCAGTCGGCGACCGACGACGCGTCGTGCGTGCAGCTCGGGATCGCGCGCGGCACGCCGTTGCTCGAGGATTTGCTCGCCGCTGCGAATGCCGGGCCCCAGGCTGCGATGGCATACTTGGGACAGGTGCGGCGGTGGGCAAGAAGGGTGGGGATGGGACTGTGGTTGGGTGAAGATCGCGACTTGGACAGGCACAGTTGCTCTCAGCCAAACATGATTTCGTTTCTCATCGCGCATGAGTCGCTCTGCACTGTGTTTGGTGTGTAAGACGCGACAGTGCGCGAGCAGGCGCCAGTCTGCAAGCGACAGCAGTTTGATGCGACCCGCAGCGACCAGCAACCGAACTGGCTGACACTCCCATGTCGTTTGCTTGGGCACCAGAAACGAGACAGAAAGCAAACGGTTTTGAGAGGCAAAATATATTACAACCACGGGCGCAACTTACGCCTTGGTGGCCTTCTTGCCGGTCTCAACCTTGATGTCCTTGGGCAGCGTCTCCTTGAGCTTCTTGGCCTTGGCGGGGTCCTTGACCAGGAGCGTGTACATGTAGGTCGCGCCACGGAGCTTGAACTTGGTGATGTTGCCCGTCTTCTTGATGCGCGCCGCTAGAGCGTTTCAAACACGGGAAAATGTCAGATTTCCGTTTCGACGGTGGTTTGAGCGCCCGCGACGATGGAAACGACGGCTACAACGCCAAAAAATGCACGGGAAGGGCACATACACTGCACGTCCTTGCGGCGGGCAATTTCGAGGAAGTCCTTGATGTCCGAAACCTGCTTAGGCTGCAGAAAGCGAGGGAAAACGGCAAACGAAGCCGTCAGTCTCTGGGACCAGAGGTTCAGGACGACAATTCCGCGAGGACCAGCACGGCGAAATGACCGCGGCGCGGTGAGACGACCGCGAACGACGGTACGACGAAGCGAACGCAAACGGCTGCAAGCGACCGGCCCGGAGCGACGAAACGACCGCCCCACAGCACACTCAACATGGAACGACGAGGTGACGGCGAGAGCAAATTGGGCCAGCGTGCCGAGTTACGTCCAGAATGACCGACAGGTTCCACCCACCCACCCACGGAGACGTGAAGACCGCCACCAAACGTCATAACGACGTTGCCCAGATTGCAGGGTCATAGTAACGCCTTACGGCGAGATGGTAGTGGTTCGGGTTCGCGCGCGGTGGTGGTGACTGGTGGGGTGGTCACGGACGTCCATCCGTTCGGCGAGTCGCAGGGATGCACAGCTCCGAGGGGCGCAAGCAGATCGTGCGGCGGCCCGTTCTTCGCGCCGTGCTGAACGACAACGTTGATGGTCGTCGTCGCGGTCGTTCGTCGGTCGCTCGTCGTCGTCATGGTGGTCGCTTCGTGCCGGTGCTGATGCGGTTGGCGGTGGGCTATGCACTGACCATTTTGACGATCTTCCGTTTCGAAGGGGAGGGGGTTCACTCTGGCTCAACGGCAGCCTTCGTCGCTCAAGCCGAACACGAAACAGTCATGTGATTTTGACTCATATGTGATCAACGTCGTTTGCAGGTTGGCCGAGCGTTCGAATCTGGATTTGAACGTTTCTGGTTTCCTGTGCGATGTTCAGCTCTCGTGTTCAAATCGACCTGCCGTTCTTCTCGACCGCTGGCCAAGTACTGCTGGCCGCGCGATGTCGAAACGATGAAGAAAACCTGCCGCAACAAATGGAATCCATTTCCTCGTTCAATTTCAACCCGAAATCGGGGCTGGCAAGGACGCAAGGCAACAGCGCAATCAACTCATTGCAGGCCACAAAAGGACCCGATGAACACAACAAATGCGAAACGAAATTGTGACAACAAATTATCGGATAGCGGGTGGACTTGCTGCGGTTGGAGGCATTGATGGAGCGGTCGGCTCTGGCATGGACATCGTCTGGGCCGGGATCACGAAAGGCGGCGATGACGGCGGCACTGCCGCTTGATCCGTGATCGCAAAGGGACCCGTCGGCGAAGGTGCTGCCCCAACAGATGGCGAGTACGGGATTGCGGGCGCGATCGGGGTCGGTGTCGGCATCACCATGATCGGCGTTGGCATGGTCATGGAGTCTGGTGCCAAAAACGGGCCCGTGCTGGGCAACGCGGGCATGCTCGTCGCCGCGACAGGGCGGGCGGTCGTCGAGTAGGTCGGCAGCGGCTCCCAGCAGTACCCGTAGTACCCGTCGTTCGCCTCGGCCCACCTGAACGGCGCCGTCATCCCGAAATTGTACTCCAGGATGCACGGTCCGTCGGCGCCCACCGCTGGGTGCACCGCGAGTTCGGGTGCCGGGATCGGTCGCGTTTCGGGTGGTACTTCCGGCAAACGCGCGCCGTTGCGCGTGAAGAAGACGGCGCGCCGCATCGTGTCGATCCCAACGCCGACGACGTCGCCCGCGCGGAACGGCATCCCGTACGACTGGCCATGCTCCGAGTCGCACGCGAATAAGCGGCCGTCGTCCGAGTGGTACCCGAGCGACCACGTGTGCCAACCGGGCAATCGGTATGACGGGTATGGCGTCGTCGTCAGGCCAATGGCGATCGTCGTTTGCGGGTTCATGGCAACCACGGCGATTTCGAAATACAGAACCGGTCGCGGTGGCATGAGCGCTTTATCGCCAACGGCAATGGTCGCGACATTGTCGGGCAGCCATGGGACAGGCATCGTCGTGAACACGGTCGCGTCCTGGCCCGGCGCAATCGGCGCGAGGCCTTGGAAAAATGATATCAGGTTGTCGCCCACGGTCGCTTGGCTCGGCGGGAGCCCCGCCGCCGAAAACTGCCACGCCGACGGGCTCTTCATTTGCTCGATTTGGTCCGCGGTCACGAGCGGCGGGAGCGGCGGGTTCGCACGCAGGTAGCCCTCGGCGCGGTCATTGTCAAACTCGGGTGCGACATGCACGGGCGTCGACAGCGATCCTTGCGCCGTCACTTGCAAATCATCGGCTGCAGCCATGGGCGGCACTGTTAAGCCTTCTCTCGCCATCGATGCTGCCGCCATCTTGTTTCCCGTCGCCACGCAGCACCCGAAACAGCAACTAGCGAGAATGATCACGCCGAAAATGCCGCCCGCGACAACTTCGAAGAATGGCCACGTGCTCATTACAGAGCGACTTCCATCATATGTTGGAGGCGCAGAGCGGACGCCCGTTGTCGGAAATGGCGTCGACATTGGCGTCGGCGTAAATGTCGCGCCGTACGGCCACGTTGCTGTCGGGGTGGCGGTGGAGGCGGCCGAGCACATCGCCGTGCCGTAGTACGTTTCGAGCACGCCGTCTTGCCGTTGAAACTGGCAGGCCACTCCATATGTCGGATGGTAATACACCGGCCCTGACCAGTAGCCAGAATACCCGTGCGGCCCCGTCACAATCACGACTACACGCACAAATTTGATCGGTTGAGATCCCGGGAACGAATCGAGCGCGGCGAGAGTAAAATAAGTTTGGCACGAACCTCCAGGGCGTGGTGCCCAACCACTGCTCACACCACCCGACCATCCGTCACGGGTCCCACCACTGCTGCTGCTTCCGCCGCCCGAGCTACTGCCGCCGCTTTTCCCAGAACTTGAGCTTGACCCTCCTCCGCGACTACCACCACCACCACCGCGCCCGCCGCCGACACCGCCCTTTGGGTACGGAGTGGCAGAGACAAACGGCACCACGGTCGCAAAGAGCGTGATCACGCACGCGATCACGGCCAGAGCGAGGAGCAACTTGGACGAGGTGACGGTGCCGCGTTGGCGGGTGCATGGATTTCTGATTGGTACAGGTCGAGGGGACGTCGGGCTCATGGTATGAAAAGGTCAGAGCTGATGGAATGAATAAGACTGGTTGGTGCTGGTTGATGTCGCTGGTGCTTGAGCGCGCGTTGACGCTTGGCATCAACACGGCGGCCCAGGCCGGGCGTCCATTCAATTTATACTGTCTGATTCGACTCGGGGAGCGTAATAGCGCCTTTGCACGCGCGTGCAGACAGAGCAGAGAGAGGCGTGTATGCGCGACCCGATTCAGGCACCGGCTGTGTCGCAACTTAGCCGGCCGCGCGCGGCATGGTGCAGGAAGAGGGCGCACACGATGCCACAGTTTCTTGACGTTTGCTCCTGTCTTGCAGCACGTACTACCTGGCGGCAGCGACTCGGATCTTCTCGACGACGAGCAGACGAGACCAGATCTCGCACGCGTGTGTGAACGAACAGTTGTCTTCAAAGCATTGTGGAATCGTTGGTGCATGGGCTGTGGCGTAAAGACACAGGGCGTTCCTGTTTCAAGCTGTGGCGGTGATCGGCCCTTGTGGAGTGCTTGAATGGCGCGCGAAGCATCACATGGACCTGGAAACTGACCGGAGGACCTGAGACATTCCAGAACGACGTTGACCGTCAAAGCGTTGCAACGTTTCTCGTTCCGAGCTGTCGCTGCTGCCATGTCTGCACTCTGCTCTCTGTTGCAGACCTGGCCCTTCGTGAATGCGAACGAGAGCGGCATCCTCCACAGTCGATGGGCACGACTTCACAGTGAAATGCTACTTACGCGCTGGGACCAAAACGAGCCTTGTTGGGAACACATACTACGCCACGACATCAGCGGTCTTGCTCGATAGTCATCCTCCACCAGTACCATCGTATCCCACTTGGCGCGCGGTGTCGTCTCATCCATCGCCCCGCAGAGCAGCAAAACAGAGCAAGTCCCCACTTAGTTCGCTCAATCGTCCAGCGTCAGCAAGTATGCGACCCGCGCAACACCCAATGCTTTTCCGGAACGGTGCTCGGCAATCGGAGCGCTATCACGTAGTTCGTCGAGTGTTCCGTCGTCGACAAGACACCGCGGCGCGCCGACGTCTTGTACATTGGGCACCGATACGCCTCGTACGAAATGCCGTCAGCGCGCTGGACCTTGGGTGTGATGTTGACCGTCTTATGGGTTTGAACCAGATCTACACGGTGGAGAGCGTAGATCAATTTCCCGTCGAGCTCATTGCGTGTACAAAGACAGAAACGTACCGCTGGGATCGAGCTGAAGAGCACTTTCGGGTGCGACTCGGGCAGCAGCTCAGTCTCGGAATCGATAAGCGCGCCCTCCATGAAGATGCCGTTGACAAACACGCTGTCGCTTGGCCGATGATCCAGAACGCTTGGGTCCAAGACCAGCTCAAAGTCGAGACCCAGCTCGTCGATTGGGACCGTGTACCTGCGTGCGAAGTTTTGCAGCATGGCTATCGGCGATGGAGCGGGCGTTAGGTCAGTTCGCCGTGGCCAAATTTGAGAATTGTGAAAGGAAGCGACGGTACCCGTGATAAACGACTGCGTAAAGTAGAAGCCCGAGAGCCAGAACACGACCGGTGCACCCTCCTCGAACCACATCTGGAGGAAGCGCAAGCGCGTAATCAAATCGTTCACGTAGCCGCCGAGCGGCTTGAGCGACGGGTACGACTTGGCGGCCCACGACGTCGGCACCTTGGAGATGAGCATGCACTTAGCCGTGCCCTCGAGCTCGGCCGACATGAGCACCGAACCCTTGATCGCCTTACGCACGTTGGCCAGCGACGCGAGCACCACATTGAGCAACCGGTTGTACCGGATCATTTCCTGCACGAGCACTGTGCTCATGCTCTCGCGGTAGTTCACGGGGAACTTTTCCAAGACCGTGTCGACGGCAAACGGCTGCGGCATCTTGCGCTGAATGTCGTTTGCCACCTCGGTGACCAGCTCGTCGCTCGTCTTGGCCACGCCGCCACCGCCGCCACCACCGCTGCCAATCGCCTTTTCCTGCGTCTTGAGAATCGAGTCAAAGAAGGGCCGCGTCTCGGCGAGCTGCCGCGTAATGTCGCCGTTCTCGTGGATGCCAAACACTTGCGGGCTCTGCAGCAGCGGCAGGTCCTTGATGTGTTTGAGCACGTTGACGTGGCCCGACATGGGCGGAATGCCATACTCGGCGCAGTTGCTTAACTTAAACGCGTCGTCCGTGACCACAAGCGGGTTGTAGAACTGCGACAGTAGGTTGCGCAGCGTGCGGCGATCCCAGTCGTCGGTGACGCGGCCGCCGTAGTTGCATTCGCCCGTCAAGTAGTTGATGGCCTCGTACGGAACCGTCTCGTACTCGGTCAGAGACATGAGCAGCTGGCGCACGCTGATCTGGAGATCGCTTTCGTTGAACTCGTACGGGATATTCCACCCGAGCGGGCTAAAGTTGCGCCGCTCCTGGACGAGATAGTGGAAGAAGCACAGCGCAAACAAGAGCCGCTCCCACGCCGGCTTGGTGCACGACTTGTAGAACAGCTCGTCCGAGACCGGGTCACTCAAGTAGCTCTTGGGCAAGTTGGCCTTGAGCCCCTTGGGCGGCTCGTTGGTCATCTTGACGCCGTTTTGCAAAATCGACGCCGGGAACTTGGCCGACGGCCGACGGGTACGACGTGAGCCACAATCGGAAGTCGTTGTGCAGCGTCGCCGAGGCCATGTCGTCGGTGATCTTTTCCAGCACCGACATCCAACTCACGGCCAAGTGGCAGTTTTGCAGCACAACCCAGCCGCCCGCTTTTGCGCGTCCTTGATCATTTGCGCCGCAATCGGACCTTGCCCTTGGCCGAGCGAAATGCTGGATAACTGCGACCCGGACAACCCCTTGGCGTCGCCAAATTTGAGCAGCCTATAATACTGAGTGCAACAGTGAGTGGTGGTGGGGAGGCGCAGAAAATTGAAGTCGTACGCGACCATTGGAACTTCTTTCCCTCCTCGGGCATCTGGTTCATGACATCCTCGGACGAAAGATGGGCTCGAGGTAGTGCCACGTCGCCTGCACCTTGAGCCACTCGTTGATGATCTCTTGGCATGTCACGAGCTTGTGCTCCTAGTCCTTGATCTCGGCGTTAAACGGCTTAATATACGGCGAGCTGCGCATGCTCTGCGTCTTGACAATGTGGTCGTCGAGCAGCTGCTGCACGTTGTCGAGCGCCGACAAGATGTAGGTACCTGTCTCGCGATACGCGATGCAGTTGAAGAAGAGCGGCTCCCACTCCTTGACCATTTTCTGGATTGCCTTTTCGAGCGAGTACTCCTTGGACGCCGACTCGGAGATTCCCTGGAACCGCGGATCTCGTCGAGCCCCATCTTCAAGATCTTGCGCAGCGACGTGGTCGCATCGGGCTTCATGTTGACGCCCGCCGCCGTCGACATGTCCTTCCAGTGCCGGCCGCGCAGGCAGACGTTGCACAGGATCTGGATCACCGGCATGTTGAGCAAGAACTCGTCAATCTTCTCCTTGATGTGCGCGATGATCTTTTGCGGCAGCGCAACAGCCGCGACCAGCATGCCGACACGGAACGTTTCGCGGCGCAATGCATCGATCTCGGCCTCGACCGACTCGGCGTCGAGCTCCATGAGCGGGCCGTCCATGAACCGGCGGTAGGCCTTTTGGAACGCGGACTTGCACGCATACAGCGCCTGGTACGGCTCGAGCGCGTCGAGAATGGCTTTGCGCCGCGGATACGTCGTGATCTCGAGCCCAAACAGCTCCTCCTCGTTGAAGACGGCAATCGTCTCGAGCGCCGTCGCGAGCTGCTTCTGAATCCCTTGAACCTTCTTGACGTAGAACGGCATCTCGTCCTCGTCGCCCACGTCAGCGAGCTCCGACACTTGCTTGGCGAGGTCCTCGAGCTCGGCAATGAACCGCGTGCGTCGCTCAAACAGGTTCTCCATGTTCTTGCGCTTGGCCTCGGCCATGATCTCGTCGTGCCGCGCGAGCGCCGCGTGAATCCGTGCTGGCCAGTGGAACGTGATGTTGTTAAGCTCGATATTTTGTGCGAAATGTCGTAGAACTTTTCGACTTGCTGTAATTGGCAACAAGGAAGAGGTGAGCGAGGACCCGATGTGAGTATACGACCCGAGCAAAAGCGTACCTGCGAGTAGTCATGGAACGAGTGCTCCTCCTTGAAGAACACGGCAATGTCATGCTCGTGCGCCGCGTCCATGGTCGTGAGCAGCTCGTCGTAGCCGCGAATAAACGCATTGATACTCGCGAAATTGCCCTCCATAACGCGCTTGAGCCGCTGCGCAAACCGCTGCATCACCTCCTCCTGTACGCGCACTTTCATGAGCGTGAACGCGTTCGACAACCGCCCGGCGGGCGCCTGGAACACCTGCGCGGCCGATGCGTTTTAAATGACCGACTGCACCATCGGGATCGACTCAATCGGCCGCGTGATGTTGGTGGTCCCGTCGAACACGCCCGTCTCAATGTCAGCGAGCGGCGGGTCAAACCGAATGGTCACTGGTGCCGCTTTTGGGGACGCGGACCGGCCGTCATCGCCCGGCAGCTCGAGTCTCGGCGCCGTAAACGCCATTGGGTGGTCGCTCGTCACGGTTTTGGTCCCGACGGCGAGCGACACCTTGACAAAGAAATCGGGCGAGGCCAAAGGCGAGTACTGCTGGTCGGCCGGGTCAAAAAGCGCGACATAGTCGTTGAGCGACCGCAACGCCGACGAAATGATCTGGTTGCGGATCAATGTGTGGGCGCAATCAAAGAGCCGGTCCGACGGCATTGCTTGCGGCGGCGCCATGACTAGGGCCGCGCGCGCCCTGGCCCCATGCGCCTTCGCAGGTGGCGACGATGACGAGCTTGCCCCGCCGGCGCTCTCGACGCCAAATGCCGGACGGCGCTTGGCCGACTTGCCGAGCGTCGTAAAAACACCGTAGCACGCCCATGTACGACAACAGAGGCAGCGGGCGCTGGCGGCCAGCGTGCAGCTCGCGGCCAACGAACGGTTGCGACTTGAGCGATCAACGTTCGTCTTGCTGCGAGACGCGCTGGAGACACCTTGCTCGATCACGGGAAAACCGCCTGTCGCACGTGCGTCTCTTTGGTCGGGTGCCATTTTCTTGATCACTTTCTTGGTCGCTCGCTCGCTTCCTTTGCTGTCAGCGCCCCTCAGCTCCGATCTATCGCGATGTTCGACTTGATCCAGCACCTGCAGTTGCCCAACTTGCGGCACATTGCCGTCGTGCATGAGACGGGCGTCGACGCTGCGTTTGTGCTGCCCACGTTTGTTCATGCGGCTGCGCACACGCTCCAACAGCCCTTAATTGTCATCTCGACACACCAGCTCTTCATTCACTACGCGCACATCTTCCGAAAGCTCGGCGGACCCTTGCATCTCGCGCATCTGCCAAACGACCGCTTCCTGTTCATCGACGCGCTCTCGCGTTACTATGTCGATCCTACCACGCCGGCCCCAGGCGCAAATCTGCCCGTTGCGCCATCTGTGCCGTACTCGAAGACGAACGAGCCCGCCCGCCAATCGCAGCGCAAGTGCGGCAAGCAGGGCCGTCATTGATCTTGCTCGACGATCTGATGCCGTTTGTCTTTTCCGAGGCCGTCGCGTCCAACGACATTGTGCTCTTTGTGCGCAGGATATTGGTTCTGGCTGAGGAGGTGGGTGCGCCGTTTGCCAAATTGGTTTGCCGCGTTCTGGTTGTTCTAATGTTGACCTCGACTTTGCTTCTTAATCAGACCAACTCGACGCTCGTGTCGACGGTGCAAAATAACATCGGCGACTCGGACGGCGACATGCTCGCATGCGTACTCCCCTCGCTGGCCGACACGGTCCTCGTCATCAAGGCTCTGCAGTCGGGCTACTCGCGCGATGTCGATGGCCAACTGCTGGTCGTCCGTGGCAAGCGCGCCATCGCACGCAATCCCACGACGTTGCCTGAGCCTGTCCACCTGCAGTTCAAGGTTGGCGACAAGGGCATCAGCTATTTTGGCCATGGGCTGGCAGCTGCGTTGGTGTGAAGAGAGAACGAAAAGGGGTGCTGGAAAATAAGCCATTTTTGATAACATCTGAATCCCACAGCACGACCGCACAACAAAACTGAACGGGAAGCGCACGAAAATCAGAAAAAAAATAAAACCCGAAAAAATAACCCGAAAAAACCAAGTGCAAATCACACGCCCACCAAAAACCAAACCCGCACCCACCAAACTAACACGAAGCGACCGCGTTGATGAATCTACTCCTTGCTGCCCGTCTTGACGCGCTTGACCGAATCGTGCATGCGCGACGCTTGGCCCGCCTCGGCCTTGCGCTTCTTGAGCTGCTTCTTGGCCTCATTGCGCGCCAATTTCCTCTGCGCAAACGCCTTGGGATCAGTGACGGCCAGCTCGGCCTTCTTTTGCCTGCGCTCCTGCCGCGTCCGCTCCGAGTTGGACCGCGCCTCGGCATACGCCTTGGTGAAGTTGGCGTTGCCAATGCGCGCCTGCAACAGGTCCATGATCTCTTGACAGAAGGAGCGCAGTTCGTCTGTAGAGGGGAAGTGAGCAGGTGAGATCGATGCACAACAAGAGTGTACCGAAACAAAAACAAAAAGATACGTACCCCATTGCGGCCCCTTGGTCGACTCGTCCACCATGGTCCGGTAAATCGGCGCCAAGATCGGCTGCAGATAGGCGATCGTCGCGTCCGGCTCAAACGAGTTGATCAGCGCGGCAAAGATTTGGAAAATCGATTTGCGCAGCAACGTCTCCTTGTTGCGCGCCTGGTCCTGCCGCGCCAGGAAACTGAGGTGTCGGAGCACGCCCATGAGCGGGCGAGCGGGGCCCTTGGCCGGTTTCGCCGGCTCATCCTGTTCGTCGTCGCTTGCAGCCTCGCCATCGAGCGCCACATCCGACGCGGCCGTCGGCGTCGCCGCGTGCAGCTGCTTGGCCAGGAAAAAGTAATTCTTGACAACTTGCGTGGCCAGGTCCGGGTTGAGGAACTGCGACGTGAGCTGGCGGCCCATGGCTTTGGCGAGGTGTCGCAGCGTCTCGACCGACATGGTGGGCGACTCGGCGAAGTAGATCCCGAGGCACCGCGACGTGGCCAGCCGAATCCAAACGTGCGGGTGCAGCAGGTGCGGCTTGAGCACCTCGACCACGACCACGTCGGTCTGCGTGGGCGCGCGCGTCACGTACTTGGTTAGCGTCAAGACGGCCTGGTAGCACAGCTTCCAGTCGCCGGCGGGCGCCTCGTCCTGGTCGAGATCGAGGTCCATCTCGTTCTCCTCCTGCTCCTTTTCCTGCTCCTTGGCCGCCGCGTCGAGAATCGTCACGACCTCGGCCATCATTTCGGGGAGGTCCTTGTCGGCGAGAATCAGGATGCCGTGCACTTGCGTAGCAACGAGGCACGTGGCCGGCGTCTTGTACCAGCTCTGCACCATCTTGTGGATCTTGCCAATCGCCGGGAACCGCGAGACGAGCAGCTGAATCACCTTGGCCGCCATTTGCTGACACTTGGGTGAGTCGTCGGCGAGTCGCGTGACGAGGCCCATGAACATGAGCTCGCCATGCTCGGCGAGAATCTCGTCGGGCAGCTTCTTGATAAACGAGTACATGAGCTCGAGCACCGACACACGGCCTTGCTCAAACTGGTACCCGAGGTTCTTGACCATCCACGTCACATGGTTGGCCATGCGCTGCTTACCCTGCGGATACGTGAGCAAGAACATCAAGTAGACCGACCGGCACAGGTCCTGCACGTTCTGCGTCTGGCTCGTGACCATGATCTGCGCAATCTCGAGCACGAGCTCGTAGACCTCGTTGACGACTACTTGCCGTGCCATGATCGACTTGACGATTGAGTAGGTGATGGTGTGGTGGTCGTGGTCGCCAATCTCGGGCCGCAACAGCCGAATCAGGGCCTTGACCTGCGTCTGAGTGAACGGAATGTACTCGCAGTGCCGCATGACCGCGTAAATCAGCTTGAGCGAGGCCTGCGCGAGGTCCGACTTGACGTTTTGCAAGCTGGCGAGCGTGTGGAACGTGTCGCGCATCACGAGCGGCAGCGCGTCCTTGAGCGCCGACAGCGGCATTGGGGCGAGGTTCTGCATGACAAACGTGGCGAGCACGAGCGTGTTGTTGTGCTTGGACGTGAAGCACTCGGCGACGACGTCGACAAGAGCGTTGAGCATGGCCGTGTGTTCCGTGTTGCGCACCGAGATGCGGTCGCTGCGCAGGCACCGCATCAGCACCTGCAACCCAAACTCGACAAAGTGGTGCGCGTTTGTCTTCCACGCCGCGTGCTTGACAGCCTCGGCCTCGAGCCGGGATGCGCTGTTCTCGACAATGAGCGTGTGCGCGAGCTTCATGAGTTCCTCGAGCGACGCCGTCTCGTTCTTGACCATGCCCACACTGATGCGCTTGAGCGCCATGTTGGCCTTGTCGAGCAGCTTGGCGTCGCGCGTGACCAACAAGATGCGCTTGACTTCAATCAACAGCTTCGACAGCACCTGCAGCGACCCGTGTGTCGCCATAATCTCGAGCGTCTCGTACGACTTGGTCGACTTGAGTTCCTTCATGCTCTTGATGTAGGCCTCGGCGTCCTTTTCCTGCCCAACGTCGCCGAAAATATCGTCCGAGACGACTTGGCACAGATCGTCAATGCACACGTCGAGGTGCTCGGGCGACAGCTCGAGACTGTTCAGGACCGCGTGCACCGTGAACCCGAGCACGTGCAGCTGGTACCCACGCAGCAGCGCCGACCGCAATTCCTTGATCAAGAAGAACAGATACTTGGCGCCGAGCACCTGCAGAATCTTGATGAGCGTCATGCGCGTCTGGTTGCGCGTGATCTGCGACCGCGCGCGCAGGAGCTGCGCGAGCTTGGTGAGCAGTGCCGGCACCTGGAGCGTCTTGGCCGCGTCAGGCAGCCAGGTGATCAAGTGCGTGATTCCGAGCGCAATCGGGACGCGCACGCTCATCGTCTCGTCGTCAGCCTTTTTGCGCGACAGAAGGTACCGGTTGAGTTCCGGGATGATCTTGAACAGCACCGTGTTGAAGATCTTGCGTTTTTGGTCGGCACTGGCCAGCGCTGCAGCATTCGCGGCCTCCTCTTGCTCCTCGGCCGCTTGGTCCTCGGCTTCGCGCGCCTTGATCTCGGCCGCACTCTCTTCCTCCTCGGGCTCGTCGTCGTCGTCGAGACTCGGGTCGTCCTTGGCGAGAGCGGCAGCGGCGACACCCTTGCCGTCCACCGCCATCGGGGCCGCGACAGCTGCCGATCGCATCAGCGGCGCCGACGCGAGCGGGTCGTCAACGTCGTCGATTTGGAAATGGAACGCATCGAGCACACCGACGAGCGCCTTGATGAGCACCTTTTCCTTGGCCTTTTCGTTTTCGCGGCGCAAACTGTTGAAGAAGTTGCGCACGACGAGATAGTACGACCCCCACGCGAGCTGCTTGGTAATTGCCGTGATCGTGAGCACCGTATCGTTGACCAAGTTCGTGTCCTTGTGCTCGAGGAAGTGCATCATCATCGACAAGAACACGTGGTTGAGCGTGGCCGGACGAATGCGATGCGCGTGTTCGCGCAGGCGACCCATGGCGCGCACACGGCGGTGCAGTTGGATGTGGTAGATGTTTTCGAAAAAGCCCGACTCGTCCGTGGCGTCGCGCGGGAGCAGGATCGTCATGTCGGCGAAAATGTCCATGGTCGAGAGCACCGTCACGCACTTGACGAGCACTTTGGTCCATTCCATGCGCACGAGTTCCGAGTGACGCACGCGGAAGCCCTTTTTCAGGGCCGGGTAGACGACGTGCTGGACCATCCCGCGCAGCTCGTCGTTGTTGACGGCGAGTTCGGCAAAGAGACCGAGCACGTGCGCCGAGTTGGCGCGCGCTGACAGGTCCTCGTCCTTGATATACCAGAACAGGTTGTAGAGGACAGGCATCCACTCGACGGGCGTCAGGCCGGCATGCACCTTGGCCAGGTCCGTGAACGAGGTCAGCACCACGTCGTAGTCGACCTCGTCCATGCGGCGCCTCGAGAAAGTGTTGAGCCCGCGGCAAATCTTGGACACGTGCGGCAATTCGAGCAGTTTCGCGACCGAGTGCGTGAGCGCGACGAGCTGCTGCCGCGACGCCTTGGTCTCGAGTTCGGCGTAGAGTCGTGAAATGGCCTGGAGCACGGCCGTGACGTCGTCCTTGGGCAGGTACTGGATGCACGACTGCAAGATGCGCAAAACATTGTCCTTGGTCTCCGGCAGCGTCCGCGCCTTGAGGACTGGGAGCAGAACCGTGACGAGGCCCGGCGCGTCCTTGGCGCCGATCAGCGGAGCCATTTCCGAGCACAGCTTTATCAGGCGTGTCATCGACCCGACCGTCTTGGGCGAGATCATGGTCGCGGCGATGCGGAACACATCTTGGCTCACGGGCTGCAGCAATGCCGACTTCTTTTCGAGCACGGCAAAGAGCAGGTCAAGGACGAGATTGCGCACAGGCTCAAATCCAGTCAGACACTGCACGACGTAGGGCAGGGCGTCGGTGCACGTCAGGGCAAAGTAATCAAACTGGTGCACGGCCCACGCCGTAAGCAGTGACAGCGACGGCGAGACCGACGACTTGTTCTCATGGAACAGCGCGGCCAGGCGCGGCGAAATGACGTGCTGGTACATGGCGTCGACGTAGACCGAGTAATCGAGGGGCAGGCCGAGGTTGAACAGACCGACAAGCCGCTTAAGCGAGGCACTGCGAATATCGCGGATTCGCCGAAGCGTGATCTTTTCGGACTCATCACTCGCGTCCTCCTTTTCCTTTTCCTCGGCGTCCTCATTCGCGTCGTCGGCGTCAGCCGGTTCGGCACCGTCCACGTCCATGGCCTCCTGCTCCCGCGCCTGCACCGCCAAGCACGACGCGCACGCCAGCGACACAATAATATCGAGCGTCGGCTCGAGCACGGGCACGATGCGACGATTGACTTGCTTGATGACGTCGTCCATGAGCGAGAGGAAACCAGCCGCCTTGCCGTCATCGACCCATTCGAGAATCGACGTGTCGACGGTGCGCGGCGGCAACGTCGCCGGCCGCATCAGGTCAAACAAGAACTGCACTTCGCTCGGCGCGGCACCGGCCATGAGACTAAGCACGTTCCCGCGGCGCTGCGCCATGTGGCCCTTGCGCGAGAGCATGCGGCCGTAGAGAACGCGCGTCAGGATCGGGAAAATGTCGGCGCGGTGCGCCATCTTGAACGTGCCGTCCTCGGAGTTGTCGAGCTTGATGGAGAGCAGTGTGTCGCGGAACTTGTTGTCCTCGAGCAGGTCGACGAGCAGCGAGTAGTACGGCGTGTACCATGGCGCAGCGTAGGTGTGGATGCAGTTGAGCGCGAGCTTTTGCAGGTGCGCGTCACCGCGCACGAGCAGGGCCAGATATAGCGGGTAGAGCTGGTCGGCCTTGTACGTGTGCTGCGGCTTGAAGTGCGCGAGCAGCTCGAGGAAAACGACCAGCTTCTTGGTCACAATCGCGTGCGTGAGCGAAAGCAAGTGGCCCGGCTCAAACGGCAAGTTGGTCGACCCGAGCTCAATACCCTCGATCGCGTCGGCCACGGGCAGGTCCGGGTGGTAGTGCGTGTACTCGTCGCGCAAAAACTGGAGGAAGAGCGGCACGAGGAACTTGGACTTGGCCTCGGAGAAGGGGTTGTCGACGAGCGACTTGAGGACCAGCAGGTGCGTATTCCAGTAGTCGACGCGGTCGAGTTGCACGGCAAACACGTCGCGAACGTGACCCGCGAGCAGGTCGTTGGTCACCGTCACAATCGCCTTGGCCTGCGCACCGTCCACGTCCATGCTGTCCTCGTCGGCCTCGTTGTCATCCAGAGACGGACTCGGGACCGGAAAATCCGAGCGGACGTGCGAGAACGAGTCGTTGTTCTGGAAATGCACCAAGCACTCACTGATGTGGGTCCAGTACGGGGTGGGTGCGACCTGCGAGAGCTTGGTCAAGAGATCCTTGACGTGCGGCCACAAGGGCGCAAAGTTGGTCGCGTTGACCGCGATCGCAAACCGCGCGACAATGTCGAGCACGCGTGCTGGCATGTCCTTGGTGAGCTGCAGCGCCAGGTTCTTGATGTTCATGATCTTTTCGCGCTGGTCGTGCATCGTGTTGGCAATTGCGTCAATCGTCGAGCATCGTGCCACAGCCGCGTCGTTGGGCATGAGGTGTGCGAGCGCCGCCAATGCCGCCGAGCGCACTGGTTGGCAAAGCGAAGAGACGAACGGGACAAGCTTCTCGATCCATGCTTCGGCCGTTGGCCTCTTAATCGTGCCGGACCGCTGCAGGTAGCTGGCCAAGGACGCAAACAGGTACGGGCACTCGACGAGCGCGACCGACTCGACGGAACGTTCCACGTCGGTGTTGACCATGTCGAGGTCCAGCAGAACATTCAGGGTGTGGCTGAACAGCATCGAGTGGCCGATCGTCTTGCCAAGGAACTGAACCAAGTACTGCTGCACTGTTGGCCTTGGCAGCGCGAGATGCTGGATCGCTGACACGGTCGCGACGCAGAGAGCATTGGCCTCGTCGTCTCCTGGTGATGCCCACGACGACAAGGGCTCGAAAAACGGCAGCGACTGGTCGACAATGAGCTTGTCGTCGGCCGAGACGCACGTCGATGCGGCCGAGTGTGACAGGGTCGCCTTTGACAGCACCTGCGCGAGAAAGGCGACCACGGTGCGGAACGGCAATCCGCTGGCGTGCGAGCTCAGGAACCGAACGACCAATGGCAAAATGAGCGACGAGTAGCCCTCGTAGCCGACGTGCAGCAACTCAACGTTGAAGTGCATGACGAGCGAGACCGGCACAAATCCGTGAAGCACAATGCGCTCAATCGCGTTCATGTTCTTGATGATTTGTTGGTACGACGCCTTGACCATGACGTGCGCGACCAAGTCGAGCGACGCCTTGGTCAGCGATGGCACCTGGCACACGTCGTTGCACAGCGTCTGCAGCAGCCCGCCAAAGTCGCCGACTCGGTCACCGTCGTGCGTCTTGATGCAAGTGAGCAGGTACTGGCTCATGCGGTCCGTGTCGCGCGCCCACGCGGCCTTGAGGCACGCAAAGATAGGTGCCGCCGTCTCCGCCGACGCGTGGTGCACGATGCGGTGCAGTGCAGAGTGGATGACAGCATCCTTGCGCTGCGACGGGTTGGCGAGCGCCGCGTCAATGGTCAACTTGAGCACCGCCGACGCCGACGAGTGCAGCGTGCCGTTGACGTGGCAAACGGTTTCCGAGAGCAAGAACGCGAGACCGTCGGCGTAGTCGCGCCAACCGGCGCCGTCAGCGTCGACACTGTCGAGAATGTGCTGCAAGACGGTCGGTAATGCGTCCTTTTTCACACGGCGAATCATGTACGAGATGGACTCGCCGGCGAATTGGCGAATGTAGGGCTTTTGTTCGCGGCCAAATCCGAGGAACGGCGCGAGCATGTCGAACACGGGCACGATTTCGCGCAGCACGTCCTTTTG
Source organism: Allomyces macrogynus ATCC 38327 (assembly GCA_000151295.1). Taxonomy (NCBI): domain Eukaryota; kingdom Fungi; phylum Blastocladiomycota; class Blastocladiomycetes; order Blastocladiales; family Blastocladiaceae; genus Allomyces; species Allomyces macrogynus. Next base: position 1,714,279 of record GG745329.1, read on the forward strand.
CAGGTAGCGCAGGAGGTAGGCGATGCATTGGAACGTGTTCTGGTGAAGACGAAGATGACAGTCGACCGTCAGCGCCTGCTGATCAGGAATGGGCGAGCGGAGGGGATCGATTCGCAATGGATCCACAGAGGAATGCGCACCTCGATCACGTCCGAGTCGCGCACGCGCAAGAGCGGCATCAAGGCCGTGATGATTTCGGGCAAGAACTCGAACAGCTCATGGCGCAGATCCTTGGCCAAGTTGGCCGTCAGGCTATCAATTTGCGAGTGATCAGCGTTGGCACGCAACACAACGGCGTTCAACCGTGGCAAATGACCCGCACACACCTCAGCAGCGGTTCGAGACTCAGCGGCGCGTCCGGCACGAGCCGGGAGACGAGCGCATCGACAATTTTGCGCTTGTGGAAGAGCACCATCGGCAAAGACTGGGTGAGCGGGCGCACTTGGCGCAGAAACGAGGAAAACTCGGCGGTGCAGTTGAGGTCCTCCCATTGTGCGAGCGATCCGAGGAAGAAGGAGCCGGCGTCGTCGTCTTCGTGGCGCACGCCGATGGCGGTGCGCGTAACGTCAATGTGGACATGAA